>OY856411.1:1343938049-1344393049 GCA_963693085.1 Alisma plantago-aquatica | reverse complement strand
GAAGGGACCAAGGCACAACCATGTGCCTGAATACCTATAAGAACCCCTTCTTGCACTTCACCTATACACCCCTGACCTCGTGGTAACCTTTGTGCATGAGATCGACCCTTCTAACTCCCTCCTGTCATGCATATTCCCCTTTCTAGGAACATCTCTGATGATGAGTTTTGAAGGATGTATGAATGGAGGTCTTAGACCTACCCGTACCCTATTTCATAGCCATATAGGATCCCCTCGACACTGCAAAGATGGAGGCACCTCTTCTTTGCCGCCTCATGGACCGGGGATAATGTTTCAGTTTGTCGAAGTTGGTGCTTTGCGACAACACTATGTGGTTTGAAATGTCTTTGGGACTAGACGAGCATCAGGAAGACACCACCAATGCAGTTGGCAGTAGTGGGCAACCATGAGATAACTTGGACCAATGATGCTACTTCCCCCAGGCGAGTAAGGTCCCCGATCTATAGTGTGTGGGCAAAAGGGGTCCTTTGCACCAGACTGAGAGCCTCTCCTGTGTGGAGCGTGCCGCCAGATGGATGAATGCCATTGGCAGAGTCTGGGCCCATGTGGAATAGGGTAAATCTCAACTGCTAACGTGGCAGCACCTTTTTGGTTCAAAGGTATTTAACATAGAAAAAACATAACTAATTATTGATAACTCAGACTGCAACAAGTAATATATGAAAATTGATGAGAAAAATGAGAGAAATCTGAATAAAATACAATTAAGGCATAATTCTAATCCCAACTTTAGAAGTGGTGTTAGTATGTATCAAAGTGGTGATTAATACATAGACACACTAAATTTTGATATTAAAAGGTTGGAAGAATTTAAAGACTTTCCTTTTATTCTATTATGTAATTTTGTAGAGTATAATGATGACAAGATGATGATGGTAATTATGATAAGATAATTAGGGTTTCTAAAGTGGATAATCATGCATGTGAAAAACTAGGGTTTAAATATCATGACTTGCTATGTCTAGTGCTTATAATACACTAATATGGTAGATTTGATAATCATGGATAAACTTAAATGAATTGAGGTTCTTGAGTCATTAAATCAATGGACATGGGAATTAGGGTTTTGAAGCATACTCGAATGATAACTTGATAACAAGGAAATCCTAAACCCTAGATTAGGACCCGAGTAGGGTTTAATCTGGTTAATGTGATGGTGACACTTTATGATTTACATACATGTAGGTTAAATTATTGATTTCTTGGTTTTCTTGCATTGGATAATATGCTTAAAGTACAACTATAAGATCTACATGGCTCTAAAAAGGTACATGATTATGCTTATGAATACCCACGACATAGTTTGTCAGTGTTTTTTGAGGTTTTATCGAGGATTAGATGAATAAATTGTTGAGTGTTTATTTACATTGTGTTTAGTTATAATGCCACTATGAGTATCACATAAAGGAAGAATATGTGAAGAAAATGCCAGTTCTTATTTGTAAGTAATTTATGGAATATATGTTGTTATATACTTGCACACTTTTGCATGAACCCCACGTACGTGGTATATTTTGATAAACTGATATGTGCTTTTGGTTTGACTACGTTTTAGGTACATGCTAAATATGAATATATCAAGATATGATAAACATATAAAATTACTAGAAGATATTAAAGTTAACTTGTAAGGAGGATTAGATAGATACTTCTTCTCATATGTACAATTTGATGATAGATATTCATGTAACTTCTTATAGGAACATTTCGTAAAAAATATTTGAATTAATGGAAATATTTACTATTATTTGTTATTTGGTATAAATCTAAATCCTTGGGAAATTTGGGTAATGACTCTCAAATTTTTGGGTCTTTCCTTAATTGGGGGATGTAAAAAAGTGAGGTCGTTACAGAGGCCATGTTATCTAATGGGCCAATGGTTGGGTACATTATCTAATTTTACAATATTATCCAATTTGTATAGACCATTAATCATGAACTATATCTTGAATGAAATGGTTAAGCCACTTCCATAATTACAAAGCATATTACAAAATGTTAAGTTTGAGCATGACGAAGATCAAGACTAGCACTATTTTGATGGTCAATATTGTGACTGCAAATACCAATGGAAAGATGAATGCTAAGAAAAGTTCTACGTCTAAGTCTCATTCTTCTACTTTGAAGGTAGAGAGGCATGCATGGACAAAGACTACAATTGTCACCATTCACCATTGTCACAAGCATGGATGTCAAAAGATAAGTGTCTCACTCTACAAAGAGGACCCTATGACACCAAAGGGGATCGAGATATCCACCTCTCGTACATAGATTATCGATGTAAACCTTCTACTTCATCTTGGGTATTGGATACTAAATGTGAATCTTACATTTGTATGCATGATCTGAAAATAAGTAAACCCTTAAAGAAGGAATTTACATGACTATAGGTCGGTATGGGGAAAAGGTTTTTGTTGCATATGTAGCAATTTGTCCCTAAATGTAACATACTAAAATTTGGGTACTAAATCTATGTTGAGTTATGATTTGTAATTCTCTCATTATTTGAGTCCATTTATAGATTGTGTGGCACACCGATGTCAAGCAACCGAGATTACTCAAAATGAAGCACGCAATCGACATCTAAACAACCATATTACCAAAATAATGGGTAAATTAAAATCGATCTCATATACATGCGAAAACATATTACAACAAGGTGCACAACTTGTAATGTATCACATACCATACCAGGTATTCACATCTATACGGTGGCCATCTGCCACAAACCTGTTACAAAAGATCTGATTCACATGTAAAATCTACTTATATACAACAAAGGCATACTGCCAAAAACATGTATCGATGTACATATCGTCTACAAAACACATCCCTCCCGGACCTGAGAGCACATGGACGACACATAGGACTCTACTACACAACACGAACAACATACAACCTTCTGTGACTACTAATCTTGAAGCTTTTCTTCCTCAACAACACGATCCTTCCCACATCACTAACGACCACCTAAAAACATGTGGCTAATCACAAGGGTGAGACCCATGTCCCAATAAGAGATATAACTCTCAACCAATGATTATTGAAACATAATAGGATATGACATTGTTAAGTTGGATGAGCAAATTCAGCTAAATGAATAGCTTAAACTGATTACACAAGTTAGGAAGATTTAATAGCTCTAGCATATAGGCAGATCATCATATGCTTTTAGAAGGAATATGAAAAAACATATATAACAATTGATTTCTCTTACCACATTATATAACAAATAAGCAGTAATAAAAACAAGGCAAGGGTAAACATCCAATGTGAATTGTGCTTAACCCTAAGTAGATATGCTACCAACTATATTACATCTTTTATTAATGCCCTGAGGATTTGAGTCATACCACCCAAATCCAACTGACCACTGCTAAGTCGAAATCAGTGCAATACAAGATCTAGGAAGAGCCAAAATCCAAGATCTTGTCCCCACTTGGTCAGTATGAGTATGCACCACAGTGACATATCAGTCAAACTTCCATCAGTGACAAATAGTGTGATGACCCGACATCAAATCAAGCCATCACCAGTAACTAATTGTGGAATAACCATAAACAACAAATTAACAAAATCACTAAAAATTAAAACCATTTTGCAAAGAGATCCTCTTCCAGGAAACTCATACTGAAAGAACCAAAACTTTATACATATCATGGATCACATTGTACATACGCTGTATCATCTCATCTCGAGGACAACATATAACAGTTGCTTTGCTAAAACCTATACTGAAGCAACATAAAACCTCAAGACATACAAGCCAAAATCTCAGATCATTCATAAAACCATTATGTACTGAATCCAAGTACCTGAGAGTACAGAGACGACACATAGGACTTCTATCTACAATACACAACAGACTGTACACTCAACTTGAGCTGTTACTGCTACCCCAGTTGTTGTTGTTCTCCCTCTACAAAGTGGTCTCTACCTCCTTGTACACGTCCACCTAAAAATTGTGGATCCCACGGGATGAGACAATTGTCCCAGCGAGAGATATAACTCTCTGCCAACAATATTATTATCACAGGTAAGCAATATAAAATTGAGCAGAGGTTCTTTTATATTAACAATTAAGACCAATCAATGTTATAAGCAGGACAAAGTAATCTCTTCTCTTAAAGTAATGCATCTATCTATGGTAGAGGAATAAATCATCTATTCACTTTACAAGGAATATAAAGAAATATGTATAACACCTATCCAATTAAGATGTATAAACAAAGTATGCATCAACCAATGTCTTCCGTATTCGACCCTTAGGCAAATATACTATACGATTGATTGTATATTTACAATCACACTTATGCCCTAAGGCGATGAAGTATACCGTTCATGCTCCAACCGACCACATACTTCTCACAAGTCGGTACCATACAAGGTCAATGACAGAGCCGACTGCCAAGACCTCACCCATCTCAGTCAGTATGAGACCACTGGCACTGACATCCCATGTCAAACTGCAAAAAAAAGCTTGCCAGGGTATAGTGGCATCTTCGCTTAGAGTTACAGTAGCAACATGCACTCTCTTCAGGGAAAAATAGACATACAACCTTCCTCGGTTATAAAATTATTGAATCATGGCATATAGCCATACTCTGAGCCACGGGCCAGTTCACCATGCTCATTACTGAGTCTACGACTACAGTCGCACTCGAGCTAGGATATGGCATATAACCAATCCCTAAGATTATGGACGTAAGGGGATCGTCTCACATATGGCCGTCCAAGCTCACGCCCCCACATATTCAAAAATATGCGCTCTAGGTAATCCTGTGGGAAAAACCCATTTTACCATTTCAACAAATTCTAACGTTGATGGATCTATGGCCAGGGAAACTAAATTTTATGGTTCCAATGATATATTAAATGCATTACAATATTATTTTAGCATCAAACAAGTTATAAGCATCAATCATAAACAAATGATACAAGGAAAGGTGTAATACATCTATTAAGTATCTTTCTAATCTTTGGAACACATTTAGATACATAGCACCCGGGATCTCAATCCCTTATCATATTACTAGATCTAGGTATTTAAACCCTTAGATCATCACTGAACATTGTTACCTCTGTAACAGGTAACTGTTACCCCTAGGTCCTCAGACCAAGGTATTCATCACACTTGTTGTACAAGTATTTCACATAGCTCTCAAGGCCCATTAAACATCTTGTCACCTCTCACTAGGCAACAACTATCTTTCTAAGATATCAGACTATATAAACATTATACTTGTTGTACTGATATTTAACATGGCTCACAAGACTCATTTAAATCTGTATCATATAAAACATCATAGCTCATACATGGCTATGCTCATCATCTCATGATTCTTGCATGGTTAACACTTCATGATAAAAATACTAGCAGTATATGACATCACCATGTAATTCAAGAGAAATACATCCTTCCCATTATTAGGGTTAGGATTTTCTATTCTAACCAAATAGGGCTTCAAATTCACATCATCACTATGTGATATAAGAGAATTACATCCTTCCCATTATTAGGGTAGGGGTTTCTCAATTTAATCGATTAGGGTTTTAAGTGCATACCATCACCCTTCATTAAGGTCGGGGCTTTCCCCTTATTAACAAGTTAAGGATTCAAGATCATATTATCAAGAATCAAACCCTAATTCATACTCCACTCATTTTAGGAGTATCAATGCATGCTTATTGTAACAGACTGAATTCCAGGCTCTTTCATGCAGTTTACCCATTTTCAAGCTTTTATTTGCTTTCTTGTCCTTTTGGGCCTTTTTCATAAATTTCCCTTTCTTTGGTATCCTTTTTGGCCTCAATTTTGGATTTGAACATTTATTGAGGATGAAATCTATATTTACCCACATTCATGTCAATGAATGGATTTTTACACAAATATCCCGACTGATGAGATAATTGGGGACTAATTATGAAATATGGCCATAATGATAGATAATTAATGGATAATGCTAATTTGGAGCTTTTATATCTCTTTGATAAGATATGAGTAATTATGTGTATTTGAATTAGTTATGAGTGTAATTAACCCCTTTATTTTTCTCTCTCCTTATGAGTGAATAAAACTATGAAATGTAATTAATAGAGTGGGGAAAGCCTCTTGGTTGGCTTATCTCGAAAATACAACAAGAAAAATTATCATAATGCCTCTTCACATTAATGTACTCAATTTATACACTAATATATATGTTAATGGGAAATAAATTTATTAGGGGCCTTATATTGGGTAAAATGAAAAATTAAATGCATAGAATCGTTCTAGGTGTTGTCATAAACCTATGGTTAAAATTTGAGATCATTTGGACTTTGTTTGACCATTCAAATGGAATTTTCAAGTTCCCATATAGTGTAACTATAGGATATCAATCGACTTGTATTTATTCCATTCATTTCATGTGTCACACACCTGACCCCCATTGGATCTCTATCTAATGGCTCAGTTGTATCTTCAACCTCCAGCCTACCGACCAAGATGATGCATAGGCTCCTCCACCTCGTTCTCCCCTATTTCTTGGTCTTTTCACATGATTCCTTCGCCAAACGAACTGCCTCTTCGCGACTCTTCATTCAAGCCATCACTCGTTGACTCTCGTGCACCATGGCCAAAGTGCCCAAGGGCACCAGCCATGCCTTCTCTACCTACTTGTCATTTCGGCTCAACGGTCTTCCACACCTATAAAGGGACCTCCTACACCACTGCCTACTCCCGTGCGATCTCCCTCGTGTATTAATTTGCCTGTATCCTCCACAGTTAGCCACCGCCACCTCCACCTTCTCCCAGATATTGTGGCCCTTTTTCTAGCCGTTCAGTGATAAAAACACCCAATAAAGCACGCCAGTGAGTTCCTCTCACCTTGGGCTTCGTTTCGAGTACCTATACGTCTGATTTGGTCAAGAAATGAGGAAATGCCCAATCGAGCAAGCTTCTCCTCAGTGGCCATGGCTCGCGTGAGAGGTAGAAGAAGACTCATGGCTTTTTACGGTTTCCCCCCGCATGCCCATCCCTTTCTTATTTAATGTGAGGGGCATTTTGGTCATCTTCTCCCTCGCTGGCTATGAGGCCCACATGGCATTTTCTATTTTTCTGATTGGTCAAAATCGTTTAATTTGTAGAAAATCAATACGTTATTGAAAAAATGCAAATAAATACTTGTTGGAAAGCTTGTTTCATGTAGAATTCGATTTTAAGGTTTTTTACTGAATCTCTGTACTTTTTAAATATTAATTGGTTACATCATCTAAATCTTAATAAATATTCTAAAAATGATAACTAATGCATCCTAACTCTGATTTTGATAAATAAATATGTCTTCCTAATAAGTGAAACCTAAGTGAGCTTTTGGTCCTAGTTTTGAGTCCTAAATCAAAGTTTTCTGTAAAGGAGTCTAAAATGAGTATCTTTTTATACACCTTATGCTTTAATACATACTAATGTATGTGAAATGTTTGTAACTAGGGTTAATGGATGTTGATACAATCTAATTGGTGATAATGATGGCTATGTGAATCTTCAATAAGGTATGTGACTCCTATGTATGTGAAGCCTATTTAGTATGTGAAACCTATTTTTGAAGTGAATATATATGTACAATGAGTACCCTATTCCTCAATTGGGCTTTTACCCAAACCCTAATTTTCCTAATGAGGCAATTGCTAGCCTTAGAATCTCTCTCTATTGCCTTTATTTGGCTCTTTATTTATTTGGATCTTCTATTGCCTATGTTGGCTCTTTATGTGATTTATTTTATGGGTTTTATTCCCATTTGCTATGATGCAATGTTATTTATAATTTCACTACTACCAAGTGAATTATTTAGCATGATGTATTTATTGGCCAAATGACAATGTAGTATACAAGAGTACAAAATACCCATAGGGCACTGAGGTTTTAGTCCTCCTGCCATGCACTAGGGTTTTAGTCCCCCTGCCACTTTATATAGGCACTAGGGTTTTAGTCCCCCTGCCACATTATATATATTTGAGGTTTGGGATGTGCATGTTCCCCTCTCCTCTTAGTGTAGGTCTGATAGGTGCCTCACCCTACATTGATATGATTTTGTGTCATAATATTATTCATGCTATGTGATTATTGTTGTTGATTAAACTATGGCAGTTCTCAATTACTTATTTGATTATTCGTCTCATGCTCTTGAAACCCCTTAATATTGAGAATCATTTTATTTATTCAATGTTGCACTTTATATTTGATCTTATTCCTTTTGATTAACACATACTTTTATCTCTCTCTTGTTGGGTGATCCCAACCATCCAGTTATAGGATCATAGTGCACATTAAAAGCATGGTAAACCTGCCTAAGGCTAAGGATAGGATAAAGAGTTCAACTTTGTATCTTGGACATAGCTGCCTTTCTATATATTAAGTTGTCTTTGTTTGGAGACAAGTTGATTTGGTTCTAGTCTTCCTCTACCTAGATCATGTCGTTTGTATAAAGATGTACACCCTTTTGAGAAAATTTGTATTTTACTCTTAATACAATTGAATATAGTTAAAGTTTAAAATTCCACTGCTTCACATTGGTGTTTTTGTTTACCATGATTATTTAGTAAAGATGTTGGTGTCTTTACAACATGGTATCAGAGCCAGGTTTATATGTGCATAGTGTGGAGATAAAATCCTTGTTAAAATAATGTGAGAATAATATGGCACAAGTAATGGAATAATAAAGATGATGCTTTTTCATGATGGAGATTATGCTTATAAGCCAAAGTGTTAATTATGTTATGTTTTATAAAAGGTAATATGCATGGTGGAAACCTTAGTGAGACATGGCTAATGCATAGAGATTGTGAGGAAACATAGACTTGATGTAACACCTAGTTACCTAATGTTGGGATGTTACGTACTCACCCTCTCTTCCCTCTTATTGTATTTTCGGGGATGAAATCCTCTTTAAGGGGTGGAGTGTTGTAACAGACTAAATTCCAGGGTCTTTCCTGCAATGTACCCATTTTCAAGCTTTTATTTGCTTTCTTTTCCTTTTGGGCCTTTTTCATAAATTTCCTTTTCTTTGGTATCCGTTTTGGCCTCAATGTTGGATTTGAACATTTATTGAGGATGAAATTTATATTTACCCACATTCATGTCAATGAATGGGTTTTTGCACAAATATCCCGAATGATGAGATAATTGGGGACTAATTATGAAATATGGCCATTAATGATAGATAATTAATGGATAATGCTAATTTGGAACTTTTTATATCTCTTTGATAAGATATGAGTAATTATGTGTATTTGAATTAGTTATGAGTGTAATTAACCCCTTTATTTTTCTCTCTCCTTATGAGTGAATAAAATTATAAAATGTATTTAATAGAGTGGGGAAAGCCTCTTGGTTGGCATATCTCAAAAATACAACAAGAAAAATGATCATAATGCCTCTTCACATTAATTTACTCAATTTATACACTAATATATATGTTAATGGGAAATAAATTTATTAGGGGCCTTATATTGGGTAAAACGAAAAATTAAATGTATATCATCGTTCTAGGTGTTGTCATAAACCTATGGTTAAAATTTGAGGTCATTTGGACTTCGTTTGACCATTCAAATGGATTTTTCAAGTTCCCATATAGTGTAACTATAGGATATCAATCGACTTGTATTTATTCCATTCATTTCATGTGTCACGCACCTGGCTCCCGTGGGATCTCTATCTAACGGCTTAGTTGTCATCTTCAACCTCCAGCCCACCAACCAAGATGACACCTAGGCTCCTCCACCTCTAGTTCTCCCTCATTTCTTGGTCTTTTCACATGATTCCTTCGCCAAACGAACCGCCTCTTCACGACTCTTCATTCAAGCCATCATTCGTCGACTCTCGTGCACCATTGCCGAAGAGCCCAAGGGCACCAGCCATGCCTTCTCTGCCCGCTTGTCGTTTCATCTCAACGGTCTTCCACACCTATAAAAGGGACCTCCTACACCACCACCGGCTCCCGTGCGATCTCCCTCGTGTATAAATTTGCTCGTATCCTCCACAGTTAGCCACTGCCACCTCCACCTTCTCCCAGATATTGTGGCCATTTTCCTGGCTGCTCGGTGATAGTAGTGCCCCAATAAAGCACACCGGTGAGTTCCTCTCGCCTTGGGCTTCGTTTTGAGTACCTATACGTCTGATTTGGTCAAGAAATGAGGAAATGCAATCGGGCAAGGTTCTCCTCGGTGGCCATGGCTCACGTGAGAGGTAGAAGAAGACTCAAGGCTTTTTACAGTTTTACCCCCACCCGCCCATTCCGTTCTTCTTTAATGCAAGGGGCATTTCAGTCATCTTCTCTCTCGCTGGCTATGAGGCCCACATGGCATTTTCTATTTTTCTGATCGGTCAAAATCGTTTAATTCGTATAAAATCAATACGTTATCAGAAAAATGCGAATAAATACTTGTTGGAAAGCTTGTTTCATGTAGAATTCAATTTTAAGGTTTTTGTATACTGAATATATGTACTTTTTAAATATTAATTGGTTACATCATCTAAATCTTAATAAATATTCTAAAAATGATAACTAATGCATCATAACTCCGATTTTGATAAATAAATATGTCTTCCTAATCAGTGAAACCTAAGAGAGCTTTTGGTCCTAGTTTTGAGTCCTAAATCAAAGGTTTCCATAAAGGAGTCTAAAATGAGTATCTTTTTATACACCTTATGCTTTAATACATACTAATGTATGTGAAATGTTTGTAACTAGGGTTAATGGATGTTGATACAATCTAATTGGTGATAATGATGGTTATGTGAATCTTAAATAAGGTATGTGACTCCTATGTATGTGAAGCCTATTTAGTATGCAAAACCTATTTTTGAAGTGAATATATATATGTACAATGAGTACCCTATTCCTCAGTTGGGCTTTTACCCAAACCCTAATTTTCCTAATGAGGCAATTGCTAGCCTTGGAATCTCTCTCTATTGCCTTTATTTGGCTCTATATTTATTTGGATCTTCTATTACCTATGTTGGCTCTTTATGTGATTTATTTCATGGGTTATATTCCCATTTTCTATGATGCAGTGCTATTTATAATTTCACTATTTCCAAGTGAATTATTTAGCATGATGTATTTATTGGCCAAATGACAACGTAGTGTACATGAGTACAAACCACCCATAGGGCACTGAGGTTTTAGTCCTCCTGCCAGGCACTAGGGTTTTAGTCCCCCTGTCACATTATATAGGAACTGGGGTTTTAGTCCCCCTGCCACATTATATATATTTGAGGTTTGGGATGTGCATGTTCCCCTCTCATCTTGGTGTAGGTCTGGTAGGTGCCTCACCCTACATTGGTATGATTTTTTATTATAATATTATTCATGCTATGTGATTATTGTTGTTGATTAAATTATGGTAATTCTCAAATACTTATTTTTTTTATTTGTTTCATGCTCTTGAAACCCCTTAATATTGAGAATCATTTTATTTATGCGATGTTGCACTTTATATTTGACCATATTCCTTTTGATTAACACATACTTTTATCTCTCTCTTGTCGGGTGTTACCAACCACCCAGTTATTGGATCAGAGTGTGCATTAGAAGCATGGTAAACCTGCCTAAGGCTAAGGATAGGATAAAGAGTTCAACTTTGTATCTTGGACATAGCTGTCTTTCTATATATTGAGTTGTATTTGTCTGGAGACAAGTTGATTTGGTTCTAGTCTTTATCTACCTAGATCATGTCATTTCTACAAAGATGTACACCATTTTGAGAAAATTTGTATTGTACTCTTTATACAATTGAATATAGTCAAAGTTTAAAATTCTGCTGCTTCACATTGGTGCTTTTGTTTACCATGATTATTTAGTAAAGATGTTGATGTCTTTACACTTACTATCATGATTACCACACATGTAAAAGTTTCTCTCTTATCCTCATTAGGATGTTGATTGCATCATACTTTTGCTCAATCCTTCTCTCAAGGTACATTGGCCTACACTTAGCACACTGTATTAAACTGTTTATGTCTTAATGTTTACTTTACATAACACAATTCATGTGTTATTCCATCAATTACATTGAATTGAGATGCTTCCATCATACTGGGTATAAAGGTGTGTATTTGACACCATATCATACCTTCATATCGGGCTTGAGGTGTAACCTCATCACTATACCATGAATCTATACCGGGCATGTGGTGTTGCCTCATCACCATATCATGTTTAGGGTATATCCCCTATAACCATAATGTGTACCCATATCGGGTTGGCTATCATTAGATTTCATCATCTCAAGTTAGCTTCATATTGGGTATAAGCTGAATGCTTGACCTCATATCAGGTATAAGAGGTATACTTGATACCATATCGTGTTACAAGGTGTGCACTTCATCCCCATGTCATGCATAGGATATATGCTTCATCATGGTATCATTTTAGGGGGACATTCACCTCACCATATTGGGTTACCATGTCAGATTTCCATATCAGATTAGCATATCAGGTTAGACCCTTATGCTCATATATTTTCATACCTTCAAAGGAATCAATTGTATCATATAATTGAACAACAAGCTAGATATCTAGTTGAACTCTTTCACGAACAACCCATTACACAAAAGGATAGGGGTGTGTCGGGTTTCATCCCATCATCTAGGGTTTCAACACTATATCGGTTAGAGTATACAATTGACCCCATACCGGTTTAGAGTGTACAATTGACACCATATCATGCATGATGTATGAACTTGATCTCATATCGTGCACAAGGTGCATGTAGGTATCCCTCATATCGTTCATGAGATATCATTCATTACTATATCGAGTTACCCAACATCTTGGGTTTCATATCATCATCTAGGGTTTTGACCCATGTCAGGTTAGGATATAAACCTAACACCTTATCGTGTATAGGGTGAATACTTGACCCCATATCATGCTAAGGGTGTGTATATGTATTACTCATCTAGCCATGAGGTATACACTTCTCACTATATTGTGTTTGTGGTGTGTTCATATCAACATATTGGGTTACTTATCATCTAGGGTTTATTATATCGTGTTGGAGTTTATGCTTGACTCCATATCGTGCTCATGGTATATAATTAACCTCATATCATGCACAAGGTGTGCACTTCATCATCATAACGTGAAAGAGGTACATACTCATTACCATATCATGTTAATGGTGGGTTCACTCCATCATATCGGGTTAGAGGTGCTTCAACCCAATATCAGGTTGGATCTTGATGATGTCATCATCATCAACCTCTAGATTCTTATTCTTACTATTCTTGTTCATGGACAATATTACTATGTCACTAATAGAACTCATGGACTTATCCATTATGTAAGAGAATCCGTAATTGGTAGTAGATCAACAAGTATAACAAAATTGAAGGTGAATAATAACAAAATTGGGTTCAAGTTATATAACCCACCTCAAGAACAACTTCAAAGCTCCAAGGTTCAAAGCTTCACATTCCTAAGGTAGAAGATGACTTATCAAAAGTACAAGTCTCATTCACCACTCCTCAATATACAAGGAATCACCATAGTTAAGAACTTGGTGAGGAAGGAAAGAAAGGAATAACTATAACCCAAGAATCATACTTCAACCAATATTGAAGATGACCATGACCTTACCTTAAGCTTGGTGTTTGAGCTCCCCTTGCCCCTTGAGCCACTATACACAATATATTAGAGGGTATGAATTATATCTCAAAGAAAGAGAGTTGTGGGGTTCGTAAACTTTCATTAGTAGGTGAAAGGAGATGTATATATACTTGGGGTTCATGAGAGAGTGTATAAGAGGTGTCTTCACCATATACTACTAGGTGACACGTGGCCATGCATGGTTGACACATGTTCATGCATGCACACATGTATATCTTGACATGCAAAAGTCTTGAGGATAATCTAGAGATGATATTTCGGCCATCCTTTATCTTGTTGGATAAGATATCTCATCTTTATCTCACAAAATATACAAATTGATACAACTTTTTGCAAGGAGCATCTAACTCATCATGGTTCACCTCCTTGAGGTGCTTTTCCCTTCATGGCCTTTTACAAGAGTCCACAAATTGATATGGGATCACCTCTATGGCTCCTTTGCCGATAGGTACTCCCATATCAAGTCTACAACTCGATACAACTCAAGTAAGGGCTTCAACCATTCATCATCTCTCGGTCTTTTCATCACCAAGAGTACCATCATTCGAATATGATTCAAACATGGTGTCTCCTTCTTTCTATCTCCTCTAAAGAATACATAGAAGGAGTAGGGACACTCTAAAGGTGGTAATTTACATATCAACCCTATATTTTGGGTAAATTATAATTTGTACCTAAATTGGTACACAAGGCACTAACATTATTCAAACAAGCTCAAACTTGGAATTTAGGATTTCCACAAGTCACCACTTAGAATCATTCTCTCTCTTATGATTCTAAAACACTTAAGGCACATTCAACATGTGATATATTGCAATATAGCCCCTCATCTTGGGTAAATTGCATTTTGGTCCAAAACAAGAGATCATTGTTCAAACATTATTCAAACATGACCAAACTTGAAACATAAGTTTATCACCTGATAAAAAAATACTTTAGAGGATTATATTAAGGTCCTAAGAAACTTATTTAAGCCAAACAAACAGGGTTATTCCTAAACCCAGGTCAGGGATGTTACAAACAGTCAAGTTGAAAACACCTAGTCCTCCCTTAGTATAGGTCACGACACTAGCCACCAGGGTATGCAAGCATAACCCTACCACTAGGGTACAACCACAGTTGTCCTCCAATCACATCATACATATAATCACTGATACACGACCACAACCATTCTCAAACTGAGGGCTAGGTATCACTACAACCATCCTCCCTAAATACATGGGATCTGGATGACAAGGATGTACTCTCCAAGCACCCCTCATACTCAATAGTATGCGCTCTGAGTTTCCCTGAGGAATACTCGTTTCACCATCCAACAAGTTCTAACACTGTAATGGATTTATGGCCAGGGCAACTACATGATTATGGTTCCACTTGATTAATTAAAGCTAGTTGGGTGTCTTTTATTTTCATCAAACAAGTTACAAGCAAACCTACAAAAAATAATGTAGTTTGCAACTTTATAATATATAAAACATATAAAGCATAAAGTTTATCAAATCACCACATGGTACTAGTTCACTATCATACACAAGGCCATCATCATTATCACATCACCATGGGGTACCAATCCCTTAATTATCACATCACCAGAGGATATCATCTCAATTAAGGCATAAATCCATTGCTAAGGTCATAAGATCATTCACACGGTTCCCTACAAAAATATCATTATCTCTCCATGCCCCATCAAGGCTCATAGTCACCACACATGTATTACATAAGTTCGGAATAATATTGCAACTAAGAACTAATTTGTTCATAAGATAGAGGATTAGGGCTACATCATTAAGACATTACTTTATCATCATGCTACTTACTCAAGAAAGCTATGCATTATCACCATGTACTCAATTTTGGGTTAGGGTTTAATCATTATAACCAAATTAGGGTTTTAAGCAGCAAGGAGAAGTAACCCTAATTACCACCATCTACAACATTCTTAGAAGTAAGGGAGTCAACTTCCATCATCACAAGGTCAACCACGTAAGGAAAACACATGTCCAAGAAATCTCATTGATCTAAGAATAATGTACATCACCATATTCATCGGTCAAAGAGGTGGATCACCCTCATCATGGACATTAATCGACCCATAGCGACCAAAGAGAACTACATCAGGTCATCGACCAAAGAGAACCACACCAGTCATCGATTGAAGAGAAAAGGACCTTCCCAACAACCACTTGAGTCAAGTACCTCATAGATCATAGAATACTTAAACCATCACCGGCTAAGGAAAATGAGTGCATGGTGACCGAAGATCATGAAGAGAAACTCATCGACTGAAGAGAAAAATATCACCTTAGTGACCTCACAAGTAGGTCCATACTTAGCGACCCAAAACCATCAAAATTCTTTGACCACATAGACCATATCATGATGAACATAAAGAGAGAGAGAAACCACCTCTCAAACATGACCAAAAATATTGATCATCACTAAAAAGCCAAAACATCAAGGAATAACCTCACAAAGGAGAACAACATCCAAAACCCTAATTTTGGCCATCACCATAAGAGAAAGCTAAACTCCAACTAGAGAGAAAAACCCACATATATAACATTATGCATGTATCCAAAACCTCCTCCATCAAGCAAGAGATTGAAACCATGATCAAGAGAAGAAAAATCAACGTTTAGCATATGTATGCAAGAACAAAACCCTCCATAATCAACAAGAGTCTGGGTAAAAAGGAGTTTATCTACTCAAGATCATCACATAATCACAAATCCTAGATCAAGATATCATCATCCTACTATTAGGAACCACATTTTAGAGATAGATTAATTGCATGCAAGATTACGTGCAACAATAATCGAGGATAAAGTTATATAACTTGCCTTGATTGTGAAGAACAACTCCAACAACAATATGCTCCAAGGAAAGAGAGGAAAACCCAGACTTGATCAACATCTCAAGGTCAATCTAACATCATCCCAAAGAAGAAGAAGAACCCTAGGTTAAAGGAGCACAAGAAAGAGGGCAAAACCCTAGTCCAAAAGGACAAGGAAGAGAGGAGATCTTCAACTCAACTTAGACACTACCATGGATAACCATGGATTCAACCAAGAAGAGATAAGTTCCTCAAGAAGCACCACCATGGAGAACCATGGGTTTAACCAAGGGAAAGAAGAGAGGTAGGACTGCAAGGAAACAAGGATCAAGCAAGATAGATCACTTACCAAGATCAAGGAACACCAAAGGATCACTAAAGGAGAGTTGCTCCAACCCTAGATCACACATGTAAAGGATCGACCACCTCACTCCAAGGTTGAGCTCTTCTCTACCACCAACAACATAAGGGACGAGCTACAAGCAAGATGAGAGACGGGAGAGGGTGAAAAAGGATTACTTGCATGCAAAGAGAGGGGTATATATACCCAAGGGTAGGAGAGAGGTAAGGGAGGTTAGATGTCATGCCAATGGTGCCACATGTCCACTATATAACATCCATGCAAGAACTAAACATATGCATGCAACACAGGTCATTCAAACCTAGGAAAAGAATAGACCTCACCTGGTCTAGAAGACCATCAGTAGAAGAGAATGGTCAGCAACCAAAACACATCAAAGCTCAATCGGTCTCATAGGTCAAAACCCTAGCTCCTAGCGACCAAAGAGAGGGGTGAAGAGCTCATCGACCGAAGGGAACACAAGGCACATCCAAAAACTTATCGACCAAAGACACCATGGTCAAAGAAACATCAAGGTGGTCCCTAAAAACAAAACTTAACGTCCAACACAAAAAAGTCAACACCAAACTAGGGCATTCTAGCAAACCCTAGAAACATCAACACTCACGATGTCAACACATCTCTCCACATCAAACCAAGGTGCAACAAGGATCCACTCTTTTTCCAACATAAAACTAAAACATGTGAGGCAAATCAAGCATGTAAAAAATTGAAGGAAAACTCTAAGCATGGGTAAATTGCAATTAGGTCCAAAATAAGCACATATATGTGTAACTAGCTCAAACACCACCCAAACTAGACTAAACTAAAAATATAAGCATGTCACATGTTATTAAGTATCCTCACATGATTAGATTAATGTTTTAAGCATCTTATTATGTTAAGGAAGCAAGATCAAGAATAAAGCTAGGTCAGGGGCCTTACAATCATAAACCCCTAACTAGGATTTCTCCCCCAAAATCCTATGCGAAAAGAGGTGGGTTCTATGCATCTCATACTATAACTCCGACGTGGCTTACTCGATGCCATGGTAATGCCACAAAACCTTAAAAAGAACTATATCCTTCTTCTACAACTTCTTCACCCTCCTATCCAAGATCAACACAAGACCCTCAACATACGATACATCCTCCTCCAACTCAGCCTCCACCGGCTGCGATATTTACTATGTATCTTCATGACACTTCCTCAACATACAAACATGGAACAAATGGTGCAATATATGCAATTATTGTGGTAACTCTAGCTTGTAAGCCACCTTCCCAACACACGCCACCACACGGTAAGGTCTCATAAACCTGGGAGTTGACTTACCTTTCTTTTCAAACCTCAACACACCTTTCCAAGGAGAGACCTTAAGATACACCTGGTCTCCTAATTAGAACTCCAAGGGCCTACGCCGATTATCAACATAAGACTTCTATCTGTCTTAGGTTGCCTTCAGTTGCTATTTTATCACCTTGATCTTCTTTGTAGTCTGTTGTACAAGCTCAAGACCCAAAAGCTGATACTCACCAGTCTCATATCAACAAAACAGAGACCTACAATGCCTCCCATAGAAGGCTTCATACGGTGCCATGTCAATACTACTTTGATAACTATTATCGTAAGGAAACTCTATCAAACAGAGATGCACATACTAACCTCCAAGAAAATGCAAAGCACAAGCTCTCAATAGATCCTCCAAGATCTAAATGGTCCACTCTGACTGACCATCTGTCTATGGGTGAAATGTTCTATAGAACCTCAACTGTGTACCCATGTATATGTGTTTAGATGCTCCCAAAAGCAACTAGTAAACTGAGAACCTCTATCAGACACTATCATCAACGAGATCCCATGCAAACACACTATCTCATCCACATATATCTGTGACAACTTCTCTGTTATATATGTTGTATTCATAGGAAGAAAGTGTGCTGACTTGATCAATCTATCCACTATCACCCAAATGGAATCATGACCTTTGGCTGTCCTAGGTAGACCAACCACAAAGCCATGGTGATATGATCCCATTTCCACTGCAGTATAGACAACAATTGCAATGTTCCTACATGCTTCTAATGCTCAGCCTTGACCTGTTGACACACATGATACCTTGCCACAAATTCAACCACGTCACACTTCAAGCCAGGTCACCAATATAGATCTTTCAAGTTATGGTGCATATTGGTACTGACTGGATGCATTACATACATTAAGGAATGAGCTTCCTTAAGCACCATTTTCCTTAGACCAGCAACATCTGGAACCACTATCCTACCATGGAAACAAACTACCCCATCCTCTGTCTCATGGAAGCCTTCACACTTCTCGTTGCCAAACTCTGATTGGATTTGTTGTATTACCGTATCACTATATTGTGCATCTCTGATCTGTTGTATCAATGTGGGCTTCACCTGCAACTATGCTAACAAGACTACTAATAAGGATACTTCTAACTTCACGTTCATCTAACACAATGACAACAATATGTCTTTCTTATGGCACCCAAGGAACACAACTGTGCCTTATCTGTAGGCAATGAAGAAGAAGCCTCCCTACTAAGAGCATCTACGACCATGTTCGCCTTCCCTATATGGTAGTCTATGGTGCAATCATAGTCCTTGATCAACTCCATCCATTGTCTCCGCCACATGTTCAACTCCTGCATCGAGAAGATGTACTGAAGGTTCTTGTGGTCGGTGAAGATCTGACACTTCTCTCCATAAGTGTAGTGTCTCCAAATCTTCAAAGCATGGACCACAATAACAAGCTCTAGATCATACATCGAGTAGTTCTCCTCGTGTTTCTTAAGCTGTTGCAAAGCAAAAGAAATTATGTTCTTATCCTGCATCAACACACATCCCAAGTCATTCTTTAACGCATCATAAAGTATGATATAGCCTTTCCCTTGTTCTGGAAAAACTAACACCAGTGCACTGGTCAATTTCTCCTTTAAAAGATGGAAAGAACGCTGACACTTGTCCCAGACAAAAGGTACACCTTTCCTAGTCAATTTTGTTAAGGGTAAAACCACAACACCGAAGTTCTTGATAAACCTTCTGTAGTAGCCTGCCAAGCCTAGGAAACTTCAAACCTCTATAGGTGTCTTAAGCTACTCCCACTCCAGTACTTACTATACTTTCTTGGGGTCCACACAAACACCTCTAGCAGATATCACATGACACAGAAAATACACTTCCTCCATTCATAACTCACACTTGCTGAACTTGGCATACACCTCGTACTGTCTCAATAATGTTAACGCTTGTCGTAGATGCTACTCATGTTACTGGTTGTCTCTGGAGTATATTAGGATGTCATCAATGAACACTACCACAAAATGGTCAAGATACGACCTGAATACCCTCTTCATTAGGTTCATGAATGTTGTTGGTGTGGTGCATTGGTTAGCCCAAATGGCATAACCATAAACTCGAAGTGACCATACCGGGTTCTAAAAGTTGACTTGGGTATGCCATCTGCCTTGATCCACAATTGATGGTATCCCGACCTCAGATCTATCTTCAGGAACACAAAAACACCTCTTAGCTAATCAAACATGTCATTTATCCTTGACAAATGGTACTTGTTCTTGATCATAACCTAATTCAACTATCAGTAGTCAATGCACAACCTCATTGAACCGTCCTTATTCTTCACGAACAATACGGGAGCACCCCAAGGGGAAGTGCTCGATATGAGTAAAGCCCTTCTCTATCAGATCTTGCAACTGCTTCTTAAACTCCTTCATCTCTGCGGGTGCCATCCTGTATCACGATTGTGCTATCCGCTGCATACCAAGAACCAAATTGATCTCAAAATCAATCTCTCTAGGAGGGAGAACTCTAGGAAACACATCCTCAAACTCACACACCATCGACACCTCCTAGATACTATGAGTCCTCACTTTGGTATCCACCACATGTGCCGAGAAAGCCTCACACCCCTTCCCCATCAGCCTCTCTATTGTCGTAGCTGACACCAAGCACGTAGGAATAATATTCCTATCTCCTTGGAAGATCCAAAAAACTTCACTGTCAAAGAACGTAGCCACCTTGGAACTATAGTCCAAGACCACCTGATACTTCTCCAAGATATCCATTCCAAGGATCACATTGAATCCATGCATATTAAGTGACATAAGGTCCACATGAATGTTGTGTCCTGAGAAAGAACGAACATAGGATGGAAACACCTCCCACAACTCGGTGTAACCAACTAGAGGGGTTTCTAGAAGGAGACTATCAACTCTACGACCAATAGGCAAATAACACATATATATCACCTTTCTAGTGATAAAGGAGTGTGTTGCACCCAAGTCAACCAAAATAGATACAAAAGAAGATGCAGAAAAATTAGAATGAAAAAGTTCCATATGACCTATCACAACTCATGGATTTACCACTCCCTCCATCTATCTCATAGCGTAGCATAGAGACGTTGTCTGTTGTTGTCCGCATCCTCTAGTAACATGTCTAGAGGATCCTGCCAGTGATGCTTGACCACATCCTCTATCACCACCACCACCACCACTGTTGAACTGCTACAGCTGGGAACCTTGTTGACTCTACCTCAGTTACTGTGTAACCTCCTCTTCCTTAACAGGGAAAAACCACTTCGTATGCCCAGTCTAAGTCTTGCTCTCATACCATGGCCTAGACGACCCTATCATCAAAATTGAGGGTGTGCTGCGAGCTCCTGCGGGTAAAAAACTATGGCCTCTGCCTTTGCTTGGTGACCACTGGACTATACTATTGACCTTTGAGGTGTCTGAGGTGACTAAAACCTAGGATTCTTAATGCCTCTAGAATACTGTCCCAGAAATTGAGCCGATCTCTTCCTAGTGTTGGCTTCACACTTCTCAACAACCGACCCTTCTCACTGACTCCATGAAGGTAGAGAACCTTTCCCTATTCTCTTAAGCCAACACCATTGTCATCAACTCTATGCTCAACAACTTCTCAAATTGTCAGATCCTATCCTTATCCATCACATCTTTGTGAGGATAAAGCCTCAAAAATTTCATGAACTTCACCTCATACTCGTTGACCGTCATTGATCCCTATCGTATCTTCTCAAACTGTGAGATCTTCTCATGCAGATACTTCTTCGAGAAGTATCAACCCACAAACTCCCGTCAAAACTCCTCCCAAATGATCACTACTCTAGGTATCTTCTTCTCCTCAGTGGCCCACTAATGGCCATCACTACCCTTCAGTAGGTACACTGCATGCTTCACCGTGTCCTCTTTCAGTATATTGAGGATTTTGAAAGCCTTCTCCATCTCCATCAGCCACATGTCCGCATCCACCGTGTCTACCATACTAGCATACTCGATCGCCCCAACACGCCACAACCTCCCAAAGATCTTTCCAGAACCCTAAGATTGCACATTGGGAACAACAACCCTCGCTTGAGGTACGGGCACTCTATCTGCCATATGTAAAATCATGCCTATCAACTGTCTAAATATGGACTAAAAAGAGATATTGACCATGGTTGCTGGGTCAAATTGAGGCACTTTAGGCACTTCATCTACTCTGGCATGCCTCCTGACACCACCTCCTCGTGTAACAACTATAAAGAGGCGAGATCACCTCCTTACTAGAATTGAAAGGAAATACAAAACATCCATCTTTTCATAAACATAATAGATATTGAGGGATGCATGTATAATATTCCAAGTAAATAAGCATGCACAAGATACATATAAAATGTCGATAGCAGCAGAAAGGAAAAGAAACTAAATCTATTATATGAATTTCATCATTGTTCACTACATAAGTTTTTCAGAAGAAAATAGATGAGAAAACAAAGCATCTAGCTTTAGCAACCTAGACATCCTTCAAGCAAGTCTTGAATCTACTCATGGTCCTATTTTCCATGATCTTATTCAACACCTTGTCCAAAATCTAGGTGGTTGGGAAATAACCCAGTAAGAGGGAAAAAATAAGGTATGTGTCAACAATATGATCAAGAATAAAAGAAAGAAATAACATAGAAGTAAAGGCAATAAGTTCATTAATAGATGTAAAGATCAAGAGTATGAGGCATAGTCAAAATAGATGCTTGCCATAACATTAAAATAGTAATAGAATTGCATGCATGATTAATATTGACTACAATAACTTAGTAGGGTTGAGGCACCTACCGAACCCCAACCTATAGGTGAGGGAAGAAATAACACATTCCCAGTCACCTACACAAATTATATATGGGGGAGAATAACACATTCCGTAGGGCAAAATAACACATGCCCTATCTATGGGTGGTTGTACATAAGTACCACTACATTAGATAAATGGTCTAATAAAATCAACATGTAAAGAGAAACTATGGAAAGTAGAATCATCATATATTTGAAGCATGATAGTGGGATACAAGACCCAAGAAATAGAATATCAATACTAATTTTTGAGGCAATTTAGCAAAAGAGTCATGAATAGAGAAAATACGTTCATATAGTGCCTCATTAGGGAATATAGGGTTTGGTTTGCAATTATCCCAACTTAGGGTGTAAGAATGCACTCCTTAATATGTTTAAATACCAAGTTCCACCACTTCTAGATGTTCCAAATTCAACTTTGGCCTATTTCAATTTAGTGACATTAATTAGTGTACATATCACACAGTATTGCATAGAAACCTTAAGATTGGACCTTTTTCATAAAACTCAGATTTAGACTCTAAAAATCTCACCAATGGATGAATTAGGTTCTCTTGATCAATAAAACATATATTTATGTCAATTTTGGAGTTATGGTGATTAAGTTGTAATTTTTATGGTTTTTATGTATTAAAATCATATTCCAATAATCACCTTTCGAAAAACCTTGAAATCAGACCTCGAAAGCATTTTTATTAGACATGGTTTAATTTTTGATTCCAAAACATATTTTTTTTATAAATGTTGGATGAGCATTTTAAAAGATATGAATTTTCCAATTCTGACCAACCAGATAATGACATGTCACAAATTTAGTTGCAAACAAGGAAGAGAGAGAGAGAAGAAGAGGGGTCAGCCCGTGACTTGCCCCCCACAACTTGTCCTAGGCAAAACTTTACCCTAGGAAGGATGTACCAATCATTTTAGGTTCATCTAGAGCTAGTAACAAAGTATAGAACAACATAGGAACAAAACCCTAAACAAGATCATCATCTAAAGGTGGAGATCATCATTTAAGCATGAGAATGTGAACTAATAAGATTATAATAAGCAATAAACATGTAGAAAGTTATATAAATTTCCTCTAGGAAGAAGATCAGATCCCAATCAGTAGGAAACTGGAGCAAGATGGGTTGGTAGCTCCAAGAACAAGCTCCAAACTCGAGCAAGAATCACCTTCTTCTCAAGGATACAAACCCTAAGCAAGAGGAGCATGGAAAGAAGAGTTTTTGAGCTTTAGATGGAGTTCCACCATGGAAGACTAGGGTTTTGACCTATAGGTAGGTGGATGGAAGAAAAATAGTAGGGAATAGAGGAGAAGGTTAAGAAGCCTACTTGCCTTGGTTGGAAATGCCAAAAGGTGACTTTAGAAACCCTAAATGAGCTTAGATGAAACCCTAGAAGACCTTCTTCACCAAGATGGCACATTCTTCTACCTTGGGACAGATCCTCCAAGGACAAACATAGGGAGGACGAAGTTATAAGTATAAGGTAGGTGATATAGATCAATTATTTTAGTTGGGAGGTAAGGAAGGAGTATATAAAGCTTTATGGTTAAGGAAGAAGCAAGGCATGAGGTGTCCAAGCTACTTTGCATGTGTCCGTGCCTAAGGGTGCTCATGGTCATGCAAGACTTTATGGATAAGGAATAAGCAAAGCATGAGGTGTCAAGTTACTTTCCATGTGTCCATGGATAAGGGTGCCCATGGACATGCAAGCCTTTGTGGAAAAGGAAGGAGTCAAGCATGAGGTGTCCATGGAGCTTTTTATGTGTCCATAGCCTAGAACTTCTATGGCCATGCAAACAGATGTTACACATCTCCTAGAGACTTCTTAGCCATCAATTGTCGTTTCTCCAGGCCCACCACCGACCTCAAAACAAAGAAACCACCCATCAGTTTATAAATCATAAAGATAAGCTCATCCATAAGGGGGAAATCCCTAAAATGCCCTTGAAGAGAAACACCTCCAAACCAAGGCACAACTAGGCGCCCCATGGCCCAAAAAGATCGAGAATGACAAGGAAACATATAAGGATCATAAAGCATGTGAAAATTTGCAAAGAAAACCTCCCAATTGGGTAAATTGCATAAAAGCCCAAAATGTGCATAAATATTGCATAACTTGCACAAACAACATCCAAATTGGACCAAGCTTAAAACTTAAGATTATATCATAATTTTAAAACACCTCACAAGGTATATTCAGTTTTAGAGCACTTAATTATGGTAATTAAGCTTATTCGACACATTAAGCAAGGTTTGGGGCCTTACATTTCTAGCACGAATTTATTTACCATTATTCCACTTAAGTGGTGATTTTGCATTTTAGATCCTTAAATAAGCTTTGACTAAGGTATTTGTGCATAAAAACTTCCATTGGTATAATTATTGAACAAATGCTCACCAAACCACTATAAATTCCACTAATTCATCAACAAGGACATAAAGGACAAAAATGAGAAGAAAACTTAGGGAAAAGGGTTACATGGAGATTACATTCAGAATTCAGTATGTTACAACACTCTACCCCTTAAAAAGGATTTCATCCCAAAATCTCAAACAAAAAGAGAAAGGTGAGTGCGTAACATCTCATTTCTCAACTCCTAAGTGATTTCTTCCAAACCATGATATTTCCATAAAACTTTCACCAACTCAATCTCCTTGTTCTTCAGCTGCTTTACTAGGGAGTCTAGGATCTTCACAAGTAGCTCCTCATATGTCAAATTCTCATGAATCTCAAAAGGCTCAATAGTAAGCACATGCGAAGGGTCTTTCACATACTTCTTCAACACAAAGATATGGAACACATAATGAATCTTATCATAAGTAGGAGGAAGAGCTAAGCGATATGCACAATCTCCAACCTTATCCAAGATCTCAAATGGTCAAACATAGTGGGGACTAATTTGCCTTTAAATTTAGATCTAGAAATAGAGTGTATGGTCTTGATCTTCAAGAACACATAAACATCCACCAAGAAGCTAACATTAGATCTCTTCTTGTCATTATACATCTTCTGTCGATCTTGAGTAGCTTTCACACGCTTCTTAATCAGCTGAACATTATCTATCATCATCTACATAACATCTATCTTCACCAGAGAATGTTCGCCAACATCATCCCAATGCAAATGTGAACGAAAAGGTCTACCATAGAGAGCTTCAAAAGGTGAAATACCAATACTAGCTTGGTAGCTATTGTTGTAAGCAAACTCAGCTGATGGCAGATAGCTATCCCAATCACCTCCCCAATCCATCACATTAGCATGAAGCAAATCCTCAAGAATCTACATTTTCCTTTCTAATTGACCATCAGTCTGTGGATGATATGATGTACTGAATTGTAGGTCAGTACCCATCTCTTCTTGAATCTAACTCCGTAATCGGGAGGTAACTTTGGGTCATAGTCAGAAACTTTCACTTCCGGCACTCCATGCAGACGAACTATCTACTCAACATACAATTGAGCCATATCAACAAATTTGTAAGTGGATTTGAAAGGCAAGAAGTGGGTATACATTGCTAGTTGATCAATCACCACCCAAACAACATCATAACCTTTCTTGGACTTAGGGAAGCCAGTAACAAAGTCCATGATAATCTTCTCCCATTTTCATTTCGGAATCTCAAGTGGATGAAGAAAACCACCAGGTCATTGATGCTCTATCTTGACTTGCTGACAGGTTAAACATTTCACAATAAACAAAGCTACGCCATTCTTCATATTCTTTCACTAGAAGCTTCACTATAGGCCCTTGTACATTTTAGTTGTGCCAGGATGAATCATGTACTTGGACTCATGAGCTTCAGTCAGAACATTCTGCCTTAGATTACCAACATAAGGAATCCACAACCCATGTCTGAAGCGGACAACACCATCCACTCCAACTGAGAAGTCATATTGCAGTTTCTCTGCCAAGGCCGTCATCTTCTCAAGCTCAAAACTCTCCAACTATGCAACTACAACCTTCAAGATCCATGTCGGTGTAAGAGACAAACTAGCCATGTGCGCACACAACTTATTTTCATCCACTAAATCAACAGGCTAAGGTTTCCAACTAGAAACATGTTCCAGATTCTTCTACACGGAATATCTCATAGCAGCACATACAAGATCCTTCTTTCAACTCAGAGTATCAACAACTACATTTGCTTTACTAGGGTGATAGGTGATGATAAATTCATAGTCCTTAAGGTACTCCATCCACCTTTGCTATCGTAGGTTCAAATCTTTCTGTGTCAACAAGTACCTCAAGCTTTTATGGTCGGAGAAGATTTCAAACTTCACTCCATAGAGATAGTCTCACCATATTTTTAGAGCATGAACAATGGCAGATAGCTCTAAATCATGTATAGGCCAATTTGCTTCATTAAGTTTCAATTGGAGGGAAGCATAGTGTGGCAACACATCCCATTATCACACAGATAACGAGGTGTTACACAAAAACGTGCGGAAAGCACCATAACCACAGATTATGAAAACACGGGTTAATTAAAACCGATTGCGGAAAACTGATAAACTGTGAAACTATTACTTTCCGGTCCTCATCCTGCATAGAAGCATGTCCTATATATATTCATACACAAGATCTGATACGTGTCCACAACTTCAAAGAACAGCTGTTCATCCATCACATGAGTTCACCACCTGTCATATACATAAATGCCCACATCCGGCCAACAGTAAGATATACAAACATCATCGATCGTTCATCATGAAACATCGTCAAAACACTGCCAAGGACCCGAGAGTACAAGGATGACTCTAGACTCTACTACAAAACATCCAAAACAGTAGCATATCCATCACTTGCCTTCTACTGCTCGTCAAGCTGCTCGTCCGCAACACCATGACCACGTCTACCTCGACTACCTAAAAAGGGTGTAAACCAGCGGGGTGAGACAATTGAACAATTGTCCCAGCGGGAAACATAACTCCCCACTGCAACTACAGAACCTTAGCAAGACAAACTATAACAGCAGATAACTAGAAACATGTATAACAAAAGCAGTCTACATGAAGCAAAGCTATTCTTACCGACAAGCTTACCAGTTGTACAAAAGCATATAACCAGATATCTTTCATGATTTACAAGATAAGATATATCACTATATAACATGATTATCAGAACAAGATATAATGCCACATAACCTGATTATCAAGATCAGACATATTGTCACATACCTGTTAAATATAGAAGTAAGTGCAAGGTATAATAGAGATATTACACAAACAAGGCCTCAACCAATGTTTCGTGTTTATCTTAAGCAGTAAGTACTAAACAGCTGTATTACGTATTATTATGCTTCGAGGATTTGAATCGTACCATTCAAATCCAACCTTCGGCTGCGAAGCCTAAATCCAATGCCATACAAGGTCAATGGAAGAGCCGGACTCCACGACCTCCCACCTCGTGGTCAGTACATGAGTACAACACAAGCAGGACCGTAGTCACATGCTGAAGTGGTCTTAGCCACAGGGTCAGCTCCATAGGCTACCCGCACTCTAGCCTGCCTTGGTACAGGTCTCGACACTAGTAAAACTGAGCCACGGGCCTGTTCACCGTGCTCTGAGCCATGAATGCATTCATGCTCCTCACATCACATGTCCTGAGCCATGGGCCTGTTCACCATGCTCTATATATGTATCTGAGTCTGTAACCGAAGTTACACTCTTACCTCCTCATTTTCAGGCTAGGAGCAACCTACACATATTCAACAATATGCGCTTCCAGGTTAACCCGTAGGAGAACCCGTTTCACCATCACCAAGTCCTGACGATGATGGATCTATGGCCAGGGCAAACTACATGATATATTTCACTGTGATTAATTAGTATCATTTAGATGAATTGCAAGATTCAATCAAGTTGTATCACATGCAAGATATAACAGAAGGTAAATAACATTATATTATGATTGTGATTACATCAACCTGATCCATCTCAAGGATCCCACATCACATATCATGGGATCTCAATCCCTCATCATATACTGTCACTGCCTCTTCAAAGCTCATATCAACATCATGGGACAAACACATCATTCATACAACCTCATAGAATAATTATCAAAGTGATGTTACTCATCACATATGTCTCATAGCCTTTTCATGGCTAAGCACCACCTGCATGGTTATGATACACAATAATCATAGTTTCAACATAAGGACCATACTTGCTATAACAAGACGATGTTCAAGATACTATACTTATCATTCTTACACTACTTGGTGGTCAAGTGTATAAAGCACATCATTAACAAACTATATCCATGTTTATCATTTTCTCAAGATTATACAAGTAATCAAAGTGTTCATTTTATATAAGGAGTCATGTTGAACATACTAAACAAGCACTATTGTTACCATTATTATTATGTCACCATCCGCTATCATCATTATTATCATTATGCAAGCTACTAGTGTAGCTACCACCATTCTTATTATCATTAACAAAATAATTATAAGGATCACTACATGTATGTCATTGCCACTACCTCCATACTCATCATCATCTACTACTATCATCATCATTGTGCAAACTATCATTACATTATTATTGTTGCAAGGCATCATCATTGTTTGTGCATAAACATTTACTTCCATAACACATGAGACTGTCACTATAGGATCACCTAAGCCTCACTAAAACCTATCAAGGCCTATCGGCTGACACACACCAAGCCAAGGATGCAACGCCCGACACAACTCAACCCTATCGGCCGTCACCGCTCAAGGCTGTCGCCCACCATGGCTATCGGCCACCATGGCTATCGGCCACCACTGCTATCGGCCACCACACCATGCATAGCCTATCGATCAAAACAACCCACTCATAGCCCTAACGTCCGACACCAACCAACAACCAAGCTCAACAAAGATATATCGGTCAACACCTCACTCTAGCCTATCATCCAACCCAAACACACATGCCATACATGGCCCTATCGTTCAACTTAAGCCAACCACCAAGCCACACTTGGTCTAACATCTATCAAGAGAACAAGGGTGTCATTCAACTCAAGAAGAACCATATCGCCCAACATGGTCACCATATCGACCAACACATCTTCCATCTTAATCTATCGCGCATCACAAGAACAAGGGTGTTGCTCATCACAAGGATCATATCGTCCAACATGATCACCATATCGGCCCACACTCATACTAGCTCAACCTATCACCCAACACAAGGGCAAGGATATCACCCAACACGAAGGACACTCACCATGTCGCCCATCACAAGACACTCATGTCGCCCAACACAAAGACAAGAGAGGATATCGCCCAACAGGGTCATCATCAACCTCCAGCACAAGGAACTCAAACCCTAAAAGCAAGGTACACTAAATCACAAGGAAACCCTAAACCCTAAGGAGGATCGGCCACCAAAGGTACAAAATCAAGATACAAATCTAAGCTACTAACATGTGAACAAGAATATAACAAGAGGTAATGGAGTTAGGGTTAGAAGCTTATGCAACCCGCCTTAAGCTCCAAGCTCCAAGGAAGAAGAAGCACTCCAAGGTCCAAGGGATATCGTCCACCAAAGCTGATCCAAGAGAGGGTATCGGCCACCACTGCAACTCCAGGAGAGTGTATCGGCCAACACAAGCAAAGAAGGAGAGGAGTGTCGTGCACTCAAGGTGGAGGAGAGACCAAAAGAGCAAAGGAAGCTAAGGCAAGGGAAAGAGCCACCTATATAGAAGGGAAGGGAGGAGAAAACAAGATAGATCTATGCTAAGTGTCGTCCACCCAAGGGACACTTGTCCTAGGGTTCAGGCCAACACTCCAACAAGGTCTAAGACACTTGTCAAAGATGTGCACCAAGTGTCCACCAAGCAAGACCAAGCCTCATGGTCGACACAAGCTGCAACTCTACTGGGCAACACACCAAGGCACCTGGGTGACACACACTCCTCCTTGGGCGATACAAGCTAGTCTTGGCCGATACAAGGCCCAAGCAAGCCCAAACAAGGCACCTCAAGGCCCAAACAAGCTCAAGCAAGGCCCAAGAAACTCAAACAACAAGCCCAAGCCTTCCTCTCAACCCTAGAGGAAGCAAAGAGGGGAAACATCTCCCAAGATGGCAAACTTACACACAAAACCCTAAACTTGGGTTATTTGCAAGTAGCCCCTCCAACTCTCAACAAATCACAACAAAACCCTAATCACCACTAAAGGTGATTAGCAAGCATCAAACCATCAAGGTTAAGCAAAACAAACAGGGTAAACCCTAAACGCAGGTCAGGGTCCTTACACATAGGCAATCACTCTACCTTCTTGCATCAAGACACACCCTAAGCCTTGTTTGGAAGCATAAGTGTAAATGACATAGGGTATGACTTCAACATGCAAGGCAAGAACATGTGAAGATGTCAAGCAATCCTTCAGCTTCTGGAAATTATCCTCCAATTCAGGTGTCCATGAGAACTTGACCTCCTTCCATGTCAACTTGGTTAAAGGTTAGACCAACTCTGAGAAGCTCTTGATGAATATTCGATAGTGACCTACAAACCCGAGGAAACTATGAATCTCTGAGGGATTCTTTAGAGCTTTCCACTTGGTCACAACTTCTACCTTTGTAGGATCAACAACTATATGTCTGATAGAAATCACATGACCCAGAAACATCACTTCCTTTATCCAAAACTCACATTTTGAGAATTTAGCATAAATGTGGTTTTCTCTCATTGTGTTGAGCACAATTCGTAAGTGTTCACGATGTTGTTCTTATGTCTTGGAGTAAAACAAAACGTCATCAGTGAACATCACAAACTAATGGAGGTAAGGATGGAATACTCGGTTCATCAAGTCCATGAAAGCAGTAGGGGCATTAGTCAAACCAAAAGGCATGACCAGGAACTCATAATGCCCATAGCAAGTTCTGAATGTTGTTTTCAACACATCCTCATCCTTCACACACATATAGTAGTAGCCACTTCACAGGTCCATCTTCAAAAATAAGGTGTCTGACTTTTGTTGATCGAACAAGTCATCGATGTGAGGCAAGGGATAATGGTTCTTCACCGTCACTTGGTTAAGCGGTAGTCCATGCACATCTGCAACGAACAATCCTTTTTATTTAGGAACAAGACAAGGGCTCCCCAAGGATAGATGATGGGGCAGATAAAACCCATGTCAAGAAGCTCCTAAAGCTACTTCTTAAGCTCGACAAGTTCAGTAGGGGCCAAGCAATAAGGTAGCTTTGAGATAAGCAAAGTCCCGGGCATAAGCTTGATGGAAAACTTCACCTTGTGAGTTGGTGGCAGTCCGAGCAATTCCTCAAGAAACACAATAAGCAAGTCATTCAACACATCTATATGATATAGAGAAGGAGGTGTGGCATCAAGAACAATAGATGCTAAGTATGCTCTACACCCTTGCAAGACAAGTTTTTCAGTTTTGATGGAAGAGATGATGAATTGTCGATCCTCTTGCTTCCTACTCTTAATACATAGCCTCTCTCCATCAGGATGCAACAAGCTAACTTTGTTTTCCTAACATAATAAGGCTACATCATGCTTCTTCAACCAATCCATGCTCAAGATAATATCAAAGGCAGATATGTCGAGAAGAATAAAGTCTGAAGGAAACATATTTCTCGATATATAAAGGTCCAAGGTAGGGAGTTTGAGATAAGAAGAACATATCCTACAACTGGGTGTTTTTACATCTAACACATAGTCCATGTATTCAAATTCTAACTCTAACATGGAAGCAAGATGAAAAGACATGAAGGTGTTTGAAGAGCCAGAATTGAGAAGTGCCTTGATAGGATGCATATTGATATGTAAGGTACCTTCAATGACTTCACTGCCCTCTCCGGCTTCTTCAGTATTCATAGAAAACACCCTTCCATTCTGCTTATCCACAGGCAGTTGCTACTGGTTCTAATTGTTGTTATGTGGAGGCAGATACTGTCGTGACTGTTGCAGCTGTTGGGCCAGTTGCTAGGCTGGACTCTAGAGCATGTTCTTGCTGAAACTAGGGATGGAAAGGTCAAATATGTCCAACCTGGACGAAATCATGGTAGGTAGGCGTGGGTCGACCACCTCTTCAAACAGGGGCATCGTTAACAGGGCACCTCTTAGGAGGATGGTAGCGGGAGTACCGGTTGCACCTCTCAAAACCACAGTTTTCACCATCATTATTCCTCTTGTTATTGTTGTTGTGCCCTGAAGGTTGGAATCTAGGGTAAGATTCAATCGCCAAGGCCTTGTCCACCATTTGTTGGAAGGTGAGTGAAAGTTGTGGAACAAGGTTTCATCCAACTTGATTGCTCAGACCCTCCAGGAATCGGGTCGATCTTCTCTCGGCACCAAGGTCCATGGCATAGAATTCCAATAGTAGGAACCATTAAACATAGTCGGAAACACTCATGCCCCCTGCTTAAGGCTATAGAACTCGGCCTCCTTCTTCCTCAAGAAAGTTGGGCAGATGTACTTCTCACTAAAGAGCTTGAGAAAGTGGTCCCAAGTCATGGTGGTTGTGTCTCTAATATGGGCTATGTCATTCCACCACACTCGGGCCGATCCATCTAGCACGTAGGTTGCAAAGAGGACTTTCTGGTGAGGAGGACATGCCATGCCCTCAAAAGTTCATTCCAAGGCTAAAACCCAATCATCAGCCTTGTCATCCATGTTCAGTTCTCTCTCTCCTTTGAAGTAAGGTAGCTGCATCTTGATGAAGTCCATCAAGATGAACTCCTTTGGCTTGTTAGCATTGGCAGCAATAATGATGAGTTTCCCCACCAGGGTAGAAGAGAGTAGCCAGTGTAACATGGCAAACTCTTGTTCTGTGGTAAGGCCAAGGGAGTTAGAGTTCACCACACTATGTCCTTGTGGTGTCGCTGGGGTATCCAAACTGTTGGAGTCATTCTAGGCAGAACCCTTTGAGTTGTTGTTGTTGTTCATGTTGTCAAACAAGTGAACTTTCTTGAAAGGCAAGGTTATCATATTAGGTTTCTCGGAGTATAGCAACGTAGACACGAAAAGAATATCTAAGGTTACTATTGCCTAAAAGCATGCTATTTCAGACAATCCATATCAGCTCAGGCCAAGCATGTATTATATGGATATGGGAGTCCTTGTAAACCAAGCTAGTGCTGCGGAGGAAAATCTTGCCAACCCCCAAACCTTGATCTTTTCTAGACACCCTTGATTTCAACTTCATGCCCTAGTAGCTTCCCAAAGGCTATGATACCATGTTGTAAAGAGGCAAGATCACCTCCTTACTAAAATTTAAAGAAAATACAAAACATCCATCTTTTCACAAAGATAATAGATATTGAGGGATACATGTATAATATTCCAAGTAAATAAGCATGCACTAGATACATATAAAATGTCAATAACAGCGAAAAGGAAAAGAAACTAAAGCTATTACATGACTTTCATCATTGTTCACTACATAAGTTTTTCAGAAGAAAAAAAGATGAGAAAACAAAGGATCTAGCTTTAGCAACCTAGACATCCTTCAAGCAAGTCTTGAATCTACTCCTAGTCCTATTTTCCTTGATCTTGTTCAACACCTTGTCCAAAATCTGAGTAGTTGATAAATCACCCATCAAGAGGGAAAGAAAACAAGGTATGTGTCAAAAATATGATCAAGAATAAAAGAAAGAAAATAACACAGAAGTAAAGGCTATAAGTTCATCAATAGATGAAAAAAACAAGAGTATGAGGCATACTCTAAAAAGATACTTGCCATGACATTATAATAATAAATGATTTGCATGCATGATTAATATTTACTATAGTAACTAAGTAAGGTTGAGGCACCTACTAAACCCCAACCTATAGGTGAGGGGAGAAATAACACATTCCCAGACACCTACACAAATTATATATGGGGGAGAATAACACATTCCCCAGGGTGAAATAACACATGCTCTATGGGTGGTTGTACATAAGTACCACTACATTAGCTAAATAGTCTTATAAAACCAACATGCTAGGAGAAACTATGGCAAGTAGAAGCATCATATATTTGAAACATGGCAGTGGGGTACAAGACCCAAGAAATAGAATATCATTACTAGTTTTTGAGCCAATTTAGCCAAAGAGTCATGAATAGAGAAAATAGGGTTAATATAGTGCCTCATTAGGGAATATAGAGTTTGGTTTGAAAATATCCCAAATTAGGGTGCAAGAATGCACATACGTCTTTATTGTGTTCAAATACCAAGTTCCACCACTTCTAGATGTTCCGAGTTCAACTTTGGCCTATTTCAATTTATTAACATTCATTGGCATACATATCACACATTATTGCATAAAAGCAAAGCATTAAATGTCAAGTTACTTTCCATGTGTCCATCTCTAAGGGTTCCCATGGACATGCAATCCTTTATGGATAAGGAAGGAGTCAAACATGAGGTGTCCATGGAGCTTTCCATGTGTCCATAGCCTAGAGCTTCTATGGCCATGCAAACAACTGTTCCACACCTCCTAGAGACTTATTAGCCATCAATTGTCGGTTCTCCAGGCCCAAAAACGACCTCCAAAAAAAGTCCACCCCATTGGTTGGTAACTCCTAAAGATAAGCTCATCCATAAAGGGGGAAATCCCTAAAATGCCCTTAAAGAGAAACACCTCCAAACCAAGGTACAATTAGGTACGCCATGGCACAAAAAGCTTGAGAATGATAAGGAAACATCTAAGGATCATAAGGAATGTGAAAATTTGCAAAGAAAACCTCCCAATTGGGTAAATTGCAAAAAAGTCCAAAATGTGCATAAATATGACATAACTTGCACAAACAACATTCAAATTGGACCAAACTTGAAACTTAAGCTTATCTCATGATTTTAAAACACTCACAAGGCTAGATTAAGGTTTAGAGCACTTAATTATGGTAATTAAGATTGTTCAACACATTGAACAATATTTGGGCCCTTACATTCTAGCACAAATTTATTTACCACTGTTCCACTTAAGTGGTGATATTGCATTTTAGATCCTTAAATAAGCTTTCACTAAGGTATTTGTGCATAAACCCTTCCATTGGTATAATTATTGAACAAATGTTCACCATAACACTATAAATTCCACTAATTCATCAACAAGGACATAAAGGACAGAAATGTGAAGAAAACTTAGGGAAAGGGTTACATGGAGATTACATTTAGAATTCAATATGTTACAACAACACTACTGTCAACAAGTTCTTTGTGCTCTCCAAGCATATCTATATAAGAAAAAGCTAGAATCAAATATGTTAGAGGATGCAAGAACAAACACAACCCTAGTCCTATGTCCCCGTAGACTCAACAAACCTAGAGCTCTAATACCAACCTAAACTGTGGCACACCAACACCACACAACCGAGATTACTCAAAATAAAGTGTATGCCCAACATATAAACAACCATATTACCAAAAGAACATGTAAGTTAAAATCGATCGCATATAACTGTTATGTGCAGAAACATATTACAACAAGGTCCACAACCTGTAACATATCACATACCATACAAGGTATTCACATATGTATGGTGGCCATCTACCACACACTTGTTACAAAATATCTGCACATATGTACAAACCACTTATATACAACAAAGGCATACTGTCAAAAACACATATTGATGTACATATCATGAACAAAACACATCCCTCCAGGACCTGAAAGTATATGAACTGTTGGATAAATTGGATATTATGATAAATCCCTTTTGTTTCGATGATGACAAACATTTCATTCTTATTAATCTAACGAGCTACTTAAGTGTGCAGGAACAAGGTGATGACAAAGTTCTAGGGAATCTATACGCTTGAATGTTTGTAAATGTCATGCAATGTAATCATTTGTAAACTTGTACAAATATATAATGTACAAGTACTTAGACTTCATGTAAATCAAGCGTTAGATCTCCCTAGCTAAACACCACACTTAGTTAGGTCATCTCCTTCTAATAGGATCACATAATGCACACTCATGCACACACTTAGTATCTTAATTGAAAGATTGAAAACAGAGTCAATCTCGGTCGACCACACTCCTCGACCGAGACACTCTCGGTCGACAAACTTCTCGACCGAGATTGACCAAAAGTAGCCGTTAGACACAGCAGTTGACAGTTGCAAATAAACGTTAATCCAGAGAGCCTGTCGGTCGACAAATCCTCGACTGACTGGGCATCTCGGTCGACAAGTCCTCGACCGAGATGGTCTCTGACAGCAACTGCAGAATTAATTAACTAGCCGTTGCTAATGCGCCTAACTTATTCCTAACGGCTAGTTAAGCACTAGGAACCCCCTAGAAGTTGTCTAGAACGTCCTTAAGCATACATAGGTCATTCCTATAAATAGGACATGCCTTAGGACACCAAAGCACATCTAAGCTATACTTGTGCTATACTTGAGCTTGAATACACACTTGCAATCTGTTTTAGAGCAATAGAGCAATTCCTACACTTGCCATTCATTCCTATTGCTCCCATTTCGTGCCCTATAGGCTAGTATCTCCTATCCACTACAATCACATTGTCATACACATTGGTTAGGAGATTTATACGCTTGATATAGGCAAATCAAGCCTTGTGCTTAAAAGGATAAGTTGTAATTTCTGTTTTCCTTCTTGTTCCTTGTTATCTTTTGTACTCTCCTTGCTACTCCTAGGGTTGGAGGCTGTGGATTGGAGAGGGTTGACTTCTCAGGTGGAGAAGGGGACTTCAAGCTACTTCAAGAAGGCTATCGCACGGGAAGCTACTTCAGAAGGCTGGTGCAACGGGTGTTGGTGCATCTACTTCAAGGGAAGGCTGCTTCAAGGTTGGGCGATTACTTCTAGGTGAAGGCTGCTTGAAGGGTTTGGGAAAAGAAATTGTATTTTATGTAAAGTCCTTGCGAGGTAATAAAATAGATTTCTTTTCAAATCCCGGTTGGGTAAGCAACCGGGTAGTGGACTGACTACCTTAGTATTTGCTAAGGCTAGGAACCACTCTAAACCCTTGTGTCTCCTTGTCCAATATTGTCTTTGTGGTTGCTTGAGTTAATTAATTGTTAAATTATCTATAAAACTCTATTCACCCCCCCTCTAGTAGTTTTCAATTGGTATCAGAGCAGGGCTTCAAGGAACCTTAACACGGTCTTGAAGAAATGGGGGATGGAGTGCTCAACAACCTCAACATTGAAGGAACACTCGTTGCTAGGCCACCGGCGTTCGATGGAACAAACTACCAATATTGGAAGAGGAGAATGCAATTCTACTTCCAAGGAATCAACTGGGATCTTTGGAGAATGGTATCTACACCATACACACTCCCACAAGACGATTTCGCAGTATGGGATGCTAATACGGTAAAGATGGCTCAAATGAATGCAAAGGCAGTAAGCATTTTATATTGTTCCATTTCAGTAGGTGAATTTAATAGAGTATCAAACTGTGATACCGCATATGACATTTGGCATAGATTATCTATAACATATGAGGGTACTGTTCAAGTTAAGAATTCTAAAGTTAGTTTGCTTAAAACCAAGTTTGAACATTTTCGCATGGATCCAAATGAAACTATTAGTGAAATGTATTCAAAATTTTCTACTATTGTTAATGGTTTGAGTGCTTTAGGGAAACCTGTTCTTGAGGAAGATCAGGTATCAAAAATACTTCGATCTCTTCCTCCAAAGTACAAACCAAAGGTGACAGCTATTGCAGAAGCAAACGACCTCACTCGCCTCAAAATGGAGCAGCTCATCGGAAACTTAGAAGCTCATGAAGCAGATTTAGAAGAGGAAGAAAGGAGAGAACATGAACGCCAACATGGGAAAAAGAAGGATATTGCATTCAAAGCATCAACCAAAGACACAAGTGAAGATGATAGTGAAGAAGAAACTCTCATTGTGAATGGTAAGCAATATAAAAGTTTTAAAACTAACAAAACTTCCAGTGCTTCTTCTTCCAGGTGCTTTGAATGTGGCAAGAAAGGACATATGAAAGGAGAATGTCCAAAACTCAAGAAAGGGAAGAAATCATCCTACAAAAAGAAAGAAAGAGCGTATAGAGCTGCATGGGATGATTCAAGTGACGATAGCGATAGTGGAAAAGAAGACGTAGAGTGTTTCATTGCTACAACAAATGAAGATGAAGAAGAGGTAAGTCTTTATGATCTACCAAAAGAAGATATAATTGCTAGTCTTCAAAATACTTATGAGAAATATATTGAGTGCAAGAAGAAACTTAAAAAGGCAAATAAAGATTTAAATGCTAGAATTCTTGCTCTTGTATCTGAAAATGAAAATCTTAAAAAGGAAAATGAAGATTATGCTCTTAAGATTAAATCGGTAGAAGCAAATTGCAATCTTCTTTCCTTAGAAAAATCAAATTTGCAAACTCAGGTGAATGATCTCCAGAAACAACCTATTCTATGTTCACATTTAGATTATGATAAGGTTGTTAAAGAAAGAAATGCCCTATTATCCAATTTAGATCAAGCAAAGAAAGATATTGCTAGGTTGCAAAGAAATGTAAATGAGTTAGGAGGAAATAACCTACTTGACAATATTCTGAAAATTTCCTCTAGTTACAATGGAAGGAAAGGATTAGGATATGATCCAAGAAGAAATAAAACCAAAAGAGCATCCAAGACTATATTTGTACCTAGGAACACAATTCCTAGAAATAGAAATGAAGTTGATGCTATTAGTTGCCATTATTGCATGTGTCTTGGACATTATTCATTTTCATGCCCTTTTAAGAAAAAGAAAGATGAGTTAGCTTGGATTCCTAAAACTTAGAAGCTTCAAATTAATTAGTTGAGATTTGACCTAAACTGACTTCTGATATCATAATGTCTTATCTCAACATCATCGAGCTATAATTTGCATAACCTCTTTTATTTGAAGTTGATTAAGATTTCTGAATATTTTCCAGAAACTTGGTCGGTCGAGCAGTTGTCGACCGAGTAAGTGTCGGTCGAACAATTGTCGACCGAGCATGTCACTGTTTTTCAGAATGCTGTAAAATTGCTGAATTCTTTTGAAATTGTTCAAAATTGTTGTCTATTCATGATTAATGACTGTATAATAAAGTATCAATTATGGAAATCATCCTTGAAAGATTATGAGAAATGAATTTGATCAAAAACCAAAATTATTCTTAGTTTAAAGAAAAATTTCTGTTCTATCATTCTATCATTACATAGGCAAGCAAAAGAATTTATTGGTGATATATCTCTTCGAAATGCTTGCAAAGAATACAATGTTTTTCAATTGATATCTTTAAAAGATTTGAAATATTCATTGTGCTTTCATTGAAACATGCATCACAAATTGATGTAAAATACTTAATTGGAAATCTGTAAATTTCGCCTCTTGGTTAAAACAAAATTTAGCCAAGGGGCGCTACGGTCGTAGTCAAGGGCGACCTAAAATAAGCTTTGACAAATATGCTTATTTGGACATCATTCTAGTAAACTTAATCTTAGTATATTTTTTGATAAAAGTCAAAATCACAACTTATTTGTGACCTTAATAGTTTTAAATTGCTTTAACTTATAAGATTAAGGGGGAGCTCCTAAAAACAAATTTGATCAAGAGCTCATTAAAGCTAGTCATAACCTTAGCATTCTCAAATCCATGAAGAAATATACGAATCTCCATAAAAATGATATATCTTGTTCTTAAAGGAATTCTCTAGACAAATCAGGGCTTAACATCCTTTGTATTTGGTTAGAGACATCTTCATATACTCTAAGCTTAAAGGACTCTCATTTCATTCTGGGGCTTAACATCCCTTGTAAAATGGGTGAGAAATCAATATATACATGCCATAAACCTAACATGATCTCATATCATTTCAAGGCTTAACATCCTTTACAAATGATTGAGAAATAAATTGTGGCTAAATTGGACATCAATAATATAAAATCCAGGTTCCTAATAGGATATCTATTTAAGGGGGAGCAAAATATAAAATTAAGGGGGAAAAGAAAATAAAATATTCAAATTGGATATCTTTTTGAAATGACAAAGGGGGAGAAAGAATATAAAATCAAAAATATAAATATAAATGAGTTTCATCTTGATGGCCAACACTCACACTTGTAAAACAAGAATGGCTACAAAAGGTAATCTTCAGGTATGAAACTCACATGCTTTATATTTCCTTATTTCATATTTTAGGAAATGTTTGTCATCTTCAAAAAGGGGGAGATTGTTGGATAAATTGGATATTATGATAAATCCCTTTTGTTTCGATGATGACAAACATTTCATTCTTATTAATCTAACGAGCTACTTAAGTGTGCAGGAACAAGGTGATGACAAAGTTCTAGGGAATCTATACGCTTGAATGTTTGTAAATGTCATGCAATGTAATCATTTGTAAACTTGTACAAATATATAATGTACAAGTACTTAGACTTCATGTAAATCAAGCGTTAGATCTCCCTAGCTAAACACCACACTTAGTTAGGTCATCTCCTTCTAATAGGATCACATAATGCACACTCATGCACACATTTAGTATCTTAATTGAAAGATTGAAAACAGAGTCAATCTCGGTCGACCACACTCCTCGACCGAGACACTCTCGGTCGACAAACTTCTCGACCGAGATTGACCAAAAGTAGCCGTTAGACACAGCAGTTGACAGTTGCAAATAAACGTTAATCCAGAGAGCCTGTCGGTCGACAAATCCTCGACCGACTGGGCATCTCGGTCGACAAGTCCTCGACCGAGATGGTCTCTGACAGCAACTGCAGAATTAATTAACTAGCCGTTGCTAATGCGCCTAACTTATTCCTAACGGCTAGTTAAGCACTAGGAACCCCCTAGAAGTTGTCTAGAATGTCCTTAAGCATACATAGGTCATTCCTATAAATAGGACATGCCTTAGGACACCAAAGCACATCTAAGCTATACTTGTGCTATACTTGAGCTTGAATACACACTTGCAATATGTTTTAGAGCAATAGAGCAATTCCTACACTTGCCATTCATTCCTATTGCTCCCATTTCGTGCCCTATAGGCTAGTATCTCCTATCCACTACAATCACATTGTCATACACATTGGTTAGGAGATTTATACGCTTGATATAGGCAAATCAAGCCTTGTGCTTAAAAGGATAAGTTGTAATTTCTGTTTTCCTTCTTGTTCCTTGTTATCTTTTGTACTCTCCTTGCTACTCCTAGGGTTGGAGGCTGTGGATTGGAGAGGGTTGACTTCTCAGGTGGAGAAGGGGACTTCAAGCTACTTCAAGAAGGCTATCGCACGGGAAGCTACTTCAGAAGGCTGGTGCAACGGGTGTTGGTGCATCTACTTCAAGGGAAGGCTGCTTCAAGGTTGGGCGATTACTTCTAGGTGAAGGCTGCTTGAAGGGTTTGGGAAAAGAAATTGTATTTTATGTAAAGTCCTTGCGAGGTAATAAAATAGATTTCTTTTCAAATCCCGGTTGGGTAAGCAACCGGGTAGTGGACTGACTACCTTAGTATTTGCTAAGGCTAGGAACCACTCTAAACCCTTGTGTCTCCTTGTCCAATATTGTCTTTGTGGTTGCTTGAGTTAATTAATTGTTAAATTATCTATAAAACTCTATTCACCCCCCCTCTAGTAGTTTTCATGAACGACACATAAGACTCTACTACACAACACTAGCAACATCCAACCTTCTGTGACTACTAATCTCCAAGTTGTTATTCCTCAATAGCACGATCCTGCCCACATCGCTGACGGCCACCTAACAAGATGTGGTGAACCACAAGGGTGAGGCCCATGTCCCAATGTGAGATATAACTCTCAACCAATGATTATTGAAACATAGCAGGATATGCCATTATTAAGAAGGGTGAGAAGATTCATCTAAATGAATAACTTGAACCGATTACACAAGTTATGCAGATTTCACAACTCTAATAGATAGGTAAATCATCATATGCTTTAAGAACATGCATAATACTTGATTTCTCTTACCACATTAGATAATAAATAAGCAATAATTTAACAAAGCAAGAATAAACATCCAATGTGAAGTGTGTTTAACCCTAAGTAGATATGCTGCACAGTTGTATTACATATTTTATTAAACTCGGAGGATTTGAGTCATACCACCCAAATCCAACTGACCACTATTAAGTCAAAATCAATGTCATACAAGATCTAGGAAGAGCTGGAATCTAAGATCTTCTCCCCACTCAGTCAGTACAGGTCTGCACAACAGTGGCATATCAGTCACAAGGACATAAGTCGAGCTGAAAACACCTAATTCACCCTTGATATAGGTCACAACACTAGCCACCAGGGTATGCAAGCATAACCCTGCCACCAGGGTACAACCACAATTGTCCTCCAATCACATCATACATATAATCACTGAGACACGACCACAACCATTCTCAAAATGAGGGCTAGGTATGATCACAACCATCCTCCCTAAACACTTGGGATCTGGAAGAGAAGGATGTACTCTCCAAGCACCCTACATACTCAACAGTATGTGCTCTGAGTTTCCCTTAGGAATACTTGTTTCACCATCCAACAAGTTTTGACACTGGAATAGATCTATGGCCATGGCAACTACATGATTAGGGTTCCACTTGATTAATTAAAGCCAATTAGGTGTCTTTTAACTACATCAAACAAGTTACAAGCAAAACCTAATAAGATTCTACAAAAGATAAGGTTGGTTGAAATTTTAAAAGATATAAAATGTATAAAGCATAAAGTTGATCACATCACCACATGATACTCGTTCATTGTCATACACAAAGCCATCATCATTATCACATCACCATGGGATACCGACACCAGAGGAAATCACCTCAATAAGGCACAAAGACATTGCCAAGGCCATAAGACCATTCACATGTTCCCTGCAAGAATATTATTATCTCTCCATGCCCCATCAAGGCTCATAGCACCACACACATGTCACACAAGTTTGACATAATATTGCAACTAAGAACTAGGTTGTTCATAATATAGCAGATTAGGGCTACATAATTAAGAGAAAGAAAGTACTTTATCATCATTCTACTTACTCATGAAAGCTATGCATTATCACCATCTACTCAATTTAGGGTTTGTCTTTAATCATTATAACAAATTAGGGTTTAAAGCATTACGGAGATGTAACCCTAATTACCACCATCTCCAACATTCTTGGAAGTAAGGGAGTCAATTGCCATGATCACAAGGTCAACCATGTAAGGCAAATACATGTCTAGGAAATATCATCGACCGAAGAAGAATGGACCTCACCATCTTCATCGGTCAAAGAGGTGGATCACCCTAATCATGCACATTTATTGACCCATAGCGACCAAAGAGAAACAATACATGTCATCAACCGAAGAGAACCACATCAAGTCATTGGTTGAAGAGAAAAGCACCATCCCAACAACCACCCAAGACAAGTACCTCATCGATTGTAGAATACTTAAACTGCCAACTGCCATAGAAAATGAGTGCATAACGACCAAAGATCATGAGGAGAAACTAATGTAGCCCTATTTTAGGGCTCCATCTCGTGCCATTTTGCACTTTAATCACATCTAAACAAGTTAGATTGCAAGTTAATTCCCCCAATTTGTGTTTTACCATCAAACGCGCTTATGGACGTTCTTTGCATTGTTTTTTAGGTACTTGGACCATGCTTTGGATGGATGAGAGAGAAGGAAGGAGTTCTAGGATTCCTCTACTCATGGAGGGATCCAAAGAAGGCCCCAAAGCTCCCTCAACCTACCCCCAATGGCTAAGAGTCATCAGCAAGAAAAGAAATCCATGGATAATGAAAGATGAAGTTCAATTGCCTACTACAGACCCCAAAATGGCCGTGGGCATACCCCCACGGTCGTGTCTTTTATGCTGAAGAATTGATAGAATCAACAGGGATCTACCCCAACTTACCACGTCTGTGTACATCAACACAGCCGTGGCCCATTGAAGATACCACGACCGTGGCCACCAACACGGTCATGGCCAGTAGAGTAGAAGACGGCTGTGGCCCCCCACAACGGCCGTGAGAATTTCATGCAAAAACCCCTAGAATCAATAGGGAGTGCACCTGAACCCCATGACCGTGGCCATATGCCACAGTCGTGGCCTTTGAAGACCAACTCGCCCATGCTGCTACCCACGATCAAGGTCCTCTCCTCCAAAACGGTCGTGTTACTCAACACGACCGTGGTGCTACTCACCCAACACGACCGTGGCACTCCGCCACGACCGTGGCCACCTCCTACTTAGAATTTTAACCACCTTTCCACACCATGCCCATGTACACTCCCCATGACCGTCCCATACCACCCTTACCATGGTCGTGGCCCATTAACACGGCCGTGGTAAACCACCAACCCTACCTATTTTTACACTATTTTTCCTATTCTACCCCCACTTACCCTAGTGCCTCCCCACCACCTATATATACATAAGTGGCGGATGGGGTACGAATGTTATCTACTCCTAGACACCATTAATCCTATCCACCCACTCCTTGAGCATTTAGTGCACCCCCCTTGCATTTATGCTCTCCATCCACCATTTCCATCTCCATTTCACTTGGAAACCTAGTTTTCTAGGTTTTCCTCCATAATCCCCCATATCTTCATGCCCATCTGCACCTTTGGAGGGGGAGGACATCCCCAAGAAGCTAGGAGATAAAGAAGAAGGCTTCTTCCATGAGCTCCATGGAGTTTCTCCCCCTTCTTTCCCTTTCTTTTGCTATTTTCTTGATCATGTCTAGCTAAGCCCCTCTTGATGGGCTGTTTGGGGGGAAAATGTGACTTTGATACCATGTTGGGGGAATTTTGTCTTGTAATGAACTTATTTTTATCTATGATGATTGCTCCATGCTTTTGTCTCTTATCCCATTGCCATGCTTGTAATTTATGCTTTTTGCTATGAATTGCTTGTTTGATAGTGCTTGATGATACCATGTTTCTAGGAGAATTGAGATGCATGTGGAAATCTTAGGTATGACTCCTAGGTCCCAATAGGGGATCCCTAGCTAGTCCCCTTTGTTCCTATATGCCTACCCCCTCTCCTACTACTTGGTATGAGACCTAAGTTACTAGTATAAGTGGGATTGATGTGATTGCCTAGGGTTTTTAAAGGCTAGAATGGCTAGTGGCATGAGGTCAAATACCCTCATCTCTACCCTTGGCCCTCAATTTCTCAGTACCACTTATCCTAGAATCCTAGATTTGGCTAATCCTATTAGAATTACACCTAACCCTAGTCTTCCACTAGTAGTATAGGGTACATTCTAATAGCATTTGCCTTATTGTTTAGTTTGGTAATCTAGATGAAAGATGAGAACCATGCTTGTCCAATAACATCCCCCAACTAATATTAAAGTTACATCCCCAAACGGCCCACCTACCTTAATCATCTTGTTTAAAACTCAACTTGCTCTATTTGCTTGCTTATGCTAGTATAGCCTAGTTGTTCTTGCTTAACCTTGTCAATTGCTCAGTTTGGATAGTTAGGGTTAATTTAGATCTTTTCTTGCTATTAGTGGTTAACTTAGTTTCTAAATTGCTTCTTGCTCCTCTAGTGTAGTGTAACTTACCTTTGCCCTTGCTTAGTTAGTTGGTTAACCTAGATTGTTAATCTTGCTTGTTTAAGATAACTTAGGTTCAATTCTGCCCTTTCTTGCTCGTTCGCTTAGATTAATCACAAAACAAACCCCTTTTAAACTCTTCAACCCTGATCTCCATAATAGGAACATAGCCAACATTAGCCTAGCTCTAGTGCCCCCTCTATCCCTAAGGACCGACCCCTACTCTTGCCAATCACCTATACTACAATAGTACCCCGTGCGCTTGTAGGTGACCTATTTGGTACTGTGATCGACTTGGTTAGGGCTAATACAAATTTCAAAAGATCCACACATGTGTTCGAGTCCTGTGGAGTGCATCTATTCACCCCTTATCGGCTAATGAGTACACCTCTAGCTTGATGCACCAAGCTTTCTGGCACCGTTGCCGGGGATAGAGGCACTCAACCTAGCTAGTTAGTGTAGCTTAGCCTTTCCTTTTTCCCTCATCATTGCTATTCTTAATTCTTTGTTCACTTTTGCATATTGCCATTCTAACTTGGTTTCTTGTTGCTTGTTTGTGTATTGTGTAGGTGATAGCTGTGCATGCGCCACACACGTTCCACTTGTACCGACTTGGTGTCGTACGACCCTGAGATAGGTAGAAGGAGACGCCAAAGTGACCGCAACCAACACTGAGAAGTTGAGATGGCAGACAAAAACCCTCATGTGAATTCACCACCACCTCCAACGTAGCCCAACCACCCACTCCATGAGTATTTCACCCCGGGGAACTACAATTCCCCCATTGCCACCCTATTTGACCAAATGTCGGGTCAACAGTTCTCCATTCCACCCACACTCCTTGGACTCCTCTCCACTTACTATGAGATGGAGAATGAGAATCCCTACCATCACATCGATGCATTCCTTGAGACATGCTCCACTTTCCGTACCCCCGACACCACCGATGATTCCATCTGGAGAACCCTCTTTCCATTCTCCCTAAAAGAAAAAGCTAAAGAGTGGTATGTTTCGAAGCCAGAGATGGTAACCTGGAATTAAGTCAAGAATGAATTCCTCAAAAAGTTCTTCCCGATTGCTAAGCTAACCTATATGAGAAGATGCGTCACTTCCTTTTCCCAGAAAGAGAATGAACCCTTCCATGAGGTGTGGGAGAGGTTCCAAAAACTTCTCCATGACTGCCCTCACCATGAAGTGCCATTATGGCAACTAGTTCAAGCCTTCTACATCGGTCTTGAGGAATAGAGCCAAAATAATGTCGACTCCTCTTGTGGAGGCACTTTCATGGCAAAGCCACCTGAGGAATCATGGCCTTTGTTTGAGCATCTTGCTGAAAACTCCCGCCATCGGGTTTCTACAAAAGGGGAGCATTGCAGTCAAAGCTACATCCCTCCACCTTCTTCCGTAGCTCTAGCCCGCAACGCTGTCGACCCTGATATGATGAGGATGATGGTGTATATGATGAACATGATAAAGGACCAAGTTGGTGGTTCTCCTAGCCAACCCACCGCGGCAGTCGATTCTGTTGATGAAGAAGTGCATGCCTTGCACTCCTTTGGTGGCCGAAACAATCAAGGCCCCATGTCCAACACCTATACTCCTGAGTGGAGGAACCATCAAAATTTCTCTTGGAAGTAACAAAATGAGGATGGGCAAGGGCAAGGGCAACCAAAGCCACACTATAGTTCAAAGTTTGAAGTGGAGGTTCTTAGAAGATTAAGAAGTTTGGATGAAGTGAAGAAGGATGTGAACTCACATGGGAAGTCCATCCACCACCTTGAGAAAAGAATGGAATAGATCTCTCTCTCTCTCTCTCTCTTGCTAGGAGGGAAGAAGGAAGACTTCCGTCTCAACTGATGCCCAACCCAAATAATGATGGTACTTTCCTAGGGAACACTCCAAGTTCATATGCTCCGCCATCATAACAAGCACCGCCAAATCCCTATGCTCCACCACCTCCTCAGGCACCTCTTAACTACCAATATGATCCACCTCCACCTCATCCATGCCAGCATCCACCCCCACAATACCACCCCCATCCACAACAACAACAACCACCACAACAACCACAAGTGTAGTTCATCCTCCAAAACCCAAATTCACCTCACCAAAGGCCACTGCCACACCAACAACCATAACCACCTCCACAAACATATTCTTCCACTACCTATGCGCATGTGAAGGTAGTGACTATTCTGAGGAGCGGCCAAACTTTGGGGCACCCCCATCATACCATTGTTGTTGACAGAGGTGATACTGAGTCTGGACAAGTTGATACTGAGATACAGCCTGAGGATACTGTGATGAGATCCAGGGTTGATACTATGATACAGGGTGGTGATACTGTGATTCCTGTGATTCCCATTGATGATAATGTTGATCCAAACCATGTGGGATCCCAACTCCCCCCGTTTCCTGAGGCTCTTAAGGAGCCTTCTGTTGAGAGGAGAAGAAAGAAGCATACTGAAGACATCCTTGAGACTTTCAAATAGGTGAAAATCAACATTCCTCTGGTTGTTGCAGTTAAGAAAATCCCTTCTTATACTAAGTTCTTAAAAGATCTATGCACCTTGAAGAGAATGACCATGGGGAGAACCCCAAAGAAAGTCAAGCTCACCGAGTAAGTGAGCTCAATTTTGCAACTATGAAGAGAAAGGATCCTGATGCTCCCATCATCTCATGCTACATTGGGGCACATTACATAGACCAAGCCCTCCTAGACTTGGGTTCTAGTGTTAACCTAATGCCGTATGATGTGTTTGTAGAGCTCCAAATGGGGCAATTGAGTCTGGCTCATTGTACTTTGTAGTTGGCTGACAGATCAATAAAGACACCTAGAGGGCATGTTGATGACGTACTTGTGAGGCTTGATGATGAGATTTCTACTTTCTTCCCTTCCGACTTCATTGTCTTAGACATGGAAAAAGAAACAAGGAGGGTGCCTATAATCTTTGGGAGGCCTTCCCTAGCCACAGTGGATGCGGTAATTCATGTGAGGACCGATACAATGTATGTGACATTCATGCACATGAAGATTCGGTTGAACATCTTTAAATCTTCAGCCACAACCGAGGTAATAGGGGTCACTAAAGAAGATTGCTATCTCATTGAATGCCTATATGAAATTGTGGAGGAATGCCTACCTACATGGATTCAAACTGCCACTCAAGGTAGAGGTCTAGAGCCAATAGTTGAGTTCCCTGATGACGATGATGAAGAAAATGAGCTAGCCTTGATGGCTGCAAGTGAAACCTTCCTTCTATTTCTGAACCATTAAAACACTCCCTTGAAGAACCTCCCACTCTTGAGTTGAAGTCACTTCTATACGATTGAAGTATGTTTTTCTAGGGGAAAATGACACCCTCCCAGTGATCATTTCCTCCATTCTCTCACCAGAACAAGAGGAGGCATTGATGAAAGTCTTAAAGAAGAACATCCAAGCCATTGGGTGGTTTATATCTGATTTGAGAGGTATTGAACCCTCCATATGTGTGCACAAAATCTATTTAGAAGATGATGCAAGGCCAACTAGCCAAATGCAAAGGCAGTTGAATCCAAAGCTGAAAGAAGTTGTAACTCAAGAGGTTGTGAAGTTGCTAGATGCTAGAATTATCTATCCCATTTCTGATAGTACATGGGTGAAACCCATCCAGGTTGTGCCTAAGAAAGGTGGGATCACTATAGCAGAAAATGTGGATGGTGAGCTTATGTCGGTTAGAGAACAATCAAAGTGGAGAATGTGTGTTGACTACCAAAATCTCAATGAAAAGACCAAAAAGGACCACTACCCTGTGCCATTTCTTGACCAGATTCTAGAGAGGCTAGCGGGGAAAAGCTTCTATTACTTTCTTGATGGGTACTTTGGATACTTCCAAATTACCGTGCATACTGCAAATTAGGAGAAGACGACATTCACTTGCCCAAGTGATACATTTGCATATCAGAGAATGCCATTTGGGATATGTAATGCCCCTTCTACATTTTAGAGATGTGTGACCTAGTTTTTTGCAGATATGCTTGATTCATCATTGGAAGTGTTCACTGGATGATTTCTCGGTCTTTGGTAAAACTTTTGACGAATGCTTACTTCATTTGGCTGCTGTCCTTGAGAGATGCATAAAGGTTCGCCTAGTACTATCTTGGGAGAAGAGTCACTTCATGGTACCCAAAGGCATAGTTTTGGGTCATCGGGTTTCAAAGGATAGAATCAAAGTTGACAAGGCCAAGGTGGGCATCATTTCTACACTCACCATTCCTTCCACCGTAAGATATGTTTGGTCTTTCTTGGGACATGCAATTCTACCGTCGCTTCATCAAAGATTTTAGTAAAATCTCAAGACCTCTATGTCACTTGCTTGAGAAGGATGTTGAGTTCCACTTTGATGACAAGTGTGTTGAAGATTTCAACCACTTGAAGGAAAGACTAGTTTCTTCTACTATCATGCAGCTCCCAGATTTCTCTTTGCCATTCGAGATTATGACCGATGCATTCGACATGGAAGTGGGGGCTGTGCTGGGCCAAAGAGTTGGCCAGATTCCACATACTATTTACTACGCATGCAAGACTCTAGATGAAGCCCAAAGAAACTACACAACCTTTGAGAAAGAGTTGCTTGTAGTTATCTTTACTCTTAACAAGTTCTGATCATATCTTTTGTAGAACAAAGTAGTGATATACACGGACCACGCTGCACTAAAGTACCTCATGTCAAAGAAAGATTTAAAGCTAAGGCTGATCAGATGGATTTTATTGCTTTAAGAGTTTGATGTGTAGATCATAGACAAGAAAGGAGTGAAAAATGGTGTTGCCTACCATCTCTCCCGAATTGATGAGCCCTGTGATGATACAAATCAAATCAAGGAAATGATGCCACATGAACAACGCTTCCTACTCTTGTCTACTCAAAAGCCATGGTATAAACACATAGCTAATTTCTTAGCTAGTGGAAGGATACCTAGCACATGGAAAAAGGAGGAAAGCAAAATGTTATTTTTCTATGGTCAAGAACTATGCTTGGGATGACCCTCATCTCTTCAAATATTGCCCCGATCAGCTCATTAGGAGATGTATTCAGGAGATAGAACAATAAGAAATCCTATCCATGTGCCATTCCAGAATATGTGGAGGCCATTTTGGAGGAAAACACACAGCTGCAAAGGTTCTCTAATGTGTGTTTTATTGGCCATACTTATTCAAAGATTCTCATGAATTTTGCAAGAGTTGTTTGAACTGCCAAAAAGTGGTCACTATCTCCAAAAGAGACATGACACCTCTATCACCCATTCTTGTGGTGGAGGTGTTTGATGTTTGGGGAATTGACTTCATGGGTCCTTTTCCTCCCTCCTTTGGGTATGTCTACATTTTGGTTGCCATGGAATACGTGTCAAAGTGGATTGAGGTAGCTGCAACTAGGACAAATGATCATAAGGTGGTGTGTGACTTTGTGAAATCCAACATCTTTAGCCATTTTGGTATTCCAAGAGCTATGATTAGTGACGGAGGAAGTCATTTCATTCACCGCAATTTTGAAGGATTGCTCAAAAAGCATGGAGTGAACCATCGTGTAGCCACTCCTTACCACCCTCAAACAAGCGGTCAAGTTGAGTTAGCCAATCGAGAGATAAAGCTCATTCTAGAGAAGACGGTGAGACCAGACTGCAAGGATTGGTCACTTCATCTCAATGAAGCTTTATGGGCATATAGGACTAAATACAAAGCCCCGATTGGTACTACACCATTCAAACTTGTCTATGGAAAAAGCTACCATTTTCTAGTTGAAATGAAACATAAGGCACTATGGACTTTGAAAACTATGGATTTTGACGGAGAAAATGCCAGAATGAAAACAAGTTTCAACTGAATGAGTTGGAGGAAATGCGCCATGAAGCGTATGACATGTCCAAGAGCTACAAGGAAAGGACTAAGTTTCTTTATGATAAGATGATAAAAAATAAGGAATTTGAGCCCGGCAAATGGGTATGGATGTACAATTCAAGGATGAAGTTCTTTCTCGGAAACTCTAGTCTAGATGGGAAGGACCTTATCTCATCAAGAAAGTGTAACCATCTGGGGCTGTTGTGATTTGTGAGAAAGAAGGAGCAAAAGAGTTCGCCGTGAATGGACAAAGACTGAAGCCGATTGTAGAAGTAGGCTCGAATAAGGCTAACTAAAGTTTTGACATTGTGATGCTTGTAGAAGAACAACAATATGATGAAGAGATGTGTTGGGAAGCGGATGAGAAAGAGATTTACTATAAGGATGCTTTGAAAATCCCAAGGAAATGAAAGAAGTCAAGGATCAATAAGCCCGGCTGAAGGTATAAAATTTAGCGCTAGTGGGAGGCAACCCACCTAGGTTTGGGAGTTTTTTCACCCAACCTTCTCTTTTTGATACTTTTGTTTTCTTTTCCACAAAAATACACACACACTTGTATTTAATAGTTCTTTTTGAGTTTTGATGACATGGCAAGTGGTAGGTACTACAGAGAGAAGGATCAAAGTTGAGTCATGGCCATTAAGGCAAATTTGTGGCAAAATACCAAAGAAAAATGAAGTTCTTGATTTTGAGTTAAGAAAGTTGAAGGAATGACCACACCATGGCCATGGGGCTCGGCCACGACCATTCCATAAGTGGCCAAACATGACCGTGGCCATCCGCCACAGCCGTGGGTTTTATTTCACCAAAGTTACAAAGATGTCAGGGTTTTTGGACGAATGGTCACAGCCGTGTTGAAGATACATGGCCACGACCGTGGCCAGCCGCCACGGTCGTGGGTTTTATTTCATCAAAGTTGCAAAGATGTCAGGGTTTTTAGATGAATGGCCATGGCCGTGGATACCCGCCACAACTGTGCTGAAGATGCATGGCCACGACTGTGGCACCTGACTACGACCGTGGCAAGGTCAGATGAGAATGCGCTTCCTGGACAACACAACTGTGGCACCCCACCACGACCGCGCTACCAAACCCTGGACACGACCATGTCCACCCATCGCGGCCGTGGCCTGACCCAGTTCAAGAAAAAGAATATAACTTTTAAACACATCAAACCCGGCCCCTTCTTCATTTCATCCCCTTCTCCCTCACGTGTACCGCCATGGCGGCGCACAATAACTCCGATCTCCTCCATTCTCCACCTCCAACACCTCAAACCACCCCTAATAAACCTCTAATAGATACCTAATCATTCCCCAACCATCCCCCTTCCATTTCTGCCACCTTTTCTCTCTCAATTGGCCCTCCATCTCCACCTTCCTCTCCAATCCGCCCAACAACATCCCTTCCCTAAATCTCCAGTTTAACCTTCCAATTTTCACCCAAATCCATAGAAAAACCCACATCCACCATATAAACCTTCTTCTCCTTCCATTCCACACCTAAATCCACACCCATATCACCCCATACAAAAATCCGAATTTCACCCTCCATTCCCACACCCAACTATGAAGAAAATTAGGAAGGCAATCATCAAGGGGCCCAACATCATCATCGAAGGAAAGCGGCATTCCAAAAATGCCTCCTTCAATGTTTCTGTACCCTCACATACCCCAACCCCAACCAACTCCACATCCCCATCCCTATGTCTCTTACAATCGGTGAGTGCATCCCACTCCCGTACATCTGACATCCACCACATCACTGACGCCACATATGAGGGAGATGAAGAAGAAGAGGAGGAGTCCGAGGAGGTCAACTTGGATAACATTATTGATGAGGTTGAGCCAGTGGCTTCCAAAAGAAGCCAAAGATCAAAAGTAGAATCGTACTCATCAAAGCTCCCGCCAAAGCTTACTCCAACACACCACTCAACATCTCACACAGTGGTGAAGCATAGTGAGTAGCTACAATCTACGCGGCAGTTGCGTCATGATGAAGAACAGTTTGCTCAGTGGTACAACCTCGATACGAGTTCGAGGTCCCAATCTTACAGAATGGAGGAAGATGAAGATGACAGTGATGAGGAAGAGGTAGAGTTGATGCTTGATGAAGAGGATGTTCTGGCACATTTGGAGGCAGACGGATTGAAGACCTTAGGAAAGGCCCATGCAAGGGTGTCCTATGGAAGAAGACACATGCAAAGAAAGATTTCTCTCACATACCCAGAGTGCATGACAAGGAGAGTCTTCCCCACTAGATATGGTTGTGAGAAGGTCATTGACGGTCTCGGAATCAAAGAAGTAGTGGAAGGAAATTTGAAGGAAATAGGGCTGTGGAACGTTCTTTTCACACCCCAAATAACTTACCTCACTTTGAATCGGGAGTTCTTTGCCACCCTCGAGAAGATAAAGGTGAGAGGGAACGATGCTATCAAGTTTGCCATGATGGCCAACATGCATACTCTCACGTCAACCAAATTGAAATGCATTTTTGCTGCCAATCTGGAAGAGGCCAAAAAGATGGAAGATGGCCTGATTGAAAAGGAGTTTGATTTCAACTATGCACATTTCTGGAAGCTCTTGACAGGAAGTAAGCACTACAATGCAGGGAGGTCCAAAACTACCGCCATAAGCAACCCCCTTTACCGTTATGTGCAAAAGGTCTTAGCCAATACCATTGTGGGGCGATATGATAATCAAGGTTCGATTTCACAAAAAGACATGTTTGTCATGATAGCCATGCACAATAAGAAGCATATAGACCTTGGGGTGATATTAATTGATCATATGAGGTCCATACCATCCAAAAGTAAAACACCCTTTGTTATGGGGTTTTTTTAACCTCAATTGCACTTGCTTTGGGGCATGATCTTTCTGGAGTGGAGCACACGGTTGATCCCGATTTTGTTGACCTGAACTATCTTATCCGCTCCCACAGTATTAAAGTCAATGACAAAAGGATGATTTATTATACAACTAGTGTTCCCAATTTTGAGCTTGAGTTGCCTTACCACGCTGTGCCACTTCTTTATGTATTGGGGATCCTCTATAAACTGGAGGACAAATTGTTGAAGTGGCAACAAGACAACCCAAGAGAAACATATACTAGGGGAGCCACTGTCTCACAAGAAGAGATGGTTGAATCAAATGTGCAAGGGTAGGAACAAGAAAGTGAAGGACACATGCAGCCCCGAAGGACAAGAAGGAGGGATGAAGGAACATCCCAGCTGCAGCAGCCCTCGACAAACGCCTACGACATGTCCACCATCCAGGCACAACTTGAGGGCATTCATAAGACACATAGTGACATGCAACTGATCCAACAATACATGTGGCAAGACCAACAACAAATGCACCACCATATCAACCACTTGTATCACTACCACCACGCCCAAGCAACAAGAAACCCCGAATGGGGTGGAAATTTTTGGGGGTGGCATAGCTGGATATCCAGAGACATACCCTCCACCCCAAGATGACTACTGGGGACATTACTACCAGCACCCTCCTACAGGCTCAACTCCTCCTCACTCATCTGACCAGCAGCCACAACAACCATGACACTTTCCCTATCTACCCTAAGCTATAGTTTTATGCTGAGGACAACATGATTCTAAAGTTTGGGGTGGGTAGGGCGGTATGCACCACCCTATTTTTCATTTTGTGATTTTGATCCGCCTTTGCCATCTAGCTTAGTTTTCCTGTTCTTGCTCTTTTTATTGCATTCTTGCATAGTATGTAGTTAATTTCATGCAATTTTTGCCTAATTTTCAAAATTTTTGCTCCTTTTTGCCATGAATTGCATTTCATGTAGTTTTTTTGGTAGTTTTGCATGTTTTAGCTATAATTTGCCTGTTTTACTACTTTAAGTTCAATAATGTAGGTTTAAGATGTGATTGAAGGCAAATGGGCACAATTTTGGCCAATTTTGCCCAAGCTTGGATGTTCTTGCCCAAAAAGTATGTTTTGACTTGTTCTCCACCGTTTGAAATGAAATTTTTAATCCTTTGAAAAATGAATGTGGTTTCTTAGGGTTTATTGCTATATGGTATTGTTTGTTGACTTTTTACATGTGCACTACTTCTCTCAAGATTGTGAAAGTTTCGGTTGTTTTGTGAATTGAGCAAGCTACAAACGATTAAAGCCTATGGAATCACTTAATAGAAATGTGAATGTCATGTTGTTCTATCATGTGGTGTGATATCATTTGATGAAGTGTTGGACTAGATTTCATGTAGGGAATCTTATGTTGAATATTACACTAATGACCCCCCTTTGATCTGACTATTCTTCCACCATCTTCATACCTCTCCGCCTCATAAAAAGATGCCCTAGTGCACATAATCAGCCTTGGCCACCTCCAAAAGTTTGGGGTGGCCATATCTTTATCTCCTCACTTCACTCTATCCACCATATGCCCTATCTACACCAAGGGCAAAGAAAAGAAAAGAAAAGAAAAAAGAAAGAAAAAAGAAATTAAAAGGATGCTCCCGTTTAAGAGAATTCAAATAAAGAAAAGATGAGTGATCTATGTAATAACACTCCAAAAACCTTTTCACAACCCTTTCTTCTACTTTCATACCCATTGAGCTAGAAAACATCAAATCTAGCTCACTTTACCCTTTTCCACAGCCAAGTGGGTCATTTCGTGTGGTTCGAGGCATACGATTGAATGCATGAAAGTGAAACAATACTCCTAGTCATCTTTGATTAACACCAACATGAAATGGTTTACACAGAATGATATGAAGGACGTATAGACAACTTGTGTATTCTATGCTTTATATTTGAAGTTTGTATGCTCAATGCTTTTTCATGATTGGTATGTGAAAGAGAGGTGTAACACATGCACCTAGTCACTTCCAAGACCATGTAGTCAATAATTTTCTATTGCTGTTCATTTGTCATTCTTGTTGGTTGAAGGAAAACTAAAAAGAGAGATTGAGTTGGAGCATACTTGAGGACAAGTACGTTTTAAGTTTGGGGTGGTGATGTAGCCCAATTTTAGGGCTCCATCTCGTGCCATTTTGCACTTTAATCACATCTAAACAAGTTAGATTGCAAGTTAATTCTCCCAATTTGTGTTTTACCATCAAATGCGCTTATGGGCGTTCTTTGCACTATTTTTCAGGTACTTGGACCATTCTTTGGATGGATGAGAGAGAAGGAAGGAGTTCTAGGATTCCTCCACTCATGGAGGGATCCAAAGAAGGCCCCAAAGCTCCCTCAACCTACCCCCAATGGCCAAGAGTCATCATCAAGCAAAGAAATCCATGGATAATGAAAGATGAAGTTAAATTGCCTACTGCAGACCCCAAAACGGCAGTGGGCATACCCCCACGGTCGTGTCTTTTATACTGAAGAATTGATAGAATCAACATGGATCTACCCCAACTTACCACGGAGTGGCCATCGACACAGTCGTGGCCCATTGAAGATACCATGGCCGTGGCCACCAACACGGTCGTGGCCAACAGAGTAGAAGACGACCGTGGCCCCTCACAACGACTGTGGGAATTTTGCACAAAAACCCCTAGAATCAACAGGGAGTGCACCTGAATGCCCACAACCGTGGCCATCCGCCACGGCCATGGCCATCCACCACGGCCATGGCCTTTGAAGACCAACTCACCCATGCTGCTGCCGCACGATCAAGGTCCCCTCCTCCAAAACGGCCGTGTCACTCAACACGGTCGTAGTGCTACTCACCCAACACGACCGTGGCACTCCGCCACAACCGTGGCCACCTCCTACTTAGCATTTTCACCACCTTTTCACACCATGCTCATGTCCACTCCCCACGACCGTCCCATACCACCCTTACCACGGTCGTGGCCCATCAACACGGCCGTAGTAACCCACCAACCCTACCTATTTTTACACTATTTTTCCTATTCTACCCCCACTTACCCTAGTGCTTCCCCACCACCTATATATACATAGGTGGAGGCTGGGGCACAAAGGTTAGCTACTCCTAGCCACCCTAAGTCATAAATCAAGGGATTCAACATAGTCTTAATTTCAAAATTTACAAAATTTGGGATTTTGAAAGTCATTAGTCATATATCGAGGGTGATCTCAAGATCTAAATAGTGTGATTATAGGATTTGCATCATTATTGAGACTGATAATCATGAGTCAAAGTTTTATTAACAAATATGAAGAGTTGAGATTTTTAGACATCAAATTCAATATGTCAAAATTTTGGAGCTAGGGTCTAGATTCCTACCTTAGACCTTAGGGGTGATCATTCATCCATATACAACAAATCGACAATAATTGACAAGCATTTCAAGATATCAATATCGAGTTCATTATCATGGTACTCAAGATTGATGAATGATCTAGACCTAGGTCTACCTAGGAAGTCAACCGCAAGCTATAGTCAACTTTGTCAATGTCATCATTAAATCAAGATTCAAGATCGAGTATCAATCACAGATTTAACCTATTAGTCCTAGGTCAAGCAATCAAAATCAGGTGAAAGGGGATATACACATTTATAAAACTCTAAATAATCAACAAGGTGAAAATTTAAAGGTAGTCATAATAGGGATGTGACCTAGGTTAGGGGAGGCATGAGTCAACTGCCACCCTAATCTAACACATAAATCTACATTAGTAATGATCCATTGAGCTTATTCAAATAGGGAGAGTACAAATGATCAAACCATATTCCACAAGGTCATAAGATCAAAATTCAAGATCATAATAGGGCAAACATATCGTCATATTTGCATTCATTTCCTATTCATGATCAAGGTAGTGATATAATTTGAAAATTAGTGCATGGTTTTGGACCATGTTCATCATATCAAAATCAAGATTACAAAAAGGAATCAATAGTCAATGGGGAAGGAGCCTTTTGTATCAAAGTATAACATTATGATTTTGAGAGTCCTATGGCTTAGTCATTTGATGACATAATCATGGGTATCAAATAGGGAAATAATTTGCTGAACTCTGCTTGAGGTTTAACCAACAATAGGGCATCATGGTATTAATCAAATAAGGACCTCACCAACAATGAGGTATAAAGTATAAATCCTCCTTATTTCACCACATCAATAGTATTTACATTTACCTCAATCATAGGGAGCATGTAGTCTAGTTGTGGTGAAATCGAGTTAACATGATATGAGGGGTTTTATATGAGTACCAGATTTCAAAATTGATTTCATTGAACTAGATCAAGTATGCAAAATAAGGTCAATTCATGGCATCATAATTTTAATCAAATTACATAATTTCAAACAAATTTTCGTTTTCCCCATGTATAATCTACCTATAATCGAGAAATCATGTGGTAAATAGTCATGAGAGAAAGACCACATGAGGAGATGAGAAGGCTAACTAATCATCTACTTGGGTGCCTTAGGGTAGTCCTTAAAGAAGATATGAGATGAAGAAGACACTCTATGGTTAGTGGGATTGGTTTAGACATTACAAATTTAACTTCATTAATGCATAAGAAGCGTGTAGTGGCTATAATACCAACTATCACGAGGCCATTATTACCCTAATCCCATTCCCACTGTCTAAATGGGCAGTGTTAAAGGGATTAGAGCGACCGTCCCTGAGTGGCCCAAAATCACACACACATTTATGCAAAAAGGAAATAACATTTCATTTATTCAAAAGAATTATAGATTCTAGTACACCAGGGGCCCGAAGGAAACAAGAAAGAAAAGATATAAGATATGAATATACAACTAGATTCCCTTTACATATAATCCCATGTGAGAGCATTCTTCATTTTGGGAGATTTTGGCAAGAGTATAGTGGATCATTTTGTTTTCAATCTTCGAGTCTTCATGCCTAAAATTAGGTAAATCGAGATGCATTCAATGCAAATGCATTAAAAGAACAAATATTTAACAATTAAAAACATTTATAGCAAAATATTGTACTAGGCAGGACTTATAAGAAAAATAATCAATAAGAGATTTTCAAACAACATTTATTCGAAAAGATTTTAGTACAAGTTTCCCACTATGCTGATATCGAGAAGCATGATTATATACTTATGTGGATCCATCACCCCAACGAGATGGGGGAGGTCACCAGGATCCATATCTCCATATGAGGTAGGAGGTCAACGACATGTACAAGTTCCACCCTCCAAATGAGGAGGTCACTTGTACTCAATATTAACAATCATTATTACTGGCAGTCATAATGGGTAGTATTATTTATGTTTCAGATGTGTTGAAAACTATAATATAGAAAATCAAAAGACTACTCAGTAGGGAACATTGTAGCTCAAAAATTACATAGATAATATTTTCAAGAGGTACATACAAGTATCATTCAAGGAGGAATAAATATAAAAGCGTTCCTCTTTTGGAGTCTAGAGTATGATCAATATCCAAATCAACAAGTTTAACGAGTATTAGATCCTAGCACAAATTGGAACAATCATGTACCAATATATATGGTTCATTTCTCTAATGTCCTACTAGGCATTCATTCATGTATTATTATTGTCATTGTATTTGTTTCCTTATGGTCATTAAGAGTATAGATTCAGGATCATATGAGTGATATCAGGGAATAATACTTTGAATTAGGTCTGACCTGATGTGAAAAATATTAGGAGTTAATGTTATTAGATCATGTAGTCATTTTCATGTACAATCGTATCAAGTGTAGATTGGGTGATGATGTAGTATTCCAAGTCATGTGATCAAATCATCAGAGTATAATAGGGTAATTTTGTGATCATATATCATAGAGATCTGGGTGTTTAACAAGATTAGGGTTTGAACGAATAGATGAAGACCCTAATAAACATAATACTAGAGAGATAAATATTATCCTAAATAGTACAACAACAAGTCAAGACAATGGTCTAGTGTTGTTCTAGGCATTTTTCTAAGAATAATGACATTTTGTGGGTATTTTTTTGATAAGCGAGCTATTTGTATTCAATTTTACAAGCCTGGCCAGTCAAAAAAAGGCTAGAAGATAAAAATGAAAAAGAAGAAAAGGCCACCCAGCTTCATGGGTCAGGGGAGAGATCCAGCTCCGTGGATCCTCCTCTTAAACCGCAAGTTGAGCTTGGCTCACAAGGGTCAGGGAAGCTGTGCAAAGGACCCAAAGATCCATGTTAAAGAAATAATAGGCGTGACAAATTGGGTCTATATCAGGGAAATCGTTCTTATGATTGTTATGATCATAGGAACATGGCTTGCACTATGGTCTCCTACTCAAGAAGGAAGGAAAAACAAAGAGGTGGGATCAAGGAGAGTGGCTCATGAGGCCATGCTAATGTCTTGGTTAACCTCGTGAGGCTTCTTTGAGGTCAGCGCGCCCATATAGGTAAGGAACCATGCCTAACAACAACTGGATTCCAAGTAGACATAGGAGGGATGAATGAAAATAGAATGAAAAGAAAATACCTCCTGCATGATCACAAAAGATTCGGGCTGCTTCAAAGGGCTCTTGGAAGGCATCCTCTGGAATCAACTTTGTCTCAGTGTCCTAGAGACTCTCGAGTGCCTGCGTAAGCTTTGTGAGACTTTATGGGTAGAGCTCCTCAGGGCATCACAACACTTAGTAAGCATTTAAGAGGATCCATCGCACTCCTAGGAAGGTGTGGGTATGAGAAATTAGAGAGAGTAGGTTGACAGTGAGGGCTAGACACCCTATTATAGGTGGGAAGAGATGGAGTTGGGTGGCGAGCACGACGGCACCCTATTATAGGTGGGAAGAGATGGAGTTGGGTGGCGAGCACGACGGCCTAAGGAAAGAAATTGAGGGATTAGATACGATGAAGGGGTAACTAAGGAGCAATTGGGACCCTTAAATAGCATCTCGATTGTCTAGGGTTGCATTAAGGGTATTCCTCCTTCGAGATTTGTCCTCTTCCCTTTGGGAATTTTTAAAACCGATGGAGAGAGGGCGTCTATTATGGCTCATTTGAAAGAGCAAAAGATTTCAGATCCAATGCATGAATTTTTTCGAGGTAAGGATCAAAGAGGAGGGAGTTTCAAAGGTTTGAAAGAGGCATCACTATTTGTATTCTCATTCACATAAGCTGGAGGAGGTGACTCCCTCACTTGCACTTACCTGGATACGGATTGATGGTGTGGGTTGGGGGTCCAATTAGGCTAGAAAATAGAGTAAAAAGGTTATTTTGAGGGTATTTTCTTGACAAATTCATATCTTGTAATCCTTTATCAAAAAAATGCAAGATTTCAACCACTGAGTCATATAGATCTTACCTATCCATGTAAACAAATTCAAATCCAAAAGATAAAGTTTGATCCACAAATAAAATCAATAGAGTAACAACACTAATGGAGCTAGGTTTTGATGTCAAAAGGTACACATTCAACATCATAATTGGAATTTTTGGTGTCAAAATTATTCAATGATCACGAGAGTAATGAAATGAGTTCAATTGAGAAATACTTGATAATCGATGAGTATAATTATAATTTGGTCATTAAATGTGGAAAAATCCACTTCATCATAGTTCCAAACAGTATAAGTGAAGAAGCTCGCCACCATTCTCAGGAATATTCAACCCGAACCAATAGAGAATATGTGTCACATGTATGTGAGACAACATTGACTAAGAATGGCTTGAGTGATCCTATGTCCAATGCCATTCCATCCTCTATAAATTATCTACAACCATCCCCTTTTCCTCCATGTCGAATCCCTTTTCCTCTCACAGAGCCTTACATCAATCCATCTGAGAGCATCCATGCTCATCCTTATGAAAATGAATTTCCTCTCACCAGAGATCACCTCTAAATTAGTTTGACGATGGTATGATGAGGAAGTTGCATGAGGTGTTTCTTGGCAATGACTGCCCTATTTGGTCCCTTTGTAGTCGCCATACGTCCAAGAAATATACTTTTGTGGGATAATATACCACTCATTTGGACCTACAAGTAGATACTAACAGTCCTTCTAATGATGAGCTCACTTCCTCTAGTGAAGATGATGGTGATATATCCACCATCCTTTCAGTAGCAGTTCCAAGACTACCAGACCCAGTCTTCCCTTAACCACACATACCGCTTCCACCACAACTTCCTTCCAAGAAGAATGCACTTGATTCTGATTGTTTGCATGTGATGCCTATTTAGGCCATCTTTGTCTTACAAGATGTTTTGAATGTTCACTGTGATGAAAGTAAAATCATTTATAACAATGGGGCTATATCTCTAACTCGAGAAGACATCCGAGACATTTGTTGGTATGTATGCCCTGAGAGCCAATCATGGGATGATTGGTGGGATACATTAAGATTGATTTGATAAACATCAAAGGCAAGCTTCCAATTCTTTCTGGTTCAGTCATATGAGATAGTGATAGAATAGATTAAATGTCTAGAGAATGACAATACTCAATGACGTATGCCTTCAGGTTCATGACCTGAACGATGAGATCATACAGATGCTAAGAGTTTGTACATTCTTGTTATGTCCCTAGTTGGATGTCATTGTGGAAGGTAGATAGACAACAATGACACACAAGACTAGATTGTGGTGTTGGTTGATGACAGGATCTCATTAGTCATGATATAGAGATATCAAACCAAATACATAGGTACTTGTTAGAGAACAAGTGTACCGGACAGACCCACCATGAGTTTGACACATGGAACCATGACATGGTAGTCACAGTCAGTACTCACAGTGATGGTGGTGAATGTGATTCTTTGACCTGAAATCACTACACTCAACACATGTCATTGGGCACACTTTGACATCATCAAACGCAGTCCTGAAACATGGGTTGTTATAAAGGTGATGATTGGGTGGCTTTGACACATGGGGCTTTTGAGGGGTGAGTGATAGATATGGGATTTGTCCCTCCTGAGGGAGTTTGATATCCAAGGCCACTTGATGAGTAGGATTGAGATAGGCGTGCACACACATGTGTGAATCAATATGTGATATTGATGTCATACATATCTCGTTCAATCTACTCTGAGATCAAGAAAGTGAATGAATGTTGACAGGATGACTGTTCCATGCCTCGAGTTCATTCGGGATATCAGTGATAAAGGAATTATACATTCGCTGTAACACCATTCATGGATTGTAGGATTGAAAGTTGATCTCCAACTTTCTACTTTCACTTGGGTAGCACTGATGTGTGACTAGGCACCGCTCTTTGCTTGTGAAGTCATAAGTGTTATGGACTTTCACTGCCAATGTGAAATGGACCTGCAGGGTCACACACAAAGGATTTAACCTGGAAGAGGAGTTTTGTCCACCAACAATGATGACTAAAGGAGTTTAGTAGTTCAATTAAACACTCAATCAATTGATAGCTCAATATCATATTGTTCAAGGTGTTGGACACATTGATTGAAGTATCAGATTGATTGAAATTGCAATTGACTGATTCTGCACAACCTGCACTCCCAACCGATCGACTCATGAGATGAACCGATCGGCTCAGGCGGTGAGTCATTCGGCTCATGGATAGGGTGAACGATTGCTTCAAGTGTTGAAACGATCGGTTCAACTGTTGCAACCGAGCAAGTTGGGAAAGTCAGATTGGTGAGAATTTTCCTTGCATTTCACTTGCCCAATTTGATTGGAACAAGGATTGGTATTTGATACCAATTAGAAACAAAAGAAGGAAAGTCGATCGGGAACTGATCAGGACCACGAACCGATCGGTTCAGAAAGTGAACCGATCGGCTCATGGGTCCCAACCGATCAGTTGAGTGTTAACCGACCAGCTCAGATCCCCAACCGACCGTTTCAGAAATGAAACGATCGGTTCAGCTTGCGAGTTGGTTGTTTTTTTGTGGAAAATCTTGAACCCTTCTACTCCTGCTTTAGTCCCATATTACCTGGGATGGGGAACCCTATCCCATGACCCTCATATATATAGGGGTATTGGGGGCTTCTCAAAGTACAACTTAGTGCAACCAGTTGCTCTACAAAGTTGTCGTTCTCTAGTTTTGGTAACCGAGAGAGCCCGATCAAGTGCTACCCGCAAAGGGAGGCGCAACAAGGGAAAGACAACTGCATTTGCAACTGGAGGCAGGAGAGTGTGTTGGCGACTAGTACGTCAATAGGAGGGTGCGACTCCTTCCAACTCCTTGTGGGACAAGGAGTGTGGAGTTTCAGGTGGTCTGTGTGGACTACTTCAGAGGCGGGAGGTTTCTGCCACTAAGGAGGACAACTATGAATCTCGACAGTCTGGTGAGAGGAGGAGTCGTCAGTCCCGGTGCGACCAGGAGCTGCACAGACACCGTCCAAGACCAAAGGTGAAGACCGTGCAAGGCACGAGGTATTGTCGCCGAGCAAGCCTCGGGACAAGGTATGATTCCACAAACCATCTCTTTCCTATTATATAGACGTTGATGCGTTTCCTTGTTCTGGGTTTGGGGAGGAGAAAATTTTTGTTTCCGCTGCCTTCTCTGCCTCCCCTAAAACCCAACAACATTTTTGTAGCCTTACCAAAGTTACAAAAATAATGTTCACAATCTTGGCGTCCACTATCCTGGAGGATGTAATGCCTAGTGTTACAGAGTGGTCGTACTTTAATGCAACACCCTTCCTCACTGACTATATATTTGGGAACCAACTGGAAGCTCCCACTATAATGACACTTCTTAGAAAACTCAAGTTATAGAGAAAATGAGTTATCCTTTTACCTTTTCCCTTTAGAGGCCTATGGATTCTTTGTGTTGCTGATCTGATTAAGTGCCAAATTACTATGTTCAATACTTGTGTGACGATGTTCAAAATATGGACATGCGTTTAAGGACCATGCATCAAAAAAGATTCCCCGTCTCCCTCTCCAAATCCAATGGGTCCTATGCCAAGTCCCTTATTATTGTCCTAATTGGACTAATTACATGATCAAGCATCTTATTCACCAATAAAATTGAGATAGAGATGATAGTACTTTCATCGTCCTCTTAGTCATCAAAGCACTCAATCACTAGATTTCTATTGCAAATTTAGATCCCAACAAATTTTCCTCTCCACACGGATGCTATTATTTGAACGTCATCCACGATCAATGTTTCTTTCAAGACCTAGATCTTCTTGACAACTTATGGGATCTTTACCCATTGATTCCTTGGCCTGCAAAAGAACCTTTTCACATGATTCTACCATGAAAATAGAGGAAGAATTCTAGACAATTCCTTCACTTGTGTCATCAAATACACCAACTACTGTCATAGCTACTACCCAGGCCTGTGAAGTTACTGATATATTAAAATTTCTAGTTGAACCTAAATCATTTCCCATTTATGGATCTGTGGCATCTATTGATCCTAGTTTTAATAACTTTGATCGAATTTCTTCTTGCAAAATTTGTTACACTCAGTTTTGCAATCATGAAACATTTCCATGATGGCATCAATTCTATTATTTTTAGTTGAGATGATATACTTGTATTGTGAGATGATTTTCACGAAATGCTCTAGCTTGGCGGTTATTGTCGCTTAGCCTTATGGTGGCTTATCAATCTCTCCATAGCCAAACATATAATGATTTTTGCATGGTTGGACCAGACTTATAGATAGACCTTTGAAAAAATATGACTCTGGGGAAAAAGGATTCCTCATTCAGTGCTTGCAATCATCCATTCCACTATATTTTTCCTTCATATTCTCCATGACAATCATGGGGCCTTACTTGGCATTTTCATTTCTGAACGGAAGGTCATTTTCTACAACAATTTAGATACTTCTTATAGCATTGAAGGTCTCCGATATTCTACCTTAATCCAAAGTGAGCATGAACACATTATAGACACTTGTGTCAAGGCAATTGTTCCTCTAATTCGTCAGCATGTCCATGGTTATGTTTCTCAAGATCCAAAGAAATGGAAAGTACCAAGATTTTGGCATCATAACATTTATCAACATTTTCTTTCCAATGATTGTGGCTTCTACATCCTATATTGGATGTACTCCAATGAAGTTCTTCATGCTTGTGTCGAAGATTGTGATGGTGATGACTATCAGGGCAATTACTCTATGATGCTTTTTGAATTTGAATGGGCCATAGTAGATCTCAGATGATAATATCACATGTTTACATTTCTTTTCCTTCTTTTTCACACTCTGAGGACAGTCGTTATGTAAGTTTTTTTTTTGGGGGGGGGGAAGGGTGTAATCCCATGAGATAGGTATTCATAGTATAAAAAAACTCATTTTCTTTTCTTCCCTTTTTAGAGTTTTTCATAATTATCTTGTTTTCATCAACTTTTTGGATATATTTTCATGTACAAATCCATGATGAGGCCGATCATCAAAAACTCCAAGGAACTTAGTTTGTCCTTCAAGCTAAAATTTTCCAAATCAATTCACAGGAAGTCAACAACCATGATGATTATTTTCTTTACTGATGTTGTTTTATATTTTTCTCTTCAAAAAAATATAACTTTTTCCTCCATTTTGATTTTTACCTCAAACATCATCTGATGAATCTTGTCTAAAATATCTAACCAAAAGCAAAATTTTATTCCGTTGAAGGTATGCTCTCATACCTTGTTTGCCTCACATTCCTTTCCAACTCATTTAAAACCACAAAGAAAAGTGAGGAATAAAAAGTAGAGAGTAAAAAATTAGAGAGTTGTGCGATGTTATTATCAAGGAGCGATCAAAATGGTGTTTTGCTATGCTGACAAACATAGATATGTCACTTTTGTTGAACTCTAAGACCAAAAATACACATCCCAATTCAAATCGTGTCAATTAAAGGTATGGTAAACCAGGGCAATGGTACGTAGCATGTGTAATGGATGCTCTAAAACCAAATGGTTTGGAAAATAGGGACCACTTACCCATTTAACAGACCTATACTTGAATGACCCAAGAAGAAGGAAGGGATTCCCACAATACTTTTTGCCTGCCCATTCCTTCCACTACCAACAATCTGACGAGAGTGAAAGCTACTTTGAAAAGTAAGATATATGTTGGAAATGAGTTTCTGAGAAGAAACAAATCATGAAATAATTAATGAAAGAATCTTCTAAAACTAATTTCTTTGAGGAGTAAGGTCGCTTTATGAAAAAGTAAGTGGTTTCGATAAGAGGTTGATATAAAAGTTCTCTTTTCGTCAACAAAGGAATCACATGTTCAATTTGATTTACATAATGATCCTATTATCTCGAGTACAAGCTAAATTCTAAATTTGAGGGATTTGATAACATCAATTTTCATGCAATTTTCATAACTTTTTCAAAAATAAAATAATTTGATGTAATGATTAGATCTTCAATTTTATTCATTTTGTGCCTAATTTACCAATTTCTTGGTTTTGATTAAGTTTTGTGGAAATTTGTAGCAACTTAACTCATAATCCTCAAGATTGATGTCTTAGACATCGACATTCAAGAATGAACATTCATCAACATCAATCATCAATGAATTCCCACTAATCATTGACTCGTTAGGTTGATAGTTTAACCTTTTCTCAATGATTGGTGGATGGACCCATCGAGTTCATGCCTGTCGATCAGGAAGAATGACAGACTTCAAATCGACAGAAGAAGTTTGAAAATTAACAAAATCTCATCAAGCTCTAATTGGTGACACAAATCATCCACCTTCAAGTTGACAAGGTTTCATTATTTTCAAAGACATCATACATTGTCATCGAGCTTGACGTCGACTCATCGATCTTGATGTCGACAGATTGACATCAATGCTTTCATCTATAAATCATGTCTCAACATACCTATCGATAAATCACCCTGTCAATCCCGCAAAGATTGATAACTCTTATGACCGATGGAGATCCATTGGTCAATCAACAACTATCATCTATAAAGGTTGATAGAAGGAATTGCCATGTGGACCAATCTAGTATTGACAAATCACAAGTCAAATCATATAAATAGGTCCACAAGGCATAACTTCAAGGCATCTTGAATTTTAGAGTCAACAAGATGAAAGGCTGCTGCCAAGTTCAGAATTCCAAGTCAATCCATCGACCAATCTAGTGTCATCAACCTAGCTGATCATTGACCTCTGAACTTGGGATTCAACGACACCCATTGATAGATCGATGGACTTGCTTGTTTTATGCCTGAAGCTAAGGGAAATAGATACCATCAACTGTTGATTGTCGACCTCTCTGTTAGATCAACTTAAAAGGTGGATAGATCAATAACTCGATCTTATCTTGTATCGACGTCTTCCCTCTCTTTTCTATATTATGACTCAATCGATCAATAATGTGTTTCTTTTCTATGCCATGAGTGATTGAACTCCATTAGTTGGGTTGGGAGTAGCTATCAGACCCTCGCAACAATGAAATTTTTCATTATTCTATTTATGACATATATTTTAGCATTTTTGTTTCCATGCTCTTACTTTTAATGCATATCTTGTTTATTAGCTACCTTCTTATTATGTTTGATGTGGATTTATTCAAGAGAATGAGTTCATATAGATCTGGAGTAATATTAGTAACGAGACACAAAAGTGAGGAGTTACTATAACATAAGTCATACAATTATACTAGTTCTTTTGGTTACCATCTCGAGACAGAGATATACCTTTGGATAGACATCTACCCAAATCTCAAGAGAAAGAATGAGGGATATCTTTTTTTACTATTTACAAAACATGTTAATAATATATATAAATTGGAACAGAAGGTTTTACATAGTTGTAATTGGTACGATTGATGAAATCCAATCCAAGTTTACCATTTTATTATTTCACAATAATCTTTACTTATTTTCTTTGGTTTCTCATAAATTACATTTATTGCTTGATTAGATTAATTTGTTCCTTAATTGGGACACAAATTTCACTTCTTTAGATCGACTAAACTAAGATAAGATCACATATTCTTATTTTTTTATTCCCATTGTCCCTGTGTTTGACCCCACACTACTGCAATAGACTCTATATTGAGTTGTGGATGTCTCTTATAGTGAGATACAAATTTAAAGTCTGATATCTTTGACTAGGACAATAGTGTTTACATTTTTGGCACATTAAAAATAGTGACCAACAATGGAGTAAAATGACTAAAATGTAGGTTTTCATTTTGCTAAATACTTAACTCTTATACTTCTATTCATTTTCTTTCACAAACCTTTTCAATGTAATCATAACCTTAGATATATGTAAGTTTCTACCCCTTACACAACAACTTGTGTGACCCACTTGTTTTGTGCATGTTAGGTTTACAGATAGATTGGGAGAAGTGGCTTGTGAGCAAGTTTTCATGTTGTACTTGTTGTATGATCCTATTTAGTGTTCATGATTAGACTTATATAATGTACTCTCCAATACATAATTGGAATCATGTAATAAATAATAGGGTTTAGTATACTTATTGAATGTTGTGAGTTTGTTAGTCATTTTTTCATGTATGCTAAGTAGTTCACCATTCCACATGTGGTCATGGGGTTGAAATTCCATCTGTGTGACAATAGTTATGAGATCATGAGCAATAACTACACCAAACATTTTCTCAAAGATACAAATGAACTTAACCTTACATCTCAACCCCAGAAGCTTAATAAGTTTTCCCTTGTGAACTAAGTTGAATTAGCCTCTAGGTTAGAAAATAGATGTTCTATCACTAGGTGTCGACTTGTGTAAATCCTTGAAACCTTTCTATTCTCCTCCTTCTATCTTGTAGTATTGTTTGTAGGTTTAGGAGCATGAGAAAAGGGAGATATTATAATACAAAAGCCTAGACATATGTTTGCGGCATGTGCTTCAGCTAGATACAAAAGTGTGTACCATGTTTTTGCTATTTCTCTAGGTGTCATGGTATTACACTACCTTATGAGTATGGTTTCTAGTTTAGGTTTCATTCGAAAGGAGTATGGTCTATCACATGTTTAAACATTGAAGGAAATTCATTTTAAGTATTAGTATATATGTACATATAAAAATATTACCACACACTAAAAGGTAGTCACAATATCCATGTAATGTAAAACTAATATGTGTAATTAGTCTAGATGAGAGGGTTTCAATAATAGCTCTATTATCTAGAGTTTTCTATATCCATGATAAAGGTTAGGCTAGTAAGTAGCCTAGATGATCTAAGATTCATGATGATGTTGATGATATGTGTTTGTTGGGATGACCCAAGTTAATTTTTGGATGATTCAAGTATGTTTTGATGACATGATATGAGTTTGACCATGCAATCCTAGCTAGTATGGAACCATGGATGGTATACATGACTTGTGAGATGTGCTACACATAGCTAGTGGGTTGGCATGCTTGTATGCGCCTAGTCTTGTATATGTTGACATATGGTTAGTGGGATATTTTTTGAGACCAACGCGGGACTCAATCTCTATACAAAGGAGGACCTTTCACATGGGACATACAAAAAGGGTGAACTCTTGATATGGGTCAACCTGAAATGCAAGAAGGTTAGAGTACCTATGTGCTTAAACATATTAAATGATGAAAAATTCGAATGAATAAATAATGGACGGTTAGTCCCTAGAAGACTACTTCTAAGGATATGATATGAGTCACTAAAAACCCTAATATGATGTATATCTTATATGATCTTGACAATTAGCCTCATACCCGGGTTAGTGGTTCCATGTGAAGGAATATAGTGGTGCATTGTTTTTGAAAGTTGGGTAAAATTTTAGTATGGGTAGATGTTGGTGGTTATCTAAGTTTTGCCTTGACATAAATGGGTCTTATCATGATTGTCTTGAGCTTGTGAAGCTCTATTAACTACAAGTGATATAATTAAGAAACCTCCATGTTGATGATGTTGTTCCTCAATGAGAATGTACAACATATGGAAATTTCTTGATTAGATAAAAAACTTGACATATATATAATAAACCATTCATAGAATCTTAACCTAATATGAAACCATATCACATATGAAATATACAAGATTGAAATTATGAACTGGAAATTATTATATATTTAGATCTTCGTTGAGAAATCATGATCTATAAAATGCTTATTTTCAAACCCAAAATGAAAAGTAATGAACCCAATTATCATAGTGGACGAAACTTGGGGGTAATCTAAACATGCATAAAAATTTGACTTGATGGATAAATATAGGGGTGATGATAACCTTAATTGAAAGACATGATTATTAACATGACGACCTTGATTTTGATAACACACCTTGAGCTCAATGATTATTTGAATAAAAACTCTAATATAATGCTAATAAGGGTTAGAGAATCATAATTCAAAAAGACAACATGTTGAGTGCAAGTTATATTTGTCTTGAAACCAAAACTAAACCTCATTATCATGTCTTTCTTTCTCTCTAATATATTTCATGTTGTAGAGTTTTCAATTATGGATCCAATGGGGAAAAATCACCTTAATCGGACATTTGGAGTGCAAGTTATGAAATCATGAAAATTTGTCAATTTATTCTTGATTTAATTTTGTTATTTAACCCTTCTTGGGACATTGTGTGCAAGCGTGACCCATTTGGTTGCACCATCACTTTAACACAATAGTAATCCCACCCTCTTGGATTGTCTCAATCAACTCTAACTTTAGATCATGTCCCACTAGTCCACCCTCTCTGATCCAACAATAAATAAATCATCTTCTACTTTGTACACGTCGTTGGACGTGATGGTGCTGCCACCACCTAACCTCACCTTTTCGGTACTTGATCATCCCCACATTTCCTCCTTTTGCATGATTTTTTCATGATTAACACCCCAAACTTTATTATTATTCTCCCTCTTACATCTCCCACTTTTTTTCCCTATTTTTCCCCCTAGAACCCTTTTCCTCTCCTTCTACCTCTAAAACCCTAGATCACCATGGTAGAAGTGCCACAGAGCTTGAGCTTTCTGCTCACTCTTCTCCCCTCTTCGATGTTGTCTATGCCCTCCACTTTAGTAGGGATCTATACATATGACACATTGGGAAGGGTTGGGGGAGCTCGATGCCTCACAATCACCTCACATCAGGGATCTCTAATCCAAGCCAACAAAATGTCAATTCAACTCACATGCTAGTGGAAGTCGAGCGGGCGCAACGTGTGCCTCCTCCCATGTGTGGGCCAGACCCAAATCAGGAACATGCCTAGTGGAGGAGACAATCAAAGTGGGAAGTTGACCCAGACCCACTAGCTTTTGTTGACCCAGGTCAATGGGGGATACCCTGCAAACATACAAAGGACCCTTAATGATGTCAACCACCCGATCACTCATCAAGGGCCCAGGAAACCATGAAATTACATGGTAACACTTAGGCATGTAACCCTGAATTTTTAATGTGAATCTTCAAAAATTGATAACATTCGCCTCACTTGGCCAAATATATTGAAACTATATATCAAATCGATCAACTTGACAAGATATACACAATGGGCATGTTTAGAGGCCCTAATCCCTTTGCAATACCTCTATATTCTTAAAATTTAGACTTTTGGTCATATTGATCATTATTAATGTATGATAATGTTAAAGTTTGAATCTTTATTGCTTGAACTATCCTCTAACCATAAAAATAATAACTTGTACATAATTTTGATCTTAATAGAATATGTAGACACCTTTCTTTCTCTATGGATGACTCTGATGCACATTTATGTCTTGTTTGGATTTTAAATGTATGATCTTGATTAATATTGAAATATTGCTGCTATATGTCATCTAGACTCACCCTAACCTTGAAAATTAGTAACTTTTTGCTTCTATATGACACTAAACATATTCCCTAAATATATGCCTTTTTATGCATATATTTACTCCCTTTTTTATAGTACATTGTTCTACTTAATTCAAATGGTGATATGGACCCCTTGGTGCTTCACACTATTTTATATCTCTAAAATCAGTAATCTTATTGTGATATGAGGATATGTGCAACCCTAATACACCCATTTTGACTTATTATGTGTAACATATAACTTGTTTGTGTTTTGTGACCTAATGCTTGTGAAGATCTAGATCGAATTATCTACCCTTTCAATTCAGAGTTCACGAATCTTGTGGCACTTTGATGTGGATGACCACCTAAGTCTTATGTTGAATCCTAATGGCATATGTCCTATGTTGATGTTTGCATGCATGTTTCTAAGTTGACACCAAGTTTGGACTTACCCTAGGGGACATCCATCTAACTTTAAGTATGCTTCTTATGTCCTAATCTTGTTGATCTAAAAAAAATTTAGTATTGGTTTTCATGTCTAATGATCCTTTTTAATATTCTGGCCCTAAAATGTACATAAGTGGCATGAATTTTAAAATAATAATACAAAATAGATTGAACATATAAATTACATGACTACACCTTCATGATGGACCCTAAATCGGTGATTTGTTTTATCATGATGAACCCTCCCCAGACAGTGCCACTTTGGGACTCACCATAGCATAGTAAGCCCCAAGGAATGAGAGGTGTGGTCATATGACCCCTTCACACATCCAATCAACATGGAGTGCCGTACATACTATGTCTTCACTATGATTTGAACCTACAGTAAAATATTATCATCCATGTAATTAATCAACTTTGAACCTAACTCAGTCAAAACTTTGGAAATGGAGAGAACTAGAGTTAACAATGATAATATAATATATGCATATAGTCTTGTTCTTAATTAGGTGTTGCATCTATATGATCAAGTATAAGTAAGTTAAGAATCTCAAAATTAGGTATGCATTTTAGTAGTTATATGATTATGATTTTCTTGATTGAACCTCGATATGTATGTATGCTTGTTTACTTGCTCAAATATTTCCATGCAATATTGTAGTATTATAATGAGTTCTTTGCCTCCTTGATTTTTTAACTTGCACATACAAATTATATCTCCATTACCTAAATCTTACGTAGCTTCTTGTATTCTGGGGGAAAGGACACAAGGTTGGGTGTCCTATTTGAGTTGTCAATCTCGGGTGGACCATGTTGATAAACATGGTTAGATAATGCCTTTGAGTCTTAAGCACCCTCACATACCCCTTTCGTCACAAAGCTTATCAAGGGTCTTATGATTCATGATATTGTTGATTTAATGGGGTAAAATGACTAAAACAATTATTTTCATTTTACTAAGTACTTACCTTTTTTGATGTTGTTCATTTACTTTTGTAAATATTTTCAAAGTTTTTGAATACCTTAGGTATATGTATCTTTCTATCCTGTACTCAACACCTGTAAGTTGACCCACTTGTTTCTCATATGTTTTAGGTTCAAAGATAGCCTGGGAAAAGTGGCTTCTGAGCAAGTTTTTTGGTTTGTACTTGTTGTAAGATATTGGCTTGTGTGCATGATTAGACTTGTATAATGTACTCTTCAATATGTAATCGGAACCATGTAATAAGTAAGGATGTTTAGTATACATGTTGAATGTTGAGATCATTTTGGTGCTTTCATCTTGTTATTTATTCATGTATTCTTAGCATTTCAAGCTTCCACATGTGGTGTGTGGTATTAGTTTGGTTCATGGGTTTGGGATTCTAGCTCTATGACATATAGAAAGGTAGAAATACACATCATGTGAACTATTTCTTCTCATTTTTCACTAGTTATAGTGTCGATCCTATAGTAATAGCTATGGTTTTGGTGTTTCTAGATTTAAACATGACTAAAATTATGAAAATATCCTAATATTAATGAGTATTATTCTTCCTCTTCTTCTTATAAAATCAAACCATGGGAAGGATTCTTCAGTCTAGTTTTATTATTATAACATGATAAAGTGACTTGCTCGAAACTCCTATGATTATTCCCTTCTTAGATATGGTCTTGGTAGTATAATCTCAAGAAGTACGAGTTGTATAATGGTTATGAAGCTTAAATACAAAATTGTAGAATATATCGCATGTGAATAAGAGTATTGTTATATATGTTTGCTTATAACATGTTCATACTCTTATGGATTTGAGAAATAGGTGGAACCAATGATTGTTTTCCTTGAGAGAAATAGTGATTACAAATATGATGAATTTATTTCTGGTTGAGGCATTGAACTAAAAAAACATTATATGATGATTGTCATTAAGAATACCTTTTAATTAGTCTTTTATAATTATATATGCCATTATAATATTATGCTTAATATTTGTAACCCTCATATCAAAATCTTTGAGTAAAGACATGTACTAGGAAATATACGATTGATTGAATCAATTTAGGAGCCATGGACACTATGAGAAATCCCCTAATGTCTATACTACAATGGTGAAACAAGCCAGTCTCACTTAGGCTTTGATTGGTTTGGTGTAAGTCATATGTTAGGTGGAACTCATTTTTTGGGAACTCTACTTCGGTTCTGGAACTTAATTTCCATTCACTTCAACGTCATTGGTTTGTTGTAAGTGTTTGGAAATCATAAAAAAACATTTTAGATTGTTACCATGTAATATATAATAAGTAAGGACAACAAAGACAAAGTAAGAAACAAATTTGTGAATAACCATAATATTTTTAACCATGAAAAACACAACAAGTAGTCATGGTATGGGTGTTGTTTCCTTTTAGATTTTTTTAATGTCCTATAATTATAATTTTAATATAGATATTGTGGTTAAAATCACATTGCACTACTTTTATTACACTTTGTAGGTACACAATATTGTAATAGTGTTTACATTTTATGTGTTAATGAATATAAGATTTGATTCATTGTTGTTTAACACAATTTACAATATTATTTTTTTGTATATTCTTTGATCACAAACATAATTAATTATCATTTTTCACATCATATTGTTTAAACTTGACTAATAAAAATATGTTGAATAAATCACATTTTTTGTTGTTGTGTGATTACTTTGTTATACTATTCATATATGTTTTTTTTTAAACCACACTAATAATTGGTGGTTATAGTGTCAACTATTGTACTTGGTGAAATTCTATTGTATAGCGTTTTGTCATATTATGTTAGAATTTTGGCAATAAAAAATATACACACCGCTAACATTTCAAATCAAAAATATTTTACATGTGTCATTTATGAAGAATGAAGAATATAATTGTAGAGGAAATGTTGTGAGTTGTTTGGAACTTTTTTCACTATTCTACAAATGAATTCATGAATTGTGTTTTGCATGTAAGTCTATAAATCACTAGAAGTCACCAAACTCTAGTTCTAGCAACTACTTTCAACCAATCATGAGTAACTTCTTATGGAACTCTAGTTCATAAGTTTTTTGGACAAGTTACAACAAATCAATCAGAACCTTAGGGTGAATCCCAAGTGATGAGTACCTAGAGTTGGTTATGTCATGAGGACTAATCTACAAAAGGTTAGGGGAAGTTTGATAGAGGTGGAAGTGAGACCCCATCCTCCTTATTATCTTGAGATTTCAGATTAGGGGTAAACCCTAATTCAATGCATGTTGTGAAATTGATAAAATGCTTTATTCTTGTTTTATATGTTTATAGGCCAAGCTTGTGCTAAAGGTCGAGATACATAAAAAATATATAGGCCCTACCTACCCAGAGGTAGGTGATCATAATGAATTTACCTTAGGGTGGAAGACTATACCTTAAGATATGGATGGTGAATTGTGCATGTGAGGATATAGTGATGATGTCTATCTATCTAGGTACAAGCTAGGTAGATCTATGGCAAAATAAATAAAAGAAAAGTGTTCATGATGTGTGATAGAAAGTTATTCTCATGTTGTCATATAAAAAGTGGCAATCCATTCTTTGAATGGATTCCTTGACCGGTGTATTGTATACGATGATAAAATTATACTTGAATACATGCTAAGATTAATGAAAAATAGCTTTTCCATACATATTTGTTATATACTCACTTAGACATTGGATAAAAAACGAATGAATACAATTTTAGGTCCTAAAGGTGAGACACTATCCAACCAACCCTCCTCTCCTAAAATATAACTTCACCATTGTTAAGTGAAGGCGTGACCTTGCATGATGTGTCTAGACTTTTACTGGAGTCATGGGGATTCACCTTAGGGATTCTTTTGTGTTCTTTTAGACAAATGGTATTTGGTACGAGGAACTTATTGTCAATAAGATGAATAACCAAACTTATTGTAAATGTTACTAATATGGTATGAAACACAATATGAATCATGCAATCTAAAGTTGTGAAATTTAAAGATAAATGGCATATATATTAATTTTTCTTAATAATCAACCTTAATGGTTGTTTGCATGTTGATATTTTTGTCGTGTTTGTTTATCACTTGAGTTTTGTGTTGAGATGAACCTCTTGGTTAGGTTGGCAATCATAGTGTAATTGATCATTGAGATCACATCCTACATTACTAGTGGTGTCATATAGTTTCTTTTACATTTTATGATTGGTTTTTGAAATATTCGAGACCATTAATCTACTTAGAAAATCATACAGAAAATTTTGCTTTAAAGAATTTGTCCCTTTTGATATATACAACTCATGCATCTAAATGATTAAATATGATACAATTGAATATTATGTATGTTGGTTTTGTTATTCTTGGATGTCAAAAGTATTTGAACGATATCATGCTTGTTATTCAACATTTATTTATCATAACCACGAAGGTCAACACTTTGGACTTTATAGAGACATATTCTTGGTGTTATTATAAGTGGTTCAATGGGTAATTGGGCTTAGACTCACTGTATTGCAATTAATGTTATGGTACAACTGCACTTACGTGAGGATCTATCTACCCAATTTAGAGTCAAGATGTATTCATGGACTCCTATATATAGGAAATTATAAATTATTTAGATTGTGGGTAGTTATGACCCAGGAGGAAATTTTTTACATAAAAAAACTGAGTCCTTTCAGTACCATCATCAAGCCAATCGATGTCACCAACTCAAACTACTTGATCAAGATGACAATGACAAGAGGAAGAATCTAAACATGTTCTTCTTCGAGAATCTTCAACATTACTAAAATACGGGCTAGTAGACTATTACTAATACTTCAGTAGGCATTCTTTACTGAGCCCAAGTACTCATTTGAGGGTGACTTTTCATTTGGATCTCGCCCATCCAAATTTTTCCTAGAATTGCAATGCAGAGACTATCACTAATACTTAAGTAGGCATTCATTATCAAGCCCGAGTACTCATTTGAGGGTGACTTTCCATTTGGATCCTGCCCGTCCAATTTTGGCCTAGAATTGCAATACACATTAGTACCTCCTTTCTATTTTTCTATTCTTTTTTTCTTACATTGGATACCATTTAAACTTCAAGTTCAGGGGGGAGAATGGAGCTATGCATGCAACTCTCTCTCTTACATCTTTAATATTTATAATGTTCTACATTTTTCATACTTATGCATACAAATCATAGATTTTCACTGTATTTTAGGACCACAACGATCTATTATATTTTTGGATAGTAATCAAAGAATTTAGTTAGGTTTAGTATTTATCTTGACATGATATCAAAGTCTTTTTTTTTGAAATTTTGTACTATTTTAGCTAATTTTTCTATGTTGAAGACATTATAGTCAGATTGAAGACATACCTAATGAATGAGAATATTAACTTATCCCTAAGTATTGTGATATAGTGATGATGTTTGAGTTCAAACCAACCAAATAGTAACATGATCTTTCGTATGATCTTTAGAAATAGACTTTAAGGTTGCCATGCTACACAAGTTAATATGAGAGGGACATATTTTTGTTGGGGAAGATATTATCTCATACTCATGTAAATTTCATCCACCTTTATTCATCTTGTTTCACCACCATAGGATGCGAACTTTCTGTTCCAATTTTTTCCTCGTTGAATGCATTACATGGCATTGTAAGAAAAATTTAGTTAATTCATCTAATTTTACATCAAAAAGTACTTTTTGTTATCATTTCATTTGGAATTTTAGTTTTGCATAAGAAAAACTTCATATAGATTGAATGATGCAAAGAATTTTTTGTATAATATGGTAAATTTATTTTCCAATTATGTTTCTCTTCACAAAAAGAAAGAGATAAAAAATATTCCCTTACTCTTTATCCCAAGTGAAAAAAGTAATGTCCAAGCATGAATTATGGTCTTTCTAAAACAAAAGTACAAGAAGTATATATATGTATATGTACATATATATTTGATAAGAAAAAAATAATAAATACAAGAGAAAAGGAAGAAAAGGATTTCTTAATTTAGTATCATATATTTCTAATAAATACAGAGGAAGATAGTGGAATTTATCTTATATACACCTTTCCACTTATACTCATCATCAAAATGAGACATCTCTTGGATGCCATCATACTACCAAAAATAAAAGTAAGCGTTACAAGGTATATATTTGCATTTCATCCATCATTTAGGGGAATCATTTTTCTTCTTTGAATAAATGATTTGGATTATTCTTGCTAATCCTATTTTAAAAGACACTCATTTCATGTACCATTGTTTTGGAAGGCAGGCCACCACCATGATGTTTTCTTCATCCATATTTATTTGGAAACTTCTTCCAATTTAAATTATATTATCTGATCGGGCCAATGTAGATAGGGAAATAAAATGGTGCAACCAAGCACTTGTCCTAACAAACATGATGTTCGATACTCCAACTAATTTTGTTTTTGTGATATATTATTGACATCTTTTATAAGCATGATTCATCCTTGTAGAGTAGTTACTGGAATAGTGGTTAATGAGGGCCAATTTGGGATGGAGTGGTGGAGGATGGTTAGAAAAATTAAATTCATTTGTTTGTCTTCTTGTTGACTTATTTCAACCAAATCTAAGACTAGTGTTACTCGAGTATGAGAAACATTCAAACTTAGGGGAATTTGATACATGTAAATTTTTCTTTATATCATGGGCTATGTTTATGATTTTCCATGACGTTTTCTCTCAAAAAATATTTTTTCTCATACTATAGAAGACTAATTTTTGGAAATGTTTTACATCAATCTTAACCATTTTCATCAATTTTATTCAAAATTACCATATTTTATCTTGACTTTATAAAAGCTCTTTAAATTTCAAGTTCAAGAAGCACTTTCAATTAAAGTCATTGCATCAGCATACGTGTTGGTATCACCTACATGCATGAAGAAAAGGACATTCTCAAGTTGTTGATGGCACCTAGACCAATCTCATTGCCACTAAGAGAGGCACTAGAAAAAATCTATAACTTGTTGGTTCCAACGACATCCCAGTGGATGGTACCAAAATTATCCTAATCAAACAAGGATTCACTCAACTCAATGTAAAAATATGGATGACTACAAGTTCAACCCAAATATCAATGATCTAGATCTTTTCATCGACACTTGAGGGCCTACAAAAACCAAGGCATGTCAACTGCCACCAGAACATCAGAGAGGGGCAAGTAGCTGGCTAGAGACCAAAAAGAAGATAGAGGAAAATGCAATAATGTGAATAAAAGAGAATCATGAAACTTTTGAGCATCAATGTGAAGGCCTAAATGACGTCTATTTGTTCTCATCTTTGGAGGGGATATTTATTATCTATTTTTCTTTAGTGCTATCTATTATTTTCATACTTTTCTTCTCCTCCATAATTAAATTGATATCATGTTCAATATATGCAGATAATTCCCTCTTCTCTAAGACTCAGGAGTAGCACACTGTTAATTTGTTCTTGATGATGTTTATCTAGAAATAAACCTCATTGCTTTTGAAAATTTTATAATAATATGCTTCAATTTTCTAGTGTTCATGATTGATCACCATGTTCATGCTTTGGATTTTTTTAACCGTGAGAGAGGGATTTTACATTGAAAGAATTATTATTAACATAATTAATTACACATTATGAAAGGTAGCTAATAATTTTGAGATTTACCTATCTAGAGAGAGACCTCTAATCATTTAATTTTTTACATCTTCATGGTAAAAGTGAGATTTTGAATAGATTAAAAATATATTATAGTTCTAAAGCTGTTAACACAATGTATACATTCTAATTCATCTATGCAATGATTGTTTGTTTTTGGATGTGGTAGAACTGATTATGCTACATAATGTAGCTCTCTCATTTCACAACCAATTTCTTTATCACTTTGTTAACTTTATTTTTTAATGTTTACAATCAAACCAACCTCAGTTGGTTCTTATGGCCTACCTGATTTGATCTTATTTAATAGTAGCTTATAGCTTCATAGTTCCTTAAGATGGACACCTGGAACTCAAATTTTGGTATTACTTCGACCCATCCATTTGTGTTTTACAAGCATAAAATGTGCACATCAATGACCAAATCGAGAGAAAATCCCATGTGTTTCTGCATAGTTATGCTAGGAAGGAGGTCAGACATGGAGGTCCCAACCACTAGATAACAATTTCAGCTAGAAAACTTTAGATGACAACCTATAGTTGAACCCATACATTTTTTCATGAAAGGAATGCCCAATGACAGGTTCCCAAAACATTTATACAAGCTCCAAACCAGTTTCCCAGAGGAAAAAATTGAGCCCTCTTAGAGAATGAGAATTTTAGAAAAAGGATGTTGAGTTGGTATGTGTTCTAAAACCCCCAAACTAAATAAATATGAATTAATCAAGTTGATATATGACCAATAATCTTGATTTGAACATCCTTATGTCTATCTCAACTTAATATAATAGAATAACAAAATAAATCAAAGTAATTCAACCCATAACTTGATTAAACAAATTGTTGAATAAAATCTGCAGAGACACTCTTGGTCGAACTCTTTCTCGACCGAATTATTTTCGGTCAAAGTATTTGTCGACCGAATAAGGTTCTGGAAAACTTGTTCAACTAGTTCAGTTTGCTATAAACTTGCTATAAATTTGGTATAAATGAAAATTGATTGGAAATTATGAATGAATCATAAATCTTGGAGACAACTCTCAAATCACATATTGATAATTTGCATTATGATCTATATGATATCCTTATTAAACATGCTGTAAATTTACTAATTATGTGATCAAAACTATATGCAAATAGAAACAGGAAATGTTTTCTTAAAATTAATGCACACATTGTAAAGCCCTAAATTGCTATTTCTCTTGAAATGATTAAGCATGTTCATGTACATGGTTTGTCTTAAATTTAAAAATTGATGAACCATGATTGATCAAGAAAAAGATATTGCTTTGATAAATCTTCCTTAAAAGGTATGATTCTCTACATTGTGTATCTTAAAACTAAAAAATGTGATGATTTGAGTAAGTTTAATCAAGAAAATCATGGATTTGCTTCTCATGAGATTATTTTGGTTCATCTCCTACATGGTTTGGCTTAAAACTGAAAATTATGAACCATGTGGATTTAATCAAGGAAATTAATGTTTTTCATAATCCACATGGTTTGTCCTAAGTATTCCTTGGTCTATCTATATAGAAACCATGTGTCTTGAAATTTTCTTTTAAATGATCATGATCATTATAGATATGCCTTTATTGTTTCATCATGATCATTGTGCTTCATCTTTTACTTAGTTTTCCTAAAATAATCTTTGATCTATATATACAAACCATGAATGGATATTGTTTTCAAAATGATCATTGTGATTCATCTCATTACATATAAAGATGATGTTATCATTGAAAATGCCATTTTGCATAAAAGTAAATCTCTATGGCACAAATGCATCTTGACATATTAGTTAAATGATTATCCTGTGCTTAGCTTATGGAAAATGATATCATCCTTGTTATACATGAATAATTTTTATATGATACTCTGTAAGATATGTTTCAAATATTCAATCAAGTGGATCATTGTGAATGCTTAAATTGGAAATCTGTAGAAGTTGCCTCTCAGTCGAAATCAAGTTTGACCAAGGGGCGCTGAGGTCGAAGTCAAGGTCGACCTAAAATAAGCTTGACAAAATGCTTAATTGTAAATCATTTCCTTGCACTCAATCTTAGTATATTGAAAACAAGATTTTAGTGTAAGTACATTTTTATGATAAAACACATATTGGGGAAAATAACATGTAATCTAACATATTTATTTGATTGAAGAGCAATCAAATACAAGTTGAAGCTCTAAAATAGGGCTTCGCGACCTAATCGAAAGGTGATCTTGATAATTAACCAATAGCCATAAAGTTTGTGATAGGTGTGAAACATTTATTCTATAGATAAGATAATTACATACCAAATATTAAGATAAATCATATAAGTATATGATATGGTGAAGCATACGAGTGGTGATCATCGTCTTTCGATGGTGTAATCAAATATGAATATGTGAAAACTTAAATATGCTAAAACTCAATGTGACTCATCTGAATGTCATCCCTTAAGATTTAAATTAGTACTCGAGGGTGCACAAGCAAGTTATGGGAGTACTAAACGTAAGGAGGTGTTGTTCACTACTAGTTAACAAGTTATTTTGGCATCCTCATTTGCTAGAGATTTTTAGGTAAGTAAGTGATAAAAATTGAATGAAAAGAGTAATAATAAGGATTGGTTGCTACCCTAAATTTTTAACAGGAGGGATGACATTAAAATACAATACTAAGGTGATTTGTCTAAATTTGAGTTCGTGTTACACTAGCGCCTGAAATTGAAACCATGTTAATGAATAAGAAGTTCATGTATGCAGCCTATAACAACTTATGAGTTGTAGGTTCTCTAATGGAACTATTGTAGGTTTTGAAACAAGTGAAAATTAAATAGGGTAGTCGATTGGTGAACTGAGTGGGTCTAAGGATCTCAAATGTCTTTAGTCTTACTTTTAGCCCTTGATTTCTCTTGGATATGCATGTCTAGAACTATGATAGTTGATTTGATGGGTTCTTGGGTGGATTGGGCGGATACATGATAAAAATATTGGTGAGGAGTAGGTAGGCATAAGAACTATTTGATCCTAAGGATGGGTGATCGTGGGATCTCTAGAGGGGGGGGTAATATAACTATAAAAAATTAAACCAAATTCATTAGATGTTCAAGATATATCATAGGAAAAGGTTGCTAATATGAAATTTGATGTGAAAATAAACTTACATAGCAAGGATTAGAGAGATTCAACATGCACCACTCAACAACCTATGTGGAGTGGTTCCATACTACAAACTAGAAGTATGTCAGTCCACTACCTAGAGAGGTCAACCTCTAAATTTCTTAAGCATCACACTCTTATATTAATTATAAGACATATAATACATGACCTTCCAAAGGAGTTACCTATCCAAGACAAGAGTCTTGAACCTACACAAGGACTTACCTACTTTGCAAGAAGTCTTCTTCCTTCACCAAGGACTTACCCACTCTTACATGAGTCTTTAGCCTTGAAGAAATTACGCACTCTTATTCGATCTTCTGCTTTTAACTTCACCTTCTGCAAGGAGAAGCTTTCACCAAGGACTTACCGACTTGAGCAAGGATTCTTCTGCCTTCACCAAGGGCTTACCCACTCTTTCTCCAAGTCTTAGGCCTTGAACCTCTTCACCAAGGTACTCCTTCCTTTGTTCTTCTTCACCTCTCTTCTCCAAGAGAGAGAACCTTCATCTTCAATGTTAAATGAGATATTGGGAGGTGGTGGAAGTGAGATCCTCACAAGATATACATGTAGGACTAGCTCTCTTAAAAACCTTCTACTCACTCTAATGGATGATGCAAGTGGTTAAGTTTAGAGAGAGAGAGAGAGGAGGAGGTTGTACAAGGCACTCAACTATAGATAGGGACCTTCATAGTGCTTGACTAACCATGGGATGAAGACCAAGGGGTCCGGTTTATAGTTGGAGATGCCTTGTAGCCTTTGGGAACACTTAAGAGTGAATTCTAGCCGTTTGGGATGTTGCAACAGATATATTTTTGAGTTTTGCAACATTCTAACGGCTAGAAGCACTTTTCTGCACTTTTCATACAACGTGATCGGTCGAGTTTTCATGATGGAAACTTGATCGATTGCACTATATGATAAACCATATTTGAAGCATCGGTCGAGTTTATCCTAGATGAAACTCGACCGATCACTTAAATAAGTTTTGTCTAGTGCAGGGATCGATCATGTTATGTGAGTCGGCAACTCGACCAAACGGTGACATTTTCAAGATCCATTAAGGGATCAGTCAAGTTTGTAACTCGATCGAAAAAACTTGTAATGAATTTTAGAAAATGTTATAAGTGCTTAAATATTCAATTTAAGTGCTCCTATTTTTTTCTAATATTAATTACAAGTCATACAATCATTACAAGCGATTTATAACATGATTCTAATGAATTCACATCATATTCCACAAAAGTGCACTTGCATTGATTTTGACTTGTCTTTTCTCCAAGTTGAGATGCACTAGTTAGGGCATTTAGAGTGTGTCTATACCTAATTTGAAATAACTCAAGTAGAATCATTAGATACAATTAAGTGGAATGGTTTCTTCATCATCAAAATAAGGGTTTCGTCAATTTAGACCTAGAGTCAACAATAACGAATAACCAATAACAATACTTTATTCATAATGTCAATTGTGCATCATGGGAATCCTCATGTATCTACTAGATTCACATTACATAGAATGGCCAAGGAGAATGCATTTTAAACTCTAGATTTTCTATAGGGTTTCTATAATAACTAGCATTACCAACTAGGTGTATCTAGGACACCTCTTCCATAGTTTTTGATATAGTCACTCTATAAACTCAGGCCGAAGTTCAAATTTTGTTAGGATAAAGTATTAGCTGTAATTTTTCTCATTAAGGTCCACCTACATGAGAACAAGATAGTGTAGTATGGTAGTACTATGAAAATAGTACGTATAGTCATGGTAAAATGGTGGAAAAATGGGTACATATTTACTTTTGGTTGTTGGTCAAGTAATAAAAATTGTGTCAATAGATTTCCTCTCTCAAGATCAAGTTCTTGGTATACATAATCAAGAGCCGTTGACACACATTTTTGGTCTAATATGCTACTACACTAGGATGGAAATTGACCTTGCAGAATGATTGAATATGATCCAAAAGAGACAACGTTAAACATGTTTGCTCGAGATAGGGATTGAAGATTTGAATAGTTGATCCTTAGGATATCAGCAAGAGCTAGGATGAGCCTCCTAAACCCTATTGGGAATAGAGATTAATCTACACAAATTTTGAAATCATAACAATTTTAAATTCTATTATAGGACTTAGAGTGTAATGTAATAGTTCTTGTATAAATTGATGGTATAGGGAGATTTGTAATCAAAATCAAGGTGAACTAGCAAATATGTCCTCTCTAAAAGAGGGTTTAAATGCAATGTGACATTATAGTAGATAACATAATGTTATTTCTACCTAAAAAAACTTCACCTATTAATACAACAATCCCAATCTTTACGTTAGACCCTTACAAGAAATCATAGCAAAGGGGATAACATGTTTGTTATTGAATAGTTTGAACATACAAATCTACACAGTGCATAATAAAAAGTGGATCTTCATAAATAAACTAATTGTTTATGCATGGACCTTACAGACAATTTTCTAAAATTGCATTATTTTCATGATTGTAATCAAATGTAAAAACTTGTATAAGTATATAATGTACAAGTACTTAGATATCATGTAAATCAAGCGTTTAGATCTTCCCTATCCACACACAATACTTAGATAGGTCATCTCTTAAGTTAGAGTCACAATTTCACATTGATACACACACTCAGTAAATGAATACATTGAATTAGGGATATTCTCGGTCGACAAAAACTTCGACCGAGACACTCTCGGTCGACAAACTCCTCGATTGAGAATAGACCCTCCTAGCCGTTAGACTGGGTTAGAAAAGTAGTTGGGAGTTGGAATCAAACGTTACAACATTTTGGCTCAGACTCCCACTCGGTCGACAAATTCCTCGACCGAGAGATACTCGGTCGACAAACTCCTCGACTGAGAATGGTTCTGTTTGTACTTTTCAGAATTAATTAACTAGCTGTTACAAATGCAATTAGTGGACACTTAATGGCTATTTAAGCACTAAGAACACCCTAGAAGTTATCTATAATGTCCCCAAGAATTAGAAAACCACTCCTATAAATAGGACAACCATAGGACACCTCAAAGCATCACTTGCATATACAATTCACTTGAGATCACATTGTAGCAAGCCATTAGCAAAGCTTTCACTTGCAAAACATTTCCACAACTTGTGAATTCATGTCATATAGGCTGATATCTCCTATCCACTATACACTCACGTCCATCCACTTTGGTTAGGAGATCAAACGCTTGATATATGATCAAAGCACTGTACTAAATTGGTAACATTGCTTCTTTCTTCCAATCTTGTTCCTTTTATTGTATTTATTCTCCTTTGCTACTCCTAGGTTGGAGGCTGCGGAAAGGAGGTTGTTGGAGCTTCTTCAGGTGGTGAAGGTATCTCTTTGGACTTTAGACTACTTCTAGAAGGTCTCAATGGGAAGCTACTTCAAGGAGGAAGGCTACTTCAAGGGGGAGCTTGAAGTTACTTCAATTGAAGGCTGCTTCAAGGTTGGTGAGACGACTTCGGGGTGAAGGTTGTCCAAAGGGTGGTGAGGGTGTTTGTAATTTTATGTAACATCCTTACGAGGTAATAAAATTCAAATACTTTTAAAATCCCGGTTGGGAACAACTGGGTAGTGGACTGACTCCCTTAGTTTTTTCTAAGGGTGGAACCACTCTAAACGTCGTGTCTCCTTCTCCAAATTTTTATTACGGTTTCTTGGTTGAATTAATTTTAAAATCATTATAAAACCCTATTCACCCCCTCTAGTATTTTTCATAATGATGCTAAAAGATATGGTAATGCACTTAATTGAGCAAGATAAATATTATCATGTAGTTGCCCAGACCATAGATCCATTCAGTGTCAGCATTTTCTGAATGGTGAAATGAGTTTCTACTCGAAATGCATATTTTTGAATATGCGATAATATAAGGATGATCAGTGGACTCCAAAACTAAATCAGGGTGCTCAGTGGACTCCCTAAAAACATCAGGTTGCTAAGTGTACTTCCTGATAAAATCAAATAGGATTGCTCAGTGGTCATCCTAATAATCTGAGAAAGCTAAGTGGTCTTCTCCCGAAGAGAGTACATGCTACGACAGTAACTCTACAGTGAGAATGCCACTATACCCTGGCATGGCTGATTACAGTAGACACAAGATGTCATGTTAAACATAAGTGTTCTCGTGCTGACTGAGAAAGGAGAGGTCTTTGTTGGATCCTAGATGGGTGATTAGATGCTCTAGAGGGGGGGTGAATAGAGCTGAATGCACTTAAACAAAATTCATTAGACCTTCAAGATATATCACAAGATAAGGTTGCTAAATAGGAAATTTGTGTGCAACTAAAACATGCATAACAAGGATGAGAGAGATTGAGCAAACACAAGTAGACAAGCTATTTAGAGTGGTTCCACACTTCAAACTAGAAGTATGTCAATCCACTTACCTAGAGAGGTCAACCTCTAGTATTTCCTAACCATTACATTCTTATATTCATTCATAAGACTTACAATACATGACCAAACAAAGGACTTACCTATCCAATACAAAGAGTCTTCAACCTTACCAAGGACTTACCCACTTTGCAAGGAGTCTTCCGCCTTCTTCCAAGGACTTACCTACTCTTGCACAAGTCTTCAGCCTTGTAGGAATTACCCACTCTTCTTGGATCTTCCGCCTTTGACTTCACCTTCACTTGGAGAAGCTTCCACCAAGGACTTATCTACTTGAACAAGGAGTCTTCTGCCTTCACCAAGGGCTTACCCACTCTTGCTCCAAGTCTTCAACCTTGATCTTCACCAAGGGACGCCTTCCCTTGTTCTCCTTCACCTCTCTTAGCTAAGAGAGAGAACCTTCATCTTCATGATTGAAAAGAGAGAAAGGGAGGTGGTGGAAGTGAGAGCCTCACAAGATATACATGTAGGACTAGCTCTCTTACATATTTCCTACTCACTCTAATGGCTGTAACAAGTGATTAAGCTTAGAGAGAGAGAGAGGAGGCAATAGGAAGCACTCAGCTATAGAATAGGAACCTCACATAGAGTTTGCATTGAATGCTCAACCTTGGAATGAAGCCCAAGGGGTCCTATTTATAGCTGGAGATGCCTCTTAGCCTTTGGGAACACTTGTGAACGAAAAATAGCCATTTTGTGTCTTGTAACAGATATATTTTCACTTGTTGCAACTCCACAATGGCTAGAAGCACTTTTCCGTACAGTGCAATCGGTCGAGTTTCTATAAGGGTAACTCGACCGATCAAGTAAACGATAAGGCCGATACTCAAATGATCGGTCGAGTTTGTCCTGACAAAACTCGACCGACCATTAGGAATCAAAATGGTCAGTTACTTGATCGGTCGAGTTCTGTGTAAACACAACTCGACCGATGCAATCTCCAGAATATTGATCAAGGATGATCGGTCGACTTTTCAAGCTGGAAAACTCGACCGACAAAGTGCCTATAATCAATTTTCAAAGTTGCATCTAAAGTGATCTAACATTCGATCTAAGTGCTCCTAATTTTTTCTAAGCTTAATTACAAGTCATACAATCATTAAAAGTGATTTACAACATGATTCTAATGTATTTACATCATATTACAAAAACGTGAACTTGTATAGACTTTGACTTGTCTTTTCTCCAATTTGAGATGTGCAAGTTAGGGCATTTGGAGTGTTTCTATACCTAATCTAAAATCACTCAATTAGAGACATTAGACACCAATATATGGAATGGTTAGTCATCATCAAAACATGGGTTTAGTCAATTTATACGTGAGTCAACATTGACCTAATTGATCCTAAGTCAACAGTCTTGATAGTCGGCTCAGTCATTGACCTTGTATGGTACCGATTTCGACTTACTAGTGGTCGGTTGGAGTATGAGAGGTATATGTCATCTCCTCTGGGCATAAGTATGAATGTGAACCTGTAATCAGTTGAGTAGTATATTTGTTTAAGGACCAAATATGTAAATTTTGGTTGATGCATTGATACCTTTATACAACTTGATAGATAGATGTTATGTATGTTATTCATATTCCTTTTCAAGTAAAAGATACTTTATACATTTGTTATCAATATCCTTATTTGGTACTCAAAGTTATATTTGTTCAACAAATAGAATATATGTAGTTTAGTTCGTATTATCTTTCTATGATAATAATATTGTTGGTAGAGAGTTATATCTCTTGCTGGGACAATAGTCTCACCCCGTGGGATCCATAAATTTTTAGGTGGTCGCAGATGAGGGACTAGGAACCAAGTTGCAGATGAAGGATCATGTCAACAAGAACAATAGTAGCATCTTCAGGTTGAGCGCGCTGTCTGTCAGGGTTTTTGTAGGTAGATGTCTATGTGTCGTCTCTGTACTCTCAGGTCCTTGGGAGATAGTCCTTAGTGGTTTTCACAAATGACTTGAGATTTTGATTTGCTTATCCTGAGATTTTTGTAATGTTATTGTATATATATATATATATATATATATCTATATATATATATATATATATATATATATATAGAATAAAGCAATTGATACTTGTTATCATCGAGAAGGAATGACATACTGAATGTATGAAATGAACTATGTGTATGTAAAGCTTCAGTCCTTTGTGTAAAAGCTTATTGGACAGGGATCTATGTGTAAAGACGGTTTTAATTTTAGTGGTTTTTATTAATTCTGTTGTTTTTGATAATTCCAGTTTTACTAGTGATGGCTTAATTTGTAATAGGGTCATCACACTAGGTTTTTGCATGCCTTAACTAAGTTTATTACATATCTTGATGAACAAAGTGACCTTATGGCCAAATATGTAGGTGTAAGTTCATTAAGTGCATATAAGTGTCTAATGCTTCATAAATACACCCATACTAACTTTAAAGGGTTAACAATAACAACGTGAAGAAATGTGCATAAATGAGTAATAGTAGTTCATACATGTCTTAAAAAGTTAAATAGGAAATAATATACGATTTTATATTGTTAGATAGACCTAGTTTCCCTTAATCAAGTAAATAATATGTTAAGTGGGTTAGAGGCCAATACAGGGAAGCAAAAGTGTATTGTTCCTGATAAGTCATGAAAACATAGTGGTCGATATAATGCCAAACCATACTTAAATTTTAATTGTTTATGATAATAGTGATATATACTAGTAAATATTAGTATCTCTACAATAGACCTTATATTAATAGAAAATCTTAAAGATAGTCCTAAATAAAAATAATTAAGGGCAACCCCATTTTCTGCATGGTCACATTAGCTAGTAGGTCAAGTTTCAGTAGCCAAACTAAAATATATAAGACAATACCTATATAAATAATATTTGCTTAATAAATTTATGATTTCATAATTTTCCCGCTATAAATGTGTCTCGCAACATGTTTCTAACCCGCTCTATTCATGACCCTTTGATCATGGTCCGACGATTCTATTATCATCCTACCTCAAGTAGGATTCTTTTTTGATCCATGCAACACACCAATGTTTTTAAATATAATTTTTCTCTCCTTTATGCATCATCCGAGGACCTTCCTTCCTTTATATTCCTCACTTTTTGTTGCATCCTCTCACCCCTAAGTTGACACGGTTTTTTCACTACATAATATAATCCATTTATTGTTTCCTTCTTTTCTCCTAAATGATATCAAATGATAATCTCAACTCTCCTACATATTACACATACATATAATTACCCTACCACATGTACACCACTATTATGGACTAATCCCTACCACCCATTTGACTCCAAGCGCCTAGAAACATACCCTTCCTACTTCATCTACCTACTACAACCACAAATAGTATGACACTAGTTCTTTGAATTTCAAATGTGTGATCAATTTCTATAACATATAAACATTGTATTGTGAAGCCACATCCAATTCTAGTTTCCCCCTTTTAAATCTACAACTACTTATGATCTCAAGTTGCACATATGGTGCTCTAAATGCCATTATTTGTGAATTTCAAATTTTGTCTCTTCTTCATCTTCTCATCCACATAGCATCTTGTTTACCACTATATGTTTTCCATTTAAACTTTCCTACCTTCCCTTCCTTGCTTCTCATAGTAGGGGATTGAATAGACAACATTAGACATCTCACACCCTTAAACTGGGATCACTGAGATGACATGGATTCAAGACTCATATAACAACTTATTTGTGGGTTGTTTCAATCTTTGGTTAAAGCTTTGATGTAATAGTCGAGATCCTATTGCTCATATATCATAAAGACATTTGCTAAACTGATTGACATTATTGTTTTCCATTTTTACCCTTGCTTGGGTTTTAATCACATCATATATACCATGGATGCTTTGGTCTTAATTCTCCTCTAATGATGTTGTGTTATTTGGAATTATGGGTTTTGAAGGTACTCCATGTCACACATCAAGGTATTGGTGTATGATGTGGGGACACTTATGTCATTTGCACTGATTTGGAGTTCATAAATTGATATCATATTAGACTGATAATTTGACAAAAAAAATTAACAATTGGACACATTATGGATTGGTAAAATTATTTGGTATTCAAACTTGTAGGTTTTGCAACCTCATATACCATTATAAAAGGTGATTTTTTTGTTTATTTAATGTATTCAAACTAATCTACTTTATGAATGTAGACATAGGTGTGAACAAATCCTTACTTTGGGTGTATACGATCTTTGGTGACATAAATCATGTATGTTGCATCTCAATCAATTCCCTCTACTTTGACCTAATGGAGTCACATCTTCTTGAAGTTCCACTTTCATATCTAGTTCACCTAAATTGAGTCTCATCTATTGATAGTAATATGTTTGGATATGCAAACTAAACCCTATATATTATATCTTACTTTGCTTCCTATCTAGATAGTTGATCTATTGATCCATTTTTGTGATGGGACCCATAATTAATTCACTTACCACAAGTACACAAGGAATTATAGATAAGTACACTTTTTTTAATTAAGGGTACATATTATAAAGTTCAATTTTAACTTCTCGAATGCTAAAATATAGTTTTTGGTTTGGAAAAACTCAAACATACACGACTGCTTCAGATTAAACTAACTAGTCTCTAGCCATTGATGACCGTCGTGTGCATAAGCACTCTCCCTCCTCACACTTTCCACTATAATTGGTGATTTCTTGTCATTGCAATGAGCACTGACAAAGCTTTTCTATCATAGACAACACAACAAATTGGTTCACTGAAACAACACAAACTCACCCAAATTATGAATTACTTGCGACCCTACTAAGCTCTCCCTCTTTAGGGTGAGCAACATGGCTAGTAAAAATGCACATGTCCACTTCAATAAAAGTTGATTTGTTTATGACTAAAGGCGCTTAATTACTCACACACTTGACACCTCGAAGGTATGGGGTTGTGGCTAAGGCCCAACACCACAACCTGACACTGCCAAGGAGTATTGTCAAGTCCTATCATCTCCCACCTACTTATGATTGTGTCTAAGACCCATTCTGTCCTATATAAGTTGATGAGATAAATGGCATGAGGATTGTCTCATGTCATCTATTATAATATACTAAGAGTCTAGATATGACAAGTTCTATATCAACATGCAAACAAACCCTAGTATGTGAGTTGTGGCTAAGGCTTGTCTACTCACGCACAACCACTACTAAAGCAAAATAGACTTGCATAGAAACATCATCTGTCATGCTATGGAATTAATTATAATGTTCACTTTTGTTTGGATCACATCAGATCAAGGTGTTCTGGTTACTTTATGTGAGTATCTTTTGTCATAATTTTCATCCTTAATTCATCATTAGGGCTCACACATTGTATATATCATCTCATAATCTTATCATGTATACAACAAAGAGTCATCATTGAGGACATTTCAACATCATCAGGATCTTAATAATTTATAACATCGTTCCATATCAAGCAACTTAAACATTATGCATATCATCTTAGGCAATTTGAGAAGAGTCCACAATATAAGCATCTATTTCAAGAATATGACCGCCTAGGTTTTTCAAGCATACCAAAATTAAACCAAGTAAATTCACAACATGCACATTGTACAACAATAAATTAGGGTCCCATAGGTTCGAAATTGGAGGCACTATGAAAAAATATGTTTTAGCTACAATTATTCTACCTAAGTATGTCTTATATGTGCTAAAATATACTTTTCTTTACAAATAACATATATGTAAATAGAGTAAATGTAGTTAATTGTATTTTACTTGAGTGGTTGAGGATCTATTAACAAAACGTGTACCTATGAGTACAGTTTATGAAAATCTATTTGGCGCTGAAAAAAATCAGTCCGGCTCTGTTACATTTCATCCTTTGTCTCTCCTCTTCAAAACTCCAAATGTGCTATTTTGTTTCCTGCACTTAATTACTGCCACTTTTCCCTCAAGTTTCGTCAAGGTGGCCCTAAAGATTATTCTCCTTCCTCCCCACTAACTATCCACCCTAAAGGAGATACTAGCGATTGCACTTCTTCCCCCTCCCTTGTCTCATTGCTAAAATCCACACCAACGAATCTTTTATTGCGTTACTCTTTCTAATGATGTGCAATGCCTTCCTGGGAAGATGAGAAGGATGATGGCCACGCAGTCCTTGTGCCGCTAGACCTGACGAACATCATCGCAGGCGTGTGCCTTTTAATCCCGTGATTGATCATTAAAAATAGTTTTGTGGTTGCTCTCTTGTGGTTTTGTAACCAGACGGTTCCATAGCTTCTGTAATTTATTGTTTAGCTACAAAGATTCACAAAAGGGTAAAGACACTTGTCAATACATATTAGCGGCCAACTACTGCCCTTGTGTCTTTACTCAAGTTATTTAGGAACAATTTATTCAGAATGGTACATTGCTCAAACAACACTATCTTATAATCAAGGGGGTGACTCTATTGAGTTAAAGAGACATGCGTGGGTTAAATGTGGTTGCCATTTAGAAGAGTGTGCAAATTAGAAAGATGACGTAGGGTAAAGTGGTTTCGTTGGACGCGTTCAGTTAGAAGAGAGAGAATACCATTTAGAAACGAAATTAAAAAAAACGTGAGAAGGGAGAGAGTCAAGAAGGATGAAGCATTTTGAAAAGGTTGCCATCTGATTGGTCAGAGTATTTTTGATTGCATAACAGTAATTAGAAAGAACTATTCAATTTTGTTTTTATAGTGGTATAGATATGTTAGACTGAAAAATACAAACTACGAGGCAAGTCCAATCTAATGAGTGTTTGCAATAGGATGAGCTGTCAAACACAAACAAGACTTAATTCAGATAAACTAATCCAGATCTATTGACGAACTCGGTCGGGATTTCATAATCTCGATCTTGAACCAAACAAAGCTTTGTGTATAACTTTCAAATCAGAATGATTTTTTAACGGAATAAAAATCATTATAATCCTTATAAAAATATAATCAAACAAGACATATTATTGAAAAATTATTACAGAGTATTGTATATTGGGGTAGTACTTATTTTTTAAATAACATACTAATTCAAAATAAGTATTTATTTTGGTATAATACTCGTCTTTAATACCATTATATTCTAAAACAAGTATCGGAAAGAGTACCAAAATGTATTTGATAGTACTTATTTTTCATTCTTTATATTTTCAAATAAGTATTATACCCATAAAATAAAGAAAAATGCAAAATTTAAAAATAATGACCGAAAATGAGTAATATACTAAAAAGGATACAATATTCATTTTTGAGTTATTGTGTTATTTTAAGATGAGTATTATCCCCCAATGCAATACTGATTTTAGAATTAAAAATATTTTTAGTGAGATTGTACATATTTTAAAAAAAAAGTTGTATAAAAAAGTTAAAAATATATATATATATATATATATATATATATATATATATTGATAATACTCATTTTTTGCAGATCTATATACATAAAAATACTCATATTTTCTATATTAATTTTATCCAAATATATATCAACATTAGTCTTGTTGGATTGCATTTAAAAAAACTTCATAATTTTTATTTCATCAAAAAAAATATTTTCATTTGAAAGTTACAGACGAAACAATATTCTATTGTACTTGAATTCCGCTTATTTTCTCTCCTTTTTGTTGCATTATCATTGACTCAAGTTATTTTGGAATGAGAAAAAGATATAAAACCAAGTACCAATATGGTCATACGTATCATTTTCCTTTCGCAATAGGGGGAAATCACGAAGTACTATAGGATCTATTCATGGAAAGTTGTTGGTTTGGTTTGTTTCTCTTCAACGGGCATGTAACGCATGCGGAAGTTACCTACTTTATCAAATCATGAACCATTCTAATATACACATTATATTAGCTGGGAAGAGTACATAGACCTGCTCGACTTTGACATTTTCTCAATAGAGTAAACAAGACATTTTAGTGGTGAATCTCTTGACAGACGAGCCCTTCCATCCGTCTAAGTTTTTTTTTTGGATAGTGGGGACTTTCACCCTAGTTCAAAGTAATTAGGAGAGAGAAGAACTAATTACATCTGCAAAGCACTTCCAGTAATGTCCCAACATGATTTATTGAGATAACCTTCCGCAACCCAAATTTCACAAACAACATACTTGACTAACGGGCAAGCACTCGCATCCATGTTGATTACTGTATCTCAAAGTAAAAAGTTTTATCCCATATTGCTAGTTTCATGTACTCTCCTCTTTTCATATATAGCTGATGGTTCATGTGATATTTGAGGAATAAAAAAGAATCTGGGCTTCACCCGCGTATGCTGGGGCAGCTCAAGTGGGTTTGGGCCGGTCCGGTCCGAAAATCCTTTAATCGGACGCGTCGGTGCAAGTCGCATCCCGTACGCAGGGGGTGCAAATTCGACCACCTGATGCCCCTTGTGTGGGCGCAACCTCCGACTGGGTTAGCAACCACTCACATCCTTTGGTTTGGCAACCCCCGTTGCTTCCTTTCTATAAAACCAAACACATTCTTTTGTTTGACGGAAGCACACCAGACGCTGCTACCTTTCTCTCGCCGTTTTGCCACTGCCGCCAACTCACTCAACTGATCGCTGAAAGAACGATCAAAACATGTTCGCATGAGAAGGAATTTGCGGGTGCACGCTTCACTTATCTTGTGTAGTTGTATCCTGGGATGGTAGCCGTCGTGGATTACTACTGCACCGACGGTCATCGTCGAGTGCGGCGGAAAATACTATTAAAGACAGTACATTCGTGCACGCCTCAACAGTCTGGTATCACTTTCTTGTGTATATTTAGTCTTTTTATTACCACCGGGAACAACAATCTTAAGAGTATTTTACTGTTCATTCTATGGTTAACAATATGGAAGGATTGGAAACTCCTTTCACGCCGGTAACGCCGGTAACGCCGTCTAGTTCAAACAACCAGGTTGTTACTGTTTCGATAATGTCACAAATGATTCTGCCTGATGTTTTCAAAATTGAAACATTTGACGGTGTTCATTATAGACGATGACAAGAAAAAGTTTTTACTGCCTTAGACGTTTCTAACGTTGCCTAATGGGAAAAAACAAATCAGATTTGACTTCATATTATCCTAAACACTATTTCTAACCAGTTATTTGATGCATACTTTCCTGTTAAAATTGCTTCTGAAATTTGGAAAAGTGTAAATAAGAAATATGTTTTAGAAGAGGCTTCTACGCAAAAGTTTAGTGTTGTGAATTTTCTAGAATTTTGTATGTCTGATGACAAAGAAATAACAACTCAAATTCATCCTTTTCAGGTTTTACTCGATAATTTGAAAATAAAAAAGATAGATCTTCCTGAATCGTTTATCGTTGGTAGTTTAATTAAAAAATTCCCCAGTTCTTGGAAAAATATAAGAACAATTTAAAACATAAACGAAAGACGATGTCTCTGGATGATGTGATCATACACATCCGAGTGGAAGATAAAATTCGTATAAGAGAAAAATCTCATATGAATAAGGAACTAGTTCCTTCCATGAATTTTGTTAACACTGATGTTAAACAAAATAATAAATCTTCTGATCATGCTAAAAACCATTGGGAGAATAAAAAGGATAAAAGAAACAACTATAAAAATAAAGGCCGCAAAGATATAGATATAAATAATGTTTTTTTTTGTTAAGTGTGTGTCAAACCCGGTCATACTTCTCCTAAATGTTGGAATAGGAAGAGACAAGCGGTCCAAGATTCGATGGAACCTTCAACCAACCATGTCACTGAGGACATATTTGTGGCATTTGTCAACATTGTCAGCATGGGATCATTCCACCAGAATTATTGGATCATTGACTCAGGGGCTAGTCGCCACATTAGTGGCCACAGAGATGCTTTCCTGACCTACACTGAAGTACGGAAGGAGGAACATCGGGTTGTCATGGGCAACTCCAGTGCTTCTCCTGTGATCGGAAAGGACAATGTCATGATCAAGATGATTCTGGAAAAATTATGCTGATCAAAGATGTGTTGTTTGCCCCAGATATCTGTGTTAATTTAATTTCTATCTCTCAACCTGTTTAGTTTGGGGAGAAAGTGTCCTTTGAATCAAACAAGGTCATTCTCTCTAAGTCTGGGGACTACCTCGGCATGGGATACTGCTAAAATGGGCTCTTTCTGCTGAATGTACCAAACTCTTCTGCTAATGAAATAACTCCTTCTACTTATATCGTTGATTCTTTTGATATATGGCATAATAGATTAGGACATGTCAATTTTAAATATTTACAACACATGAAATCTTTAGATTTACTGAAAGATATTAATGGTGTTGTTAATTTAAATAATAAATGTCAAATATGTGCTGAGACTAAATCTATCAAGAAACCGTGTCCTGAAATTTCACATAGAAATTCTGAATTATTAGAATTGATACACACTGATCTTAGAGATTTAAAAGGAAATCTATCTAGAGGTGGGAAACGGTTTCTACATTATTTTTATAGATGATTTCTCACGATATACAAAATTATATTTACTACATTCAAAGGATGAAGCTTTTGAAATGCTTGTTAAATATAAAACAGAAGTAGAGAATCAATTCAATAAGAAAATAAAATATCTTTGCTCAGATAGGGTGGTGAATATGATTGTTCTCCTTTTAGTATTTTTTGTGTAAATCATGGTACTATACATAAATACACACCTCCATATTCACCTCAATCAAATGGAATTATTGAACGTAAAAATAGAACTCTAAAGAATATGTTGAATTCTATTTTAATCAATTCAAGAGCACCCAACAACTTGTGGGGTGGGAGCAATTTTGTCATCTTATTTTCTTCAAAATCACATCCCTAATAGGAAGACAAATAAGACACCATATGAATTATGAAAAGAATATTCTCCTAATTTGAAATATATCAAAGTGTGGGGGTGTCTAGATAAAGTCTTATTTAACTGAGCCAAAAAATAAAAATTGGGATCTAGAACCCTAGATGGTATTTTTATAGGTTATGCTAAAAATAGTGCCGCATATAGATTCTTGGTTCTTAGAAGTAGCAACAATATTGTAGAACCTAATACCATTGTTGAATCTAAAAATGCTAAACTTTGAGCATATTTTTCCTATGAAAACTCTCTTAGAAAAATTATCTAATCCTTCAAATGGAATTTTAGAGAATATCCCAAATACATCCAATTCTAATGATGTTTTAGAATCTGATTATATATAACCTAGAAGATCCACTAGGATGAGGAAGGAAAATAATCTTGGTGATGATTTTTATTCCTTTATAATGGATAATGACCCTCAATCTTATAATGATGCTATTGATTCAACTGATTTCTCTTTATGGAAGGAAGAAATTAATAGTGAGATTAAATCAATATTATCTAATCACACATAGAAATTCGGGGATCTTCCACCAGGTATCAAACCCATAGGATGTAAATCGATATTTAAAAGAAATTTGAAAATGGACGGGACTGTGGATAAATACAAAGCTCGTTTGGTTGCCAATGGATATAAACAACACAAGGATATTGGCTATTTTTATACCTTTTCTCCTGTAACTAGAATCTCTTCAATCAAGATTTTAATTGCTTTAGCATCTATTATTAATTATGCACTAAATGGATGTTAAAACTACTTTCTTGAATGGAGATTTAGATGAAGAAATTTATGTGGATAAACGTGAAGGTTATGTAGTTCCCAGAAAAGAACATATGGTATGCAGACTAATCAAATCTCTCTAAGGCTTAAAACAAGCACCTAAACGATGACATCAGAAATCTGATAAGGTCATTGTATCATATGGATTCCATATAAATGAAGGAGACAAATGTATATATTCTAAAGTCGATAACCAAGGTTGTGTTATTATATGTCTCTATGTAGATGACATGCTTATTCTTGGCATTAATATTGATATATTAAATAGTACAAAAGGTTTTTTGGCTTCTAATTTTGACATGAAAGATATGGGTGAAGCAGATGTAATTTTAGGAATTAAACTCCTTAAAAATGATGATTGCATCATGCTATTTGAAGAACATTATGTTGAGAAATTCCTCAAAAGGTTTTCAATGTTTGATTGTAAGCCAGTAAGTACACCTTTTAATTCTAATTGTAATCTTAAGAAAAATAAAAGTACTAGTGTCCAACAAGTCAAATATGTACAAGTAATTGGAAGCCTGATGTACTTAATGAATTGTACTCATCCATATCTAGCATATGCAGTGGGGAGATTAAGTAGATATACTTAAAAGCCTAACAAGGATCATTGGTATGCTCTACATAGGGTTTTAAGATACCTAAAAGGCACAATTAATCATGGATTGATTTTTTATGGATCTCCAACAGTGCTAGAAGGATATTATGATGCCAATTGGATTTATGATTCAGATGAATTGAAATATACAAGTGGCTATATCTTCACTATGGGTAGAGGTGTTGTGTATTGGAAATCTTCCAAGCAAATATGTATAGCTCATTCCACTATGGAATCTGAGTTTATTGCCTTGGAAAAGAATGTAGCTGAAGCCGAATAGCTAAGACATGTTCTAATGGATCTTCCCATTTGGGAGAAACCTTCTCCACCAGTGCTTATACACTATGATAATCAAGCTACCATAACAAGAGCTAACAATAAAATTTATAATAGGAAGAGTAGACATATTCGTCTACGTCATAACATTGTGAGACAGCTTGTATGTCATAGCATAATCTCAATGGATTATGTAAAGTCAGAATTAAACTTGGCCGATCCTCTGAAAAAGCCATTAAGTCAAAGACTATTGAGCAATATATTGAGGAGAATAAGATTATGCCCATACCATAAGTCAGAGTGATGGATACCCAACCTTCATGAACGGTGATCCCGGGAAGAAGGTTTAATGGGAAAAACTAAGTAACCAAATGACTCACTGTGTTGAAATATTTGTATCTCATTCTTATGATGTAAACAACAATTTGTAATGAATTAGTTGAATATATTTCTTAATGGATTTTATAGTCATTAGTGGTAGTATATATACTGCAATATATACTTGATGAAAGTCCAACTATATGAGTGTGGAGTGGGGCCGCTCCTGTTGAGATTTGGGCAGATCTCTTGAGCATTCATGGATTTTTATAGTAGGCACATGGCCTAAAGGTGCCAATCTGTAAGAAAGGTAATTGATTTTATGAATGTCATGTGAGTAATGTACCTCTAATAAGATAAAAGAGGAATTAGTTCAAGAACATAGTTCCTCCAATCTTCTACAGATTACGTACATCTACTCTATGTTTTAGTTCAAAGAACTCAATTCCACTAAAGTTTATGCATGCCATTTGTTTAAGTTCTTCCAGTGGTCAACTCGAATTTTAGTTTAGTTTTGTTTTGAAATAGTGGGGGAATGTTGTGGTTTCTGCTGTATTTCAACACAAAATGTTTTGTCCCATATTGCTAGTTTTAGGTACTCCCCGCATTTTCATATATAGCTGACACTCCATATGATATTTGAGGAATAAAAGAGAATTTGAGCTACACACATGCATATTGGGGAAGCACAAGTGGGTTTGGGTCGGTCTAGTCTGAAAACTCTTTAACTGGGCATGTTGGTGCACATCACATCCCGTGCTCAGGTGGGTGCAAATGCAGTCTCCCGGTGCCCCTTGTGTGGGTGCGGCCCCAGTTGTGTTTTGTCACTTGCTGCACTCAACGTTTCCCGCGGTTGGGTTGTTTGGAAGAGACCAACTGCGAGTGTCTCTTTGGTTGGTAACCGCTCACATCCTTTGGTTTAGCAACCGCCGTTGTTGCCTTTCTATAAAACCAAACGTGTTCTTTTATTTTACGGAAGCACACTAGATGTTGCTACCTTTCTCTTGTCGTTTTGCCACTGTCACTAACTCTACTCAACTGATCGCTAGAAGAACGATCAAAACATGTTCACCTGAGAAGGGATTTATGGGTGCACGCTTCGCTTATCTTATGTTTTTGTATCATGGGAGGGTAGCCGCCGTGAATTACTGCTGCACCGATGGTCGTCATCGAATAAGGCAGAAAATATTCTTAAGGATAATACATTCGTGCACACCTTAATAGTTTAGTATTTCTTTCTTATTTATATTTTGTCTGTTTATTACCACTGGGAATAATAATTCACTACTATATAAAAAGCATATAACGTCACATTTAGAGGGGTCGGTTGTATCCCAAAAATCGATGCATAAACCGTACAACATCGGTTGAATACACAAACATAGATCTATATGTGAAGACCAGCCAGACACGGGTATCACTTTTTATTTAGCGTCAGTTGCTCAATAAGAAACCGATGCCTTAAATCGCCAGCCAAATCTAATTTCTCCAGTGCAAAAAAATTACTTTCAAAATTTCACATACGGCGTCGGTTGTTTACCAAATAACCGACGACTAAAGGTGGCCCTATTTTTTCATCAGTTTTCTTGTAATAACTGACGCCGATGTGTTTTTGCGCGTTGTACCCATGAATTTTTTTACCCCCAAAATTGTCCAATTGGCTTCGTTTTTTTATGACAACCGACGACTATGGCCATAAATGAAGAACTTTTTTTTGTCGACATATGTAGATAGACGTCGGTTTTTCTAGTTGAAACCGACGACTATGATTGAACATAGGTGTCAGTTATTTTGTGGTGACCGACGCCTATTGTGTTAAGCGTCGATTTTTATAATAACCGAATCTATAGTTAACTTAATAGCGCCTGCGCGAACCAAACTCTTCCCCTTTCTCTGTTTCATTCCCTATTAGTTCAGGGCCTGTGATTCCTTCTGCTGCTGATCTCTCTGCCGCCACTGCCACCTATTGCTCTGCCGTCGTTGCTCACCTACTGCTCCACCGCTGCTGCTCAAAGGTGTGCTTCTATCCTCCACTGCCGCCTACCGCTCCGCCGCCGCTGCCGCCTACTGCTCCGTCGCCACTATTAATGTATTTAACTGATTTCATGAAATGATTTAGTTCAGATTTCATTATATACCTATCTTTCATCTTCTTGTTGTTCTAGCTTTTATCACCTATTCCAATGTCGTTAGTTTCCTAGATATTTATTTTGCGCAACTTCCTACTTCCAACTGGTTGTCTCATATGTACTAAGTTCCATTAGCAACATGATTTACTTGATTAAAGTGCCAAATCATCTACCAGTGGTGCCTTATACCTATAAATTCTCCTTAGCTAATGAACACATGACATGACAGTTCTCTATGACAAGATTACGGCATGTTTTGCAGGTGTTGCTTCTGTTATCTTAACCTATCATCTAGTGATGGTTTTACATCGGGATCTATAATGCTCATAACAGATGTGCTACTTTGCAAATTTGTTCATAGTGACATCTCTTTACCCAGTTGATTCTTATCATATATGAATATTTGTGATGATATATCATCATTTATACCAAGAAACATTCGAGTTAGCTATATTACTCCAAAAAAGTGGGCAAAGGTTTCTTACAGAGCTGGATAATCTTCTTCTTCTTTTGTTCAGTTATAACATCGTAAATGCATGATACAATACTATGGGAGGGTCCTAAGGAACTATAGGACAAATCTCACCTGAGATTACATACGTGATGCTGAGAAGAGGTTCTTGATTGATTTCTAATTCTAGACATTGATCACTTTTTGACTAAATCTTCACTAATAATTTTTATTTGTATTCTCTTTAACAAATAAATTTAGAAGAAGGCAGCCACTGAGCAATGGAATTGCCTGGACCCCGAAGACTGGGAGGAGTTTTTTACCTAAAGAAAAATGGATGAATTCAAGGTATTAAGCGTCACTCCCAATTTAATCAATATACGTTCTTATGTATTCACCTATTCAAGATCACCCTTTAGTGTTACTAACCAAATCAATGTGCTTACTAACAAGGCTATCAACGATGCTCAAAGAGCAAGGCATGCACTGAATGTGCATGACCACACAATGGGTCTAAGAGGCTATGCAGGCATTTTCCAAAGACTACAGACTGAGTCTACTGCTTAGTCTGATGCTACTCAGGAGACTGCAGAGTCCTCTACTATTGCTCCCGCACCTCTTCCTCGCCATGCTATGTGGATAGCTAGGAGGCAAAGTAAGAAGGGAGATATAACGAAGGTCGCAACTGCTGAGGCGGCTGCAAAAATGGTAAAATTCAACTCTTAGAGCAATCGATCGATATTGATTATTGTTATGTTTACTTACCAATTTTTGTTGATGGTGATTAGCAGGAGCTGTACGAGTAGAGAAAGGAAGGCAAGTTCATCCCTAAGGGCATAAGGGATGAATTGACAGTTGCTCTTGGTAACCTAGAGCATCCTAGACATGTTAGGGGTGTAGGTGCTGGTGTGGCCATCAAAGCATTCTTTGGGCCATCCAAGTGCAAACTTATCCCAAAAGCGGGACTTCCACAAGCTGAGGTAACCTATTCTTTTTTTAGAATGTTATTGCGAAAGGGAATTCAATCATCAGAAGCTAGTGTTTCTTTTATCCATGTATAGGTAGATGAGTTAATTGATAGGAGAATCCAAGAGGCAATGGTGAAGTGGCAGGCATCTCAGACTGTCACTCAGATAGTACATGTGGCGGGCCGCTCTTCTCCTACGATAGAGGTTGGGAGTAATCCTGTAGACCCACCACCTAGCATGTTCGATGTAAGTATTTTTATGACATAGTAGCTAGTCTTTTCAAGATGATATGTTTATGTATATATGTATATAACATTCTTAACATAAATTTGTAGGGGTTGAAGCCATGCCGTCTAAAAAGTCAAGAATATGTCTTTGCGGAGGAGTCAGCTTGCCCACCCCTTCTAGGGGACATGTTTCATGGGTATCCAGTACCAGATGGTGTGTCGTGTGAGCTCAATAGATGTACTCCCCAATTGGAGGGATCTTCCATTTCCATATGCCCACCCAGATTCTGAAACGCTTGGTGAGGCAGAAGGCGGAGTGATATTATGGTCCAAAGTGGATGTCATCTATACTAATATTGTATGGTAAATTTACATTACGTTAATTTATTAGTGTGTATATATGAGTCAATTTATCTGAAATTATATATACAGGTCAAAAAGAAGACACCCGCTACATATCGACCTCCACCTCCACCTCCTGAAGTACCAAGTTGGTTTTCAAGGGACCTACACGCCTCGTTAGGTCCTAATTATAGGGGTGTGACAGTATGGATAGGCAAACATGATCCAAATTTCCCTATAAATGTTTCTATTTCGGAGGATGTTGCAGATCAATCATACGATAACAATCTATTTATACAAGATATTTGGAGTTGTTTCGTTATGATTGGCTGAATACATCTATGATAGAGCTCTGGATATGGTGAGATCTTGTTTATACATCCATATACCTTATTTTATATACGGTGATCTAGTTTCTTATATATTAATGCATACGTAATACATGTTTTGCAGCCACTTACACACGATATTTACATATTTTTCATTTTCCCATGTGGTATTTTTAGTTCCATCTTTGATTAGTCTTGTAGATAAAGACCCTTCATCAGTTACTTCATATTGTTGTGCTGCTTTTAAATATTTTGGTAAAGAAAAAAACACGGTGATAATAGCTCCATTCAATGTCGAGTAAGTTTACTTTGCTTATAATTTGGACTTAATAAAATTACATTTTTATTGTGGATTTTGAGTTATTAATTTTTAACTTTCTTACCTCTAGTGGTAGGCATTGGGAGTTACTAGTTATTGTCCCCAAGACGTTCACTATCTATTATCTAGATCCTACGGGGAAAGAATTGAATACATTATATGGACACATAATGAAAAGGCCATTATTCCCATGAGAAATATTTCATATTTTTATATCCGTTAACATCTGTTATTACATTACTGTTTAATTATACAATTTAATGTGCTACATTAACATGTAGGGCTTTACATGAGTTTAAAAAAGCTGGAGGAAAGGTCCCCAAGAAAAAGAAACAACCACTAATTTGAGAGAATGTGAAAGTAATTTCCCGACTCCAATGTATATATTATTTATGTGAACTGTGCTTATTTGTATTTTTGAATATTTTGTATGTTTCAATTTATAGTGTGCTAGATGAGACAACGGTTGGGCATGCGCATACTATGTGATGCGATTTATGGACCTAATTATCAAATATACCGTAATGGAAATCGATACCATACATCGGATATTATATATAGTCTCATTAGATAATATAAAATATATCAATCTTATTATATATTATTAATTATATATATACATCATTCTCTTTGCAGATGTTTAAAACTGACTTTCCTATAGGTCAAAAGTCATTAGATGTACATACTCTCTATACGAGGGAAGACTTAGATGATGTAAGAGAACAAGGTAAAAAGTCCTACAAGTAGTGGGAATTTTTAAATATGATTGGGATACTGATGACAATAATGACAATGATGAATAAAGAATGATAATTCTAAACTTTATTCTCATAATTATTTTTGTGTGAATGTGGATGAATTTTTCTGAATTGTCATATGTGTGAATGTGAAGATGATCAATACATGAATATTTCTACATGTGTCTGAATGTGAAAAGAGATGAAACGAATGGAACTGCAAGTTGCTAAATGTGTGTGAAAATGGAGGAAATTTTAAATGGAACTACTGGTGTGTGTGATGAAAAATAATATGAATTAAATGTTCTTATACATGTGTGTGATCAATGGATGCTTATACATGTGTGTTAATTTTGCAGGTTTGTGGTCTGTTGTTGGCTGAAATCAATGGATGATGCAAACCTACAGTTTAGAACTAAACTACAGGTTCTGCATCCTGCTGATCAGCCATACAGCAGGCCTGCAAACTGATAAGAAAAAAAAAATCAGAACATAGATGTCGATTATTTGTATAAAACCGACAACAAAGACTTACAGCGTCAATTATTAGCAAAAGACCGACGTCTTTATCCCTTTCTGGCGTCGGTTATCGGTAAAAACCGACGCCTGTTGTGTCTAGGTACCACAGCCGTGCTGAGAAGTACGGCCGTGGTGGGGAGGGATATGTCGTCGGTTATTAGTATAAAACCGACGTCTCTATCCATTTCTGGCGTTATAGGTAAAACTGACGTTTTTAGCTGGATATAGTATCGGTTGTATATAATAACTGATGCCGATGGTGCCCTTGCTGGTGCGTTTTATTGGTGGCGGGAAGGGTTATAGCGTCGGTTCTTTTGTAAAGCCGACGTCTTTGACCTGGATATAGTGTCAGTTTTATTAAATAACCGACGCCTATAGTTCCCTTGCTGACGTATTTTTGGTGACGAGAAGGGTTATGGCGTCGATATTAAAATCGACGCTGAAAGTGTTGACTTTTAGCGGTGCCCACTTAGGTGTCGCTTTGAAACCGACGCCAAATGCCTTAAATAACCGATATTAAAGGTTAGTCATGTACTAGTGATTACTAGATCCGGAAAGAATAAGTCTAATGTCACAGTACATTTGTGAGTGAGTGGGTGGTGTGTTGTGTGTAAAGACGTACTGTCTACTCACATAATATTTGTCTATGAGCTGAAACAATCCTTATCCATGGGTATGGGAGATGTGTGAGCATGTCTTCATGTAGACTAAATGAGGGAATAAGGGTCCATACACGGGCTTGCACACCAACTCCTGTTTGTGCCGGCCTAGGGACACGGGACTAGGAGAATGGTACTTGGTGTTTTGTATGTTTTTATACTACACAGAAAAGGAAATGATTTTTTTTCTCTAACAGGAGATGTATTCGTTTTGTATTCAAGTGACATATTTGAGTAGTTAATTGTATTCCAGCAATCAAAGTTGTATTAAAAAATGTATTTGAAAGTTCAAACTGTGTTTGAGAATGTTGTTTTTGAGTTGTATTCAAGATTTGTATGTGACCTATTTGAAACTGTATTCAAGTAGTTGATGAATTTGTTCATCGACTTCGTCAAATATTGGCTATAGAATGTCGAATTCAAATCCGGAAAATGGCACTATTGATTAATTTGATTCGGATACGTGTGATCGTGTGAGTCAAAAAGAGAAATAATTTGAACAATTTCTTAAGCATACCTCTGCGACGATTTGGGCAATAATTGCTTTTCATAAACCTACTGCCCACGTAATTTGGGACTTATAGGGCCACACACATAGGATACACCTGAAATAGGAGTTTACTCATAAATAAGGTTTGACTTGATTACTGAGGTGTTTCAGTAATCAACTTAAATAACACTACCTAAAAATTGGTTGACTGGAATATGAATCAATTAGTTCAAAGGTGAAAGGACTGGTTTAGAATATGAGTCAACCGGTTTAGATTGTGAATTGATTGGTTGAGGGATCAGTAAGACTAGATCAAGGATTGATCCTGACATCGTTTTGTGCATTAATCGTCACATTAAAAGCCAATATGTTTGTGAATACAAAAATAGTTAAACAAACGATTCAAGTGTTGAATCGATTAATTCACATGTGAATCAACTGATTCATAAATGAACTGACCATTTCATGATTTGTAGCTTATGGAAAACTCATGAAAATCTGTCTCTTTGACTCCCAATTGGTTTGAAACATGTGACCCTGGCCCTTCTATATAAAGGGGGCAGTCAAGGCTTTTAGGAACACAAAAATAAGCTCTGACAGTTGTTGTCCCTCTCACAACTATGGTAACGTGGGAGTCCGAGCAAGTCTTACCTATAAAAGGGAGAGACAACAAGGGAGAGCGGTCAATGCTAGCACCTTGGCATCAAAGAGACAACTCCTTCATGTTGGATCTAGAAGTGTGATGTGGAGTTCATGGTGGTCCGCATAGACTAGGTAGAGGCGTGGGGGCTGTTGCTACCATGCAAGGGGGACGTCGTCAATTTCCGTCCATGGTGCTACACCAGGAGGCTGCCAACGAAAACCGTTTGGGTGTTGTTTACAAAAGAAGTACACTACTGCAAGAGTAGTCGCTGGACTTACTACAAGATCATGTATATACCTTGCAACCTTCCTTTCCAATCCATAATGGTTGATGTGATCTGTTGGTCAAGGGGGATATGGAAATATTTTTTTTGTTCCTGCTACCATATCTATCGCCATATTTCCCTACAATGTTAGTGTTAGTTATTAACTATGGATTAGGGTACAAAAAATCATGTCCATGTATAGATAAAACCTTTTTGATAAATATAAAGAACCAAGCATACTAATATCTTATTCTTGATTTAAGTTTTTCTAGAGTCATGTAAGGTAGATTTTGGTATGTTACAGGAATATACCTCTTAAAAGGATTTTGTCCTCAAAATCGGCATATCTATAAACTACAAGGTATTAGACTCCACCCCTTAAAAGGTGTAACCTAATAGTTCAAACAAAAGTGTGGGCACAAAATAATCCTACCAAGTGTGCCATTATCGATACTTATTCCTCAACAAGTCAACATTTTAAGCAACATGGAAAAGAGAAGCATAAATGTATATTCAAGTTAACTATAAGCATGAGAGTTGCCTTCATTATTTTGTTTATAAACTTTTTCACCACTAATGGCATTGATATGTGTTTCATGCCCATCATTATGTTCTTCTCCATTGTTGTGGTTGTTACCATTACCCCTTCATCGTAGTGGTACTTAACCTCCATGAAGTTGAGGACAAGGATGCTTAATATGATCATGTTCTCCACAATGATGGTGTATGACCAATCCTTCATGCTTAGGAGGATAGATCCCAGGGGAATGCTTCTTATGACACATAGAACACTCATAAATATTTGAGTTTTCACTAGGCGACTTCCTCTTACAGTTAACATTTGCTTGATAATCACAATAAGCTTCTATAGGAAGGGCATTATCTATCGACTGAGGAAAGGTTAGGGGTATGTGAGGAATCAACATACATTCAACACTATAATGAAACCCTTCCAATAAGATACTAGCATGTCACTCATCAGTCATACCATTATCATAACACTCTAGCATACAAACTTTTGCATGTACTCAATGATTGTCATGGAATTCTGATGTAGGTTGTAGAACTCTAATTCCTTCTTCCTTACTATTGTAGAGGATACATACTTCTCCCCAAACAAGGCTAGGAACTAATATTATGTCATGGATGTGACATCACATGTCTTAGACATACTATTACACCAATGACGAACTGGGCCATTGAGCACGTAAGTAGAAAAAGGGACCTTTTAGTGTTCAGGACAAGACATTCCATCAAAAGTTTTCTTAGTAACAAGAATCCAATTGTGGGCTTTGTCTACCATGTTGACTTCATTATCACCATTAGAAAATTCAGGGTGCATCTTCAAAAAATTAGTGGGATTATACTCCTTAGGTTTATCTATAGCAACTCCAAGTCTATATTCTCCTACTAGAGCTAAGGAAAGCATCCATTCAAGATGAAGTAGCTCAAGGTCAAGGGGATCACCCACATAGGTGGTGGTTGATGCCAGTGTCGAGGTAGATGGAACAACTCAAGGTTGACTCTCATGAGTTCGAGACACCATAGGGGTAAAAGGAGGATCCATCCTCAACATCCCATACTTTGGGTCCTGGGACATTTCAAATCTATCTAGGTTATCAAAATCTAAGTTGCTAGCGATCTTGTTGATATGTTTGTACAAGGAAAGGGTATAAGGTCTAAGAAACATATGAGATAGGGAAAACTCTGAGGGGGATAAAGATCAAAATATTCAGTTAACCGACTGCACTGGCTCTAATACCATACTTGTAAGGAGGGAGACCCAAGAGGATCCACTCAACTTACTCAAGTGAAAAATAAAAATCCATACAGTGCCAAGTTTGATAACAATTTTTTGCAAAGATGATAGAATACAATTCATGTTTATAATGTATCAATCACAATAAATTGTAGCAACATAAGTTAAGAATCTAACTGTTACAAAATTTATGTTTAACATTGTTCTTCACCAAAAAAGATCTACATAAAATAAAAGTAGAGAGCATAAGCCACAAAAGGTAAATCAACTACTTCAATCTACCCCCAAGAGAGATCAACTACATTCTATACGTCCTTGTCATTTGGGGTCCACACCTCCTTGCTCTCTATCATAGGATTGGAAGCATACCTCACAAGATAAGACATTGTGGAAGTTGTCAGCATTAAAGCCGATATGTGCATATTATAGTGATGGGACAATATTAGGTAAAAGGGGATAACAAATAATATAACAAGGCTTCCCAAACAAAAGAGAAAGAACCATCCAATTGGACATTAAACTAAATCTTCATATAGTAAGACAAAAGAGTGTATGAAGAAAATAATAAAGTTCACAATTAACAATTCTTGACTTTATGTATCAAATCAGAGAACAACAATAAATAATCAAAATCATGCATGCATCTTATCATAACGATAACATAATAACATTCAAAGTATATGACATGACCACCACAACCACATATTATGGGATCACCACCATAATCTTTGGGGGAGTAATGGCATCAGAACAATGTTACCCACATACATGAATCATCATATGCACCCTCTATAGGTAATACACAAAATAGGGATACACCACCTAGTATGTACATTATACAAGTTATTTAAGTCAAATATGCATTATAAATAGAGAGGCAAACACCAGTTTAGTCATATCACAATATAGTTTCAAAATTTAAAAAACATCACAAAGATGTATGAATATGATCAAATATACAATCATAGCTAACACATGGCAAGTTAGGGTATTCACTGAATATGGACCAATAAAATTAATCAATATGCAATTTGAATGAAACAATAACAAGAATGATTCAATTTGAAATTATAACAGTCCATAAGATCAAGTTCAAGAGTTTGGTACCAATCCGTATAATTATATGTAAACATGTGACATTTAAGATTATATCACACCTAGGTCAGAGAGGGAGATGTTGGGAAATACGACATCAGATAGGAAATGAAAACAAAAATTTTACTGACATATTTCCCATTAACCAGCGGATCGCATCAATAACTATGCAATGGGAAGAATGGTTTAACGATGATATACTTGGTCCTAGAGCAAGTCCAGCAATAATTCTCATCGATATAGATGCACACTCTATCTTAGACGATGTCTGTGCATCTTCTGCTTGCATTAGGACTAGTTTGACTAATCCTTCACTGACAACAGACTTGAACGTCGTCATCTACAGTAGCTCCTCTTATCACAGACTAATGGTTGATGCCATCCTCCTTAGTGATGTAAAAAGACCACCTCACCTCTATAGAAGTCCACACGGATCAACTACAACTCATATCGTCCTGCTAGAATGGATAGGAAGGATTTGTCTCTTATGTTGATGTACTAGTCACTGACTTTCTCTCCCATAATAATGATTCAGTTGTTCTCTCCCTTGCTATCCCTCCCTATTCAGGTAGGACTTGCTTGGACTCTCTTGATTATCACAACTAGACAGGACAACAATTATTAGAGCAATTGATTCTTAATTGTCTGTGTTGTGCTCTGGGAAGCCCCGAGTACCCCTCTATTTATGGGAGGGGTTTGGGTTTGGGTTTGGGTTCCCAATCAATGCGGGAGTGGAAAGGGAAGATCCTGAATTTTTGCAACCTGCAAACACTAAAATGTCTATCTTGCAACTGAGACAGTCGTCTGGGATGTGATATGGTCGTTTGTCACTTTCCTACTTGCATATGAATTTGGCTAATTTGAATCCAATTAATGCACAACTTGATGTTAGCGCTAATCCTTGATGTAATCAAACTTCTCCACAAACTGATCATCTCGCTCTTGCAAGACAGTCGTCCCACGACCATGAGATGGTCATCTCACACATGCGAGACGTCTATTTCACTAAGCAAAAATGGTCGTCTCGTGCCCCAGTTGAGGCAGAATACGATTAATTCATTTCTAATCAACCTGACACTCCAAACGTCACTCTCAACACTTGAACTGATCGTCTGGCTATCCATTCAGTTAATGTGTTGTGTGATTTGAGTACCTAAACACTTTAGCAATCAATTCAATCATCATTCAAGATCAAACTCCTATTCTAGACGAGCTCCTATGTGTGTGACCCTATAGGTTCCAAGTTACATTGGCAGTGAATGTCCATAACTAGTTTATGACATCACAAACAATGAGAGGTATCTAGCAACACATCATTGATACCCACATAATTGGAAAGTTGGAGAACAACTTCAACATGCAGTTTGTGATTGGTGTTACAGTGTTTGTATAGTTTCTTTGTCAATAATATCTAGATTGAACTAGGGGCATGGAGTAGTCATCCTCATTATTATTTAATCTTGTTTCTTGAACCAGAGCAAACTGTCTAAGATATATGTAAGCTCAATATCATATATTGACTCACATGTGCATGCATGCATTTCTCAATCTTACTAATCAAGAGGCCTAGGATATCATACTCCCTTAGGAGAGACAAATTCCAACTCTAACACTCACAATGAGTCCCCATGTGTCACAATCACCCAATCATCACATTTATAACAACCCATGTTTTAGGACTGTGTATGAAGATGTCAATGTGTACTGAATGACATGTGATGAGTGTAGTGACTTCAGGTCTAAGAACCACAAACACCACCATAAATATAAGATGTGATTTTGACTTACCTAGTTAAGGTTTTCATGCTTCACTCTTATGGTGGGTCTATCCGATACACTATTCTCTAACATGTATCTCTGTGCTTGGTTTGATATCACCATATCATGAGTAATGAGATTCTTTCATCAACCAACTCACACTCTGATCTTATGTGTTATTGTTGTCTATCTACCTTCCACAACAACAACTGATTAAGGACATAATGAGAATGTATATACTCTTAACATCTGTATGATCTCATTCTTCCAAGTCACGTACTTGAAGACATACGTCATTGAGTAACATAATTCTCTAGACATTTATTATGTTATTTCATTATCTCATAACTAATCAAACAAAATAACTTGGAGGCTTGATTTTATTAATAATCACATTGTTTACAAGTTATGCCATTACAATTATCATATGATTGGATCTTTGGGCATATACACCAACAAGAGAGAAGAAATAAATAATTGTCGAATATGGAATAAAAGGGGGTGCAACATACCTCAAGGATGTGTGCCAACAAGTCATGGTCCAAACCTAGGCCCAATCAGGGCATTTCTTCACCTATTAATAAATAAAATGTAGATAATTAATATTTGATTGTATTACAAACCCTAGAAATATCAACTTCTTATTACATTATATTTGGACTATGAAACCTTTACCATCAGATAGGCTTTCTTTTTTTTTTTCTTCTAATTTTTGAACATATTTTTATTTATTTTTTCTGATGAGTAAATTATCAATTATGAATTATATAAGATAATATGATTTACCAGCATTTCAATCGAAAAAACACGAGGCAAAATACCAAAATGTCCCTACATCACATATCATTATCTTGATGTGTGACATGACTAGTTTTGTAACTATGAGAGACTCATAGGATGCAAAATCAATTAAATCAAAAGGCAAAAATGACACAAAAACCCATTGGAGGTGTGATAAAATTAGATAAATATAGGGGCAAAGTTGTGAAATCAACATCAATTGTTTCTTCATTTTCTCCAATTCACGAGAATGAACAAATCCAAGACACAGTCTCAATGTTAGGGAGATCAAGACCGAACCCCATATGCCCAGTCAGACTGGAGGGATTACCAATATATTTTCCAAACATAACCAGACTCAAGACCTTGTTTGGGAGTACATGATAGTGGCGTAGCCAGAATATTTACTCTGGTAGGGAACCCTACAACACAACAACCCCAATTTTGTCCAGAAATATGTTTTTAATATTCATTCCCACATTCACACAATATTCTCTCTAACATTCACACCGGAAAGAGAAGACCATAAAAATTAGGAATCACATATAGATCTCCACATTTGCACTTGTGCTCTGGCAACCAAAGCATTACAACATTGCATGTTTAATAGAAATTGGAATTAAATGCTACAAGTCTGCTGTGTGGGTGGGCACACAAAATTAAAATCGATGGAGATATTGATTGCATCTAAGTAATTTTTGTTAATACCCATAATTTTTTTGGGCAAAGGGTAGGGCACTTGCCCACCTGTGCCCAGCTGTGGCTTCGCCACTGGTACAAGAGCCCAAGGAGAGGGCATGAGACCGCCATCACTCCCACCTGTGTCTCCTACCATGGTCATGTTGGTATGTATGCCCTGAGAGCCAATCATGGGATGATTGGTGGGATACATTAAGATTGATTTGATAAAGATCAAAGGCAAGCTTCCAATTCTTTCTGGTTCAATCATATGAGATAATGTAGAACAGTTTGAATGTCTAGAGAATGACAGTACTCAATGACGTATGCTTTCAGGTTCATGACCTGAACGATGAGATCATACGGATACTAAGAGTTTGTACATTCTTATTATGTCCCTAGTCAGATGTCATTGTGGAAGGTAGATAGACAACAATGACATACAAGACTAGATTGTGGTGTTGGTTGATGACAGAATCCCATTAGTCATGATATGGAGATATCAAACCAAACACATAGGTACTTGTTAGAGAACAAGTGTACCAGACAGACCCACCATGAGTTTGACACATGGAACCATGACATGGTAGTCACAGTCAGTTCTCACAGTGATGGTGGTGAGTGTGATTCTTTGACCTAAAATCACTACACTCAACACATATCGTTGGGTACACTTTGACATCATCAAACGTAGTCCTGAAACATGGTTTGTTATAAAGGTGATGATTGGGTGGATTTGACACATGGGGCTTTTGAGGGGTGAGTGATAGATATGGGATTTGTCCCTCCTGAGGGAGTTTGATATCCATGGCTACTTGATGAGTAGGATTTAGATAGGCGTGCACGCATGTGTGAATCAGTATGTGATATTGATGTCATACATATCTCCTCCAATCTACTCTGAGATCAAGAAAGTGAATGAACGTTGACATGATGACTATTCCATGCCTTGAGTTCCTTCAAGATATTAGTGACAAAGGAATTATACATTCGCTGTAACACCATTCACAGATTGTAGGATTGAAAGTTGTTCTCCAACTTTCCTTTTCACTTGGGTAGCACTGATGTGCGACTAGACACCTCTCTTTGCTTGTGAAGTCATAAGTGTTAAGGACTTTCACTGCCAACGTGAAATGGACCTACAGGGTCACACACATAGGATTTAACCTAGAAGAGGAGTTTATCAACAAATGATGTTTAAATTGATTGCTAAAGGAGTTTAGTAGTTCAATTAAACACTTAATCAATTGATAGCTCAGTATCATAGTGTTCAAGATTTTGGACCGATTGATTGGAGTATTAGATTGATTGAAACTACAATTGACTGATTTGCACAGTCTGATGCCCCAACCGATTGGTTCATAGGGTTGAACCAATCAGCTCAGGTTGGTGAACCGATCGGTTCAACTGATGAGACGATTGGCTCATGTGTCATGAAATGATCAGCTCATGTGTCATGAAATGATCAACTCAATTATTGAACCGGTCGATTCGTGGACCAACCAAGATTGTTTGGAAAATCAGAAGACTATTTTGCAAATACAATTTGTTTCACTTGTACAAATTTGATTTAGACAAGGATTAATATTTGATTAATTGGAAACAAATATGAAAGTCAATTTGAGTTGGATTAGGACCACGAATCGATCGGCTCAGGCATGAACCGATCGGCTCAGAGCCCCAGACGATTGGCTCAGGTCCCAAACGATCGGCTCAGGGCCCGAAACGATCATTTTAGGGTGTGAAACGATCGGTTCAGCTGGCACAAATAGGCTGTTTTGTGGAAAATCTCGAACCCTTCTACTCCTACTTTAGTCCCACATTGTCGGGGTAGAGAACCCTATCCCATGACCCTCCTATATATAGGGGTATTGGGGGCTTCTTAGGAACAACAACTTAGAACACCAGTTGATATGCAAAGTTGTCGTTCTCTCTGGTTTTGGTAACCGAGAGAGCCCGAGCAAGTAATACCCTATAAGGGAGGCAGAGCAGGCGAAAGACAACTGTAGAAAGGCAACTGTTAGTAGGAGTGTGTGTCGGTAACTAGTACGCTGATAGGAGGGTGCGACTCCTTCCGATTCCTTATGGGACAAGGAGATCGGAGTTCTAGGTGGTCTATATGGACTACTTCAGAGGCGGGAGACTTCTGCTGCTCGGAGGACAGCTGTCAATCTTGATAGTCCTAGTGAGACCAGGAGTTGCACAGACACCGTCCAAGACTAGAGGTGAAGACCGCACAAGCCACGAGGTAACGTCGTCGAGCAAGCCTCGCGACAAGGTATGCCTCTACAAACCATCCTTCCTATTGTATAGAAGTTGACGCGATTCCTTTATTCTGGGTTTGAGAGAAGAAAATTTTTGTTTCCGCTGCCTTCTCTGTCTCCCCTAAAACCCAACAGTGGTATCAGAGCCATGTCAACTGCTCTATACTTTAGGATTATCGATATGATCGATTTTGATTTGTCGCCTTTATTTATTGCATACGATGCGAATAAAATTGGCTTTATGCATGTCCAATCTTAAATCCACAAATCCCAATATACATATATGATATGTAATATGAATGCACTCGATACGCGTCGCCCTGAAACGAGTTTTGTGATGGATGTATAGCGTGGTTATGGCCAATAAACCCTATATATGTGTGCTTGGTTGAATGTGGTTGCTTGCATCTCAGTCTACGCACTGATTCCCTACCTCCTTATTCCTGATGTAACTCGAGATAACTCGAGATTTCTTTCCTACCTTTGCTCCCCCGTATGTAACTCAGGGTTTCCCAATTTAAATGTAAAATAGGATAGATCTTTTATTTCCTGTTATGTCAAAGAACGGAGGATAGTCTGACAACAACTGAGACGATCAGTTCAAGGCATGAACCGATCGGTTGGCGTTCCAGACAACCGGTTCGAGGAGTGAGACGATCGGGTGGCGGCCATGAGGAGATGCATGATGACCAGGTGAACCGATTAGTTGGAGTAGCCAACCGATCAGCTGGTGGCACCCAGACGACCAGGCAGGATGAGTAGGTCATTCATGTGATGAGTTGATCAACTCGGATGGATATATCACTTCATCATGGACAAGTTGCATGTGATGTAGACCTAGATGACCATGATTCCTCTTGGCTTGATGAATCACATTAGGATGGCCATAATCATCGCTTTTATCATTTCACATGTTTTATGTGGGATATAGCATGTATATGATACGTACTATGTATTGTGGTGATTGGATATGTATATATACCTATAAAAACCAAATCCCTCATTAAATATTAAAGTTTTAGATGCCTTCCAAATGCGACACATGTGAAAAGCTTGTTTGGCCAAGTGTGGGAACGCCCCAGCGTGGTGCACCGTCTATCTCGTGGAAGCGTGAAGGATGGATATGTGGGTCTGCCCTAGCAGGGTGCATATTCATCGTGTTGGCTTTGGTTTGAACTTAACAAGGTGACCTAGATAGGATCTAGCACCTTGAGGCATGGAGGTGATCATGGCAAGGAGTTGCATATGACATCTTTCAAGAGTTGCATACCATGCAATTGGCAAAAGTTGCCTACCTGGAAGATATAAGTTGTGGGTGACAACCCTAGCTGGTCCATGACTAAGAGGATTTCAGGATCTTGACCCACTAGAAGATTGTACACTGCAATCTTCCAAATTGATGTTGAGGGCTATCAATTTGAACAAAAATAGTGGGAGCGATAATTAATTAAAGTCTTAATTATATCGTCAACCTTTCAAATCAATCAAATAAGTAAAAATTGAGTTTTGGACTAAATTGCATATATTTCCTTTTGTAGTTCAAATGACAACAAACAACAATAACTTTCCATTGCGATCGGTCCTTGAAAAGGATAAGCTGAATGGGACTAACTTCCACGACTAGTTTAGGACATTGAGAATTGTTCTCACTCAAGAGCGAAAGATCTATGTCCTGGATACTCCAATTCTAGAGGAACCTACTCCTACCGCACCAAAGACAGAAAGGGATGCTTACAAGAAGCATTCTGATGATGCCACTGATGCAAAGTGTTTGATGTTGTGCTCCATGAACCACGAGTTGCAGAGACAACATGAGAACATGGGTGTCATTGAGATGATTCAGTATCTCAAGAAAATGTATGAAGATCAAGCACAGAAAGAGAGATATGATGTCTCTAGGGAACTGCTCAAGTGTGTCATGACAGAAGGAGATCCAGTTGGTCATCACACGCTCAAGGTGATTGGGTATGTGGAGAACCTGACGAGACTGGGATTTCCCCTGATCCAAGAGTTGGCTACTGATGTGATACTGCAATCGTTGCCAGAATCATATAGTTAGTTTGTGATGAACTATAACATGAACAACTTTGACAAGCCGTTGACAGAGTTATTGGGCATGTTGAGGACAGTCGAGGTACATATGAAGAAGGACAAGCCTAAGTCTGTGATGATGATCAACAGCAAGAAAGGCAAGTCCAAGTGCAAGGGAAAGGGCAAAGCTAAGAAAGGTTCTGATGCTAGCTAGCAGCCTAAGTCGACTTCAACTCTCAAGGCCAAGGGAGGCGTGACCAAGAGAGGCAATTGCCACCATTGTCAAAAGTCATGACATTGGAAAAGGAATTGTCCACTCTATCTGGAAGAACTAAAGAAGAAGGAGGCGACAGATGTCTCCACCTGAAGGTGTCATGAAATAAACTTATAACACTTTTTAGGTATATGATACCAAGATATAAAATGTAAAGCACTCAATAAATGGGGCAAGTATTGCCACCATAGATAGGAGTACTTTGGTTTATTTCCAGCCTTAAAGGCATGTAATAGAGTTATGAACTGCTATTTCATATTTGCCAATGGATAGAAACACATTATTTTTGCATATTGTATGACAATGATAGCAATTAATAAAGTTGATGTTTCAATCTTTGTGGCAATGCCTTGTTTATCTTGTGGTACTTGGTATGCATAAGATAAAATGATACCTAAAAGTTATTGATAATTCAAACAATCAAATTAGCATAAATCATGAGAAATTCATTTCTAGTTTCCATATTATGGATAAATCTAGACTCTTTTGGTTAGAGAACCAGTAAGAGACATGAATCTCTTGGACATGATTAATCAATCTTCACTAAGGTAGTAGAAGAATGATTATCCTATTAGGTATAATACATGTGATGTATTTACATACCTATTAGAGTTAATGCTAATACTTCAAAAGGTGTTTAGAGAAATACCAAATATGAATATCTTGAAGTGTTCAAGAATATCAGAAATGAAGTACGAATTTGGTAAAGTGTTAATTCTTGATGAGATCAATAAATGAAATACTTGAACCGAATGTTTGAGATCCTTGTGAGTGATTATGATAGTGTATCATAGTAAGCTTGTGATTAAGGCATGGTGATGTCTAAATCAAGAAGGAGTCATACTCTAAGGAGTTAGAGGATGATTATCAAATAACTAATTTCTTCTTAAATAAAGAATACCCCACACTAATATAAGACATTAAGAATCACAAAGCGTTGTGAGTTCTTGATAGATACACCTCAATTATCTATGTGATGAGTTGGTCATGTGATGAAAAAACTATTTAGATGAATATGAGGAACCGAATTTTGAGTTATGGTTTATGACCATTACATCCTAAATGACTTCCATGTGAACCATAAGGTATGACCTTGATGGTAGCACCCATTGGGATGAAATCCATAAGTGCGAATGAGTCTTAAGCGTTAAGACACATGGATAACATTTTGAGAAGGATGATGCTTGTTGATTGTAACTTAATGACTAAAGAGATTTGTCATAACAATACTGAAACCACATTCCTATAAGGAATAAGACAAGGATGTGTATGTGACACAACCTATAAGGTTTATGAATCCATTAATGCAAATGAAGTCTATAAGTTACAATGGACTAATCAATGTGATTGATTGAGTACAAGAAACTCAGAACTATGATCTTTACTTTGATAATATAGTCAAAGGGTTTGACTGATATGACAAAGATAAAGAAGGGATCTGTGATTTAGTAGGAGCATATTTGCATTCTACATGTAGATGTGAAATGGAAATGTTCTACAATAGAAACCCAAATTGGAAATTATCTTTAGGGAAGAAAGAGTCATTTCCTATGTGATAGGAATAGAGATCTATAGAGATAGTTCTCAAAAACTTCTTGACCTAAAAAGAGAACATACATTGGCAATCTATACTGAAGGGTTCAGTGTGCATTCATTCAGTGGGAGAAAACTTGTCCATGTTACATGGAGTTAGTATCCCAAGGCCAAGTGTCCAATTCTTATGAAGAATGAGAACAATAAGAATAGATATGGATCTATCATGTATGTAATTATCCCATTATCTTGCATGTATGGACATAGCAAGAATAAAATGCATTCATCATCTTGTATGTAGGACATGACAATATGAAGTGCTCATCCTGATAACTCGTATGTGGGACATGACGAGTGGATGTCTGTCTAGTTCCAGTAAGGGTTCCTGGAATACCATAAGAACTTGATAAGTACTTGAGAAGTACTCGTTTTATGGAAATTAGGAAGGGTTCACTGTAAAGAGTTACACTGATGCGAACTTCCAAAAAGGACAGAATATTAATCGCAAAATATATATGGGATATATAAAAGTGAATGTTTGTTGAATAATATAAACGTTCCAATAAAGTTGTTTTAAAAGAAAATGCCGAGTATCCATGTGTTAGAGAACAGTAGTGGATACTATATGGATCTAGGAGTTCATAGAGATGAACTTATAGATATTCTGGTCATTGATGACAAGTTAGGAGCGCTTGGTCAAGCAATGTGGCTAAAGGTTAGCAAAGGAATACTAGATCACATATTATGACAACTCCATATCATACGTATGACGTACAACGAAGAGATGAGAGACATGCAGTTAATACCGACTTTGCAAGGTGTTGCCATAACTCACTATGTTAGCACTAGAGTACAGTAACATGTGGGATATGTTTGAAGATCACTATGAATATGATTCAATGGTGATTGGCTCACAGTGCAAGTTGGAGTCTGTTGGTATGCATGCCCTGAGAGCCAATCATGGGATGATTTGTGGGATACATTAAGATTGATTTGATAAAGATCAAAGGCAAACTTCCAATTCTTTCTGGTTCAATCATATGAGATAATGATAGAATAGTTTGAATGTCTAGAGAATGACAGTAATCAATGACGTATGCTTTCAGGTTTAGGACCTGAACGATGAGATCATACAGATGCTAAGAGTTTGTACATTCTTATTATGTCCCTAGTCGGATGTCATTGTGGAAGGTAGATAGAAAGCAATGACACACAAGACTAGATTGTGATGTTGGTTGATGACAGAATCCCATTAGTCATGATGTGGAGATATCAAACCAAACACATAGGTACTTGGTAGAGAACAAGTGTACCAGACAGACCCACCGTGAGTTTGACACATGGAACCATGACATGGTAGTCACAGTCAGTTCTCACAGTGATGGTGGTGAGTGTGATTCTTTGACCTGAAATCACTACACTCAACACATGTCGTTGGGTACACTTTGACATCATCAAACGTAGTCATGAAACATGGGTTGTTATAAAGGTGATGATTGGGTGGCTTTGACACATGGGGCTTTTGAGGGGTGAGTGATATGGGATTTGTCCTTCTTGAGGGAGTTTGATATCCATGGCCACTTGATGAGTAGGATTGAGATAGGCGTGCACGCATGTGTGAATCAATATGTGATATTGATGTCATACATATCTCCTCCAATCTACTCTGAGATCAAGAAAGTGAATGAACGTTGACAGGACGAATGTTCTATGCCTTGAGTTCATTTGGGATATCAGTGACAAAGGAATTATACATTCATTGTAACACCATTCATAGATTGTAGGATTGGACGTTGTTCTCCAACTTTCCTTTTCACTTGGGTAGAACTGATGTGCGACTAGGCATCGCTCTTTGCTTGTGAAGTCATAAGTGTTATAGACTTTCACTGCCAACGTGAAATGGACCTACAGGGTCACACACATAGGATTTAACCTGGAAGAGGAGTTTATCAAAAAATGATGTTTAGATTGATTGCTAAAGGAGTTTAGTAGTTCAATTAAACACTTAATCAATTGATAGCTCAGTATCATAGTGTTCAAGGTGTTGGACTAATTGATTGGAATATTAGATTGATTGAAACTACAATTGACTGATTTGCACAATACGATGCCCCAACCATTCGGTTCACAAGGTTGAACCGATCGACTCAGGTTGGTGAACCGATCAGCTCAACTGATGAGACGATCGGCTCATGTGTCATGAAACGATCGGCTCAATTGTTGAACCGATCGATTCGTGGACCAACCGAGATCATTTGGAAAGTCAGAAGACTATTTTACCAATACAATTTGTTTCACTTGTACAAATTTGATTTGGACAAGGATTAATATTTGATTAACCGGAAACAAATATGAAAGTCAATTTGAGTTGGATCAGGACTACGAATCGATCGGCTCAGGCATGAACCGATCGGCTCAGAGCCCCAGACGATCGGCTCAGGTCCCAAACGATCAGCTCATGGCCCAAAATGATCATTTCAGGGTGTGAACCGATAGGTTCAACTGGCGCAGATTTGTTGTTTTGTGGAAAATCTCGAACCCTTCTACTCCTGCTTTAGTCCCGCATTGCCTGGGGTAGAGAGCACTATCTCATAACCCTCCTATATATAGGGGTATTGGGGGCTTCTCAGGAACAACAACTTAGAACACCAGTTGCTCTGCAAAGTTGTCGTTCTCTCTGGTTTTGGTAACTGAGAGAGCCCGAGAAAGTGCTACGCGATAAGGGAGGCACAACAAGGGAAAGACAACTGCAGAAAGGCAACTGGTTGCAGGAGAGTATGTCGGTGACTAGTACGCTGACAGGAGGGTGCGGCTCCTTCTGATTCCTTGTGGGACAAGGAGATCAAAGTTCCAGGTGGTCCGTGTGGACTACTTTAGAGGCGGGAGACTTCTACCGCTCGGAGGACATCTGTCAATCCCGAGAGTCCCAGTGAGACCAAGAGCTACACAGATACCATCCAAGACCAGAGGTGAAGATTGCACAAGCCGTGAGGTAACGTCGCCGAGCAAGCCTCGGGACAACGTATGCCTCTACAAACCATCCTGCCTATTGTATAGACGTTGACGAGATTCCTTTATTCTGGGTTTGGGAGAAGAATTTTTTTGTTTCCGTTTCCTTCTCTGTCTCCCCTAAAACCCAACAGGTCAGTGAGAGGAAGTAGGGAACCAACCAAACTAGGGAGTACAATTAGAACAATGGAGGGGAAAGACTCAAAACCCCATAACAAACCTGACAGTCGAGAAAATGTGATGAAAGAGTAGTGACACTATAGAAGAGATCTCAAATTCTCGTAACAGTGAGAATGAACTGCAAAATAGGAAAATGACATACACACCTTTAGGGATGGAATTGGAGGTGTTCACAACTTCCCGGGACCACAAAGAATGAATTAGGATGATGTATGAGGCTTGTGATGGCTTTAGGAGATCCTTCGTACCTGGTCTAGGTCAGGAAATAAGGTGGAGGTCAGAGACTAGGATTCACATGGTTTCATGGAGGAGAAACTAGTGGTTTGAGTTTCTATTGGCGAGCAAGTTTTTTTGGAACCAATACCTATAGGTATGATACCCCTGAATGCTTGAGAATCCCAGATGCAATGGGAACAGAGGTAGATAGGGGAGGGAGAACCCCTTTGTCGAATGGGATGATGGGGAGAAGGATCCCAATTGAGTTAGGGTTCGATCTCTTCGTCTGGACACAAGGAACATACATAGAGATAAATATTGAGGTGAGGAGGAAGAATTCAATAGAGGGAGATTGGGGAAGGGGAGACAGCCAACCTACGAACTGTAGAGTCTAGATATTGATGGGTGCAAGGGAGAAGAAAAGACCTTCGTCGAGCGATGAAGATCATTGGCTCCAGATGGAGTCTGAGACATAAACCAAAACCAATATCAAGCGTGACATAAAACTTTAGGCGATCCAAGAAAAATAGTAACATGGCATTTATACGAGGATATAAACCAAATGAATAAAAGTCATAATTATTTCTCTACTTAAATTGAGATTTATAGGATTCTCCAATTAGGTTGAAACTTGACACCTAGACTAACTGAACCCAGTGATTCTGACTTTAGGGTTAGACTAAGGTTTTGAAATTATCTTGTACAAGTTTTAGTAAAATTAGGTTTTTGAGTGAATTATCTCATTATCTAGTATTATATGTCACTGTTAAAACCAATGTTCCAGATTTAGAGTTCATTATCCTCATATTATCACCATAGTGGGTTATATTAGATTATCTTGCACAAAATAGGTTATTTTAATTACCTAATTTCTCATTATTCCAATTAATGTCAGGTTAACTTAAATGGTGACTGATTAATCATTTATATTTACATGAAAGGTCTAATCCTTACCCCCATTACATATATTAAGCACATTATATACAATCTCAACCATTATGCATATTTATATACATATAATCCTTATTAATCACATATAGGTCATTATATGTGTATTAGTGAACAATGTGATATATATTTAATAAACTCATTCACATATTAAGTCATGGTTAGGTTATTAAGTACATATAAATGTAACATGATATGTGACGTGATTATAGCATCTAAAGTCACTTAATGTATCATGAATGTTATCAAGGATGCATATATTAGGGTAAGCCATTAACTATGCATTAGGTATACAACATGCACATTTATTGCAATAAGGAAATCACACATTAAGAGCACATCCATATTTTTCACCAATTAAACATAGAAAAATATGGTAGACGATTGAGTTTGCATTTTTATTATGCCTTGAACAGTTTGGGTCATGCCACTTAAACCACTAGCTATATGCTAAAAAGTCATACTAGCAATCTGTATAAGATCTAAAGTGTAATTACCCTAACCCACATTTTAGGATAACCCTATTTGTTTTTCCTAAGTATGTTGCTTAGAACCTTGATCTAATCATCTAAGATGTAACTAGGACATGTAGAAAGTTTAAGTTTCTTATTTGATCTTGTTTGGATGATGCATATGTTTTGTGGTGAGGTTTTAGTGCAATTTGCAATTTACCCAGAGTTGGGGTTGATGTGCAAGTTTTCCACCTCTAGAGTGTTTTTTCTCTCTATTGGCATCACTTAGAGGAGATAGAGAGAGATGTGCACCTTTTTTGGGTCTTGGTTGTGTGGTGACATCCTTGGTGTTGTGTTGAACACAAGAGTGAGGTGCGCCTTCAACCTAGATGTGTTGTCTCAGGCTAGAGAGCCCTAGAGAGGTTGTGTATTGGGTTGTGAGTGTGTAGGGTTGTGCCCTATCGGCTTGTGAGTGTGTAGGGTTGTGCCCTATCCGTTTGTAAGTGTGTAGGTTTGTACCCTATCAGTTTTTGGGTGTGTGGAGATATGGTATCAGACTTACCTTGGTAGGAGACCAAGAGGGCGAGACCTAACCTAGACCTTATCACCATGTCTTGCATGATGTTGTCAATGTGGCTCCTTTTTCATGGACAAGTGTCACCTAGGCTCATAAGGTGATGACACCTCTACCATGATCTCTCTCTCTCATCCCCCTTGTATATAATCTCCTTTTTCTCCATGCAAGAGGATCCTTTTGGCCATCCTTCCTTTCCCTCCTTCATGGTGGACGACCTTGAGAATCTTAAGGAGCAAGAGAGTCTCTCTTGGAGCTTGATGGATGAGTCCCAAGTTGTGGAGTTCTTTGATCATCCTTCATCTTCTACCTTGTGGTGATCAAGTTTGGTGGATCATCTTCTACCTTGAGGTCAGGAGCTTGAAGCTTGACCTTGGAGCTTGGATCTTGGTGGTGATTTTTGGGGTGGGTTATATAAATCTTAACCTCCTTTGTTATTTTCACTCTTCATATGCTTATTTTGTTTTTTTTCTTCTCTAGATCGTTTAGCTCATACATGCTAGTAGTTTTTAGTGGTTTTGAGAATTGTTTTGATGAAGGAATTTCATTTAAGTTGCTTCTCATGTCTTGCACCTTCTTGCCATGATAGTAGATGGACTAGTGGCTGAGTTTCCTAAGGTTGAAGATGACAAGTCCACACACGTGCACTATGTTGTCGGTGGTCGTCATGACTTATGGTGCATAGACCGACACATCATGTTACAAGTCACCATGACTTGGGGGATGCTAAACTAGTATGTTAGTTAAACCTACATGCCATGCTAAACTGATATGTTGGCTAGACTGACATGCCTTGATGAGGAGCTAACTCATCATGTCCTAGAACTGCATAAACCGATATGTTTGCTAACCAATATGCTTGGAGGGTTGATGGAGCTTCCACTTGCGTGGAGTTGCGTGCACCACTAAAAATCCTAAAGATAGTATTTTTTTAGGTTTAGCCTTGCTTATACTAGATTAAAAACTCCACCCACATATGCTAGGATACGTGGAAGTCTTATCTAGTATAGTTAAGGGTCGAATACATACGAAAACGGTCTTATTGAGATCAATAAGATAGAAAACGTTAGAATTTCACTTAACTCCTTAACAGTTGGTGTTTAGATCAAAGAGTTGGTTTGGTTGTTTAAACTAAGTGCAAGTAAAGTAAAAGCAAGAAATTAAATTTAAGGTTGTAAACAAAGTTAGGAAACCACTGGGATGTGATCGGCTTTCGCCACCACTACTCATGGATCAAAACATACATCACAATAACTTGTCTTGCAAAGAAAAGAGTCTAAACAATTAATATCTTTGTAGGCTTATCCTCCTTTTAGATAACTAACTACGAGAAACGTGGAAGTGTTGTAATGTCAGCCATCCCCAGATGAATGACCACTTACTTTGCATCACTCCCCTCGCAAAGTGTGTTCCTCGACCTATCAAGGTTGTATTTTCATACGTCAACTGATTCCATTTCATAGTATGAAAGTACAACGATGGAGGTGAGTTTACTCTACTTCTTGAGAAACGCTCCTAGATACCGAACCAAACGTATGGTGACTACATACAATCTGGAACCAACAAGCAGTCGATATTCAAATCCAGAAGTACAAACACAGACAATTTGCACTAACAGATAATAGATAACACAAGTTGGTGATCAAGCAACTACCATTCATTAAACGATTGATGTTGAACTGGAAAGATAGTGTTTTTCTATTGCAAACTCAAGAATTACAATGCATGAAATGAAAACATGGGTAGCGGGGCTACTCCCCCCACCCTAGTGTATGAGACTACTCGCTCATGGCAAGAACAAAGAAGGGGGTGAGAAGAGAAAGAGAGCGTCATCTCCACGAAGGAGGGAGGAATGTCGACCCCTTGGAGAGAGAGAGAAATGATCTTCACACTTCGTAGCTTGCTTGATGATGAATCCTCCTCTTCCCACCTTCTTTGTCAACGAGAGAGAAAGTAGCTTGGAGATGGAGTGTGGATCTCAGACCGGCAGCCTCAGGGCAGTGGGTGAAGGATGGAATAGCTTTGGAATAATAGAGGCATCCTTTGGACGTCTGAAACTTGATGATTTGTGAGGACCCGTCAGGTCTTATTTATAGGCTTTAAGTGGAACTCAAACGGTTTGGGAGATTTCGGCCCAAACGGTCGTGAATACCGTTTGGACTCTCTCTCATTTTGGAGACTATTTGGACTCTCTCGGTTTGGAAACCGTTTGAGTCCTCATGGTTTGGAACCATTTGCCTTTATTCAGTCTTGGGAACGTTTGACTTTACATGGTCTTGGGACCATTTGGCCTTCATTCAGTCTTAGGACCGTGTGGTCTCCATTCGGTCTTGGGACCGTTTGGTGTCCATTCGGTCTTGGGACCGTTTGGAGCTTTTGTAATTTTTTTGTGCTTTTTTGTAAGAAATAAAAGGGGAAAAGATAGTCTGATGGTATATTTACAATAAAGTGGAAAATTAAAGATTGTGTCTAATTTATTTAAGAAAGAGTATGGAAAACTGAGGAAAACTAGTAAGATAACATCACAAAATGGGAGGTTATCACCCCCCTAACTTAGAGTCTAGCTTATCCTCAAGCTAGATAGAGCTGAGGCATGTAGTGGCAAGGCGATTTTTTTTAGTGAAGATTTCCATACTCCTGCTTCAATTCTAAACCAGAAATCTCTTAGAGTTTTATCGGGATTCTGCTTGCACTAACACTTTCAGGTATTGGGAGTTGCGTGGATCTCAGATTTCTTCCTTATCGCATAGCTCGCATTGGGACCACCTTTTCCTCGATCTCATTCTATGAATGTTTTCAACCCAATCAATTTTTTACTTCTTTGAAAAACCTACTGGAAACTAAGATAGGCATGAGGGTTGGCTAAAGGCTGATGTATAACTCCCCCTTTTAATGGGGGAGGGTTTATCTAAACTTTTATGATCTCACTACCGGGCACGACACATCTGCCTTTGTGAGGGTAGCTAAATGTACCGGCCGAGCGAGTCCTTTATCAACTTTTTCATATATTCAGAGACCTTAGGATCTCATTACCATGTGCGACACATCTGTCTTTGTGAGGGCAGCTGAATGTGCCGGTCGAGTGAGACCTTTATTGGTTCTTTATATAGGTCCTTAGGCATGGAACAACTCTCATGTTTTTATTCAACACTCTGGCTTTTATTCTTATACTCACATGCTTAGGAGTTGGATATTTAAGGATTTTGTTTGCACTGCCATGCCTATTTTGAAAAGAAGAAAACTGTTCTTGGAGTCTCCTGACATGCACTTATTTCGGTTTCATACTTGGTGGTCCGCTTGCGAAGTTCCTTGATTTAGATTTTACCTAGTTCCCTCACATCCTTGGGAGAGTTTTGGCTGGCTTCGGCTATGATGTTAACTTGTGGAGAGTCTAGAGCAGAGTTGAAGCAAAAGCATGGAAATCGGGTGTGAAAGAAATTTTGCCATTACAAGCCTAAGTGCTTTTTATGTTATTGCTTTTTGAGGACTAGTTTGATTCTAAATTTAGCTGGGGGTGACCTTTTCCAAGAATGATGTTATACTTATGCATAAAAAGAAATTACTAAAAAAGTCTAAATGTGAAAAGAAAGTTAAAACAGGAGTGAATAAAAAGAGCAGAGGGAGAAGGGTTGAAAAAATGATACCTCGCCCTTGTCCAGTGTACCTCCCCCCCTAACGTATCACTCACTCTGTCCTCAGAGTGTCAAAGTGATAGGTTGAGAAGTACATGGACAAGGACATTAGGCTTCAGTTAGTCCTTTGTTAGCACCATGCGTTCAGAGAAGATTAGATGCGAACTTTCCACGTAGAGCATGGTAATCCACGTCCGTCATGTCCTCTACTGGTCTTCCAAGAACAACGAGGGTGTACATCCAGTAGAGGACATGGAAACTGTAGTCGTTAGATTCTCAGAGCTGCTGGGGGCATCTGTGGCTGAAGGCAGGGCGATGAAAGTGTGCTTTATCGTAAGCCCTTGTGTGCTTGCTTAAAAGATCATGTAGTTTGTCGGCACACTCCTTCTCCACCTCCTTCGTGGGCATCTTCACTATCACATCATACCATTTTTGATCTGGATCAAATTGGCTGTCAGAACTGTTATAGATGATTATTGTTCCTTCAGGAAGATTTGTCGCCATTAACATCCAGTGCTCTGAATGAAGGAAAGGGAGCATAATGAACTTCATATTTGTATGCTAGAGAAAAGAGATAAGTGCCTCTGTGGTTCCAAAGTTATTTAACTTGAGAAGGTCATCCTTCATGTAAGATGATGCCATGTAAACTGTAGGATGGTTCTGTCTGAGGAGAAATTGATAAGCAGTCATCAGGCTCACTGATAGAAATCCTTGTAATTGTACGGTTTCACAGAGGGTATCTACCATGACTAGAATATCTCCCGCTAGAAAAATGAGCTCATCATTCTTGGCATATAGCCTAGACATGATGAGTCAGAGTTCATTTTCAGAAAGACTCTTGCAAGCTGCAAGGTCGAAGTTAGGAAACGTCGATTCAATGGCAGGTAGGGGCACCATTTGTGTGGAAGGTTTGTTGATGGTTGCCCCTGTTAATAACTCTATGTCCTCTTTGACTTTCACCATATCGAAACTGTAAGGGTCCCATTGTGTTTTTGCGGGAACCATGGCGGGTTGTTGTTTCTCCAACTCCTGTAATGTTTGCCGGAACGGCTGTTTCTGTGGACGTTGGATAGCCGAGTAGAGGTAGTGAGGGACGTCGTCTGGTGCCATAGTTGGGTCCCTAAAGAACCTTCTATCACAAATGAGCTCCATGGCATAACACCCTCGTACAGAATGAAAATCCTCTGTGGCCATCTCGGTGAAGGGGATTTATTGATTAAGCGCTTGTATGTGGCGTATAGTGCAGAAAGCGCAATTCCCGGATCCTTCTTGCATTTGGACTTGTGGGTTTATGATTTGGAACCATGGTTGATTCCAACCCTATCGGAGTTATGGCTTTGCTGCCCAAATTAATTTTAGAAGCCTGAAAGGGATGCATCTTGCCTCCCCGGCTCCTAGACCAGCAAAATTGATGATTCCGGCTTTAAGCTCACTAGCACAGAAGTTGTACATTTTGGCATCACGAGCCTCGGTGTCAACGATCATGAGCAGCAAGTGGCCAGAAACTTGGAAGGGTACTGTGATATATCATACCTTCCGTTCAATCCCCCTACACAGCCGCTCGATAGTCTTTTTATGTAAGTCCATGTACAATAGACTTAGAGCCAAAGTAGGTGAAGCATTGAGAATTGGCTGCGACCTTTTTGAGCTTATGTATGTTTCGATAGCATTGGCAAGAAGGATACAGAAGATTTCCATCTTCACTTTTGATTGAGGTCGAAGGATGATGCGGAAATCTTCATGTGTCATCTTGCGCTTAGTCTTTATATTTGTGTAGATGATGTCCCCCCCTTCTTTGGCATCATCTATGATAGTGTTCAGGATGAAGATATCCTGGACATCTAGGGTAGAGATAGCTTCCATGTCTAGGTCGTGCATCTTCTTAGGTAGAGGTGGCGGTGGGGGGAGCTCTTGCAGTGGCGGAAAAGAAGTCTGCTCTAGGTCGTCCATATAGTGTTGCATAACTTCATCTTTTTCTGATTCAGAATCAGAGTCGAGTTCATCATCTGTGTCTAGACTCACTCTGTCTTACTCTTATTGTTCTGGGGGCAAAGGCACCGATTGTTCTGGTGCGGAGGAATGATGAGCTGCTGATGTTGGTGGACTAATGTTGGTTCCTAGGATACATTGCTGGAACTCAAAAAAAGCCACTTCTTTGGCATCGTACCCCATAGATCCCATGGCAGAATAGTCAAGGAACTGATCCCCATATGACATGTTAATATTATCATTGTGATCAGAGGATTTGGGATTTTGTCCACCTTCTTGGTGGTCTTTGTTTGCTGCCTTCTTTGAAGGTTCTGTTCCTCGGCTGGTTCCCTCCCCGGCATGTCCTGGGTCATCAGGTTGGTCATCTGAAGAGGAGGTGTCATCATTGGAGTCAGCGGAGGAGTCAGAATCTTCTTCTTCGTCTTTGTCTTCTTCTTCTTCTTCGTCGTCTGCCGCCTTATCTTTTATTTGTTTTGGTGTTGTTTTCTTGCACTCCCGGTGAAGTGCTTATAATTCATCAAGAGCCACTTGCACATGCTCATGTGTCTCAAGAAGTGCATCATGGGTTTCTTTAAGATCCGAATAACGTGCCTCGGTAGATAGGAGTCGTGCAGAAAGGTCTGTGACTTGGGCTCATAGGTGATTGATTTCATTATTTGACGACTCTTCTTGGCAGCTATTGAGCTGTGCAAGGATGTTAGTGATGTTGTCCAAACGCGTGATGAAAGCAGTTTGCTACTACTTAAGCTCGCAAAGGCTCTCTGCCAGAGGTTGAGTATGCGTAGAGATCCTATCGACTTGTTGAGACAACATTGCTTGCTGGCTTTTCACCTCAAGCACCAACTGTGGCAATTTTTGTAGGCGGTCGTCGATGCATTCGACTTGTGTGGCCGCTGTGTCCTATCGTTGGTTGATGCTTGAGAGGATGCCAGGTAAGGTGCGGTTTTGCTCATCGATCTTGGAGACCTGTTTAGTAAGACCCTACATACAAGAAAAAATAGATTGCATTATGTTAGAAGGGTCGGTGAGAAGGTTTCGGATGGCATCAAATTGATGTTTGAATTCCTCACCGACATTTGTAAAAGGGACCCCAGAAAAGGATGGGTGGGATGGCTGGGGTCGAAGGGTGGTAATGTCTTGCGAAAGAGACACTAATGATGGTTCCACGAACTGCGTGGTAACTATAGATGGAGTCACCAGCAGTATCAGGGTGGTAGCAGATGTGAAGGGTGGCGACATTCTAGGAGAAAAGGGTGGATCCGTAAATGTCGATGGGAAAGCGGTGGAGGTGGAAGCGAACGAGGTGAAAGTGAGGTCGGGCATTGATGTGAATGGAATGCCCGATGAGAAGGGGATTGAGGCGGAGGAAGCGGCTGGAGGTGCGGATTTGGGGAAGGGATTTGTTGGTGGAATTGTAGTGGAGAATGATGGGAGGGTGGTGGATTGTGGAATGGTAGAGGATGGTAGTGTGGTGGGGGTGGTGGTGGAGGTAAGCTCAACATTTAGACTCATGATAAAGGAGTCTAGTGATGAGGTGGTGATGTGTTCTTCAGGGAGAGGAGGTTCTGTTGCTGGATTTGGTCTTGATGTCGACATCCCCGACAGCTGTTGTGTTTGCAAACGCCCTTTAGATGGTCGTTTCATCGGGATTTTTGTTATTCTAGCTGTCGGGGAAGTGATTCTATGCTCTGTCTGATCTTCCTTTGCTTTCTTTTCTGCTACTTGGACCGACGCGAGGAGATTAGTAAGCTCCTCTTCAGTGAAGAGAAGCTTATCCTTGTCATAATTTGCGAGCTCCGCTAGAGGAAACAGCGTCCTAGAAGATTTTACTGTGGGACAGAAGATGTAGTGTAGCTTAGCATCTTTTTCCTTAATGATGTATGAATTCTTTAAAGTCTTCTCATTGGTAAGGATGTCACCCTTGATCTTCGTGCATCTGGGTAGTAGTCTGTCCATCTTGAGATAATTCAGAATTGAGGTTATGTGTCCTCCGACACATACTTCTTTCCCGAGGGCATAAGCTGTGTGCTTGTGTATCAATTGTCGTCCTATGTTGACTGACAACCCATTAAGGACGGACCAGAGGATGAAAAGATCGAAAATGCTAACATTTCTGCCCTCTGTCCTGGGGAAGAGTGCGCCTGTGAGAATTTTGTGTAGTGTGCACACCAACCCAGAATGAATATTTGAGGCCTTGCAGGTCTTTGCCTCATAGGTTGGGATCCCTGTCAGGGATTTCCAGAAGATATGCTTGTTGAACTGGGAGCTTTCAACGCCTACAACTTTGGCTTTTTCCAACTGCTCCTTGTTGTCTATAAAGATTTCGTTGAGTAGGTTTTCTGTTATGAAAACTCTGTTGCCAAAGAGTTTGGTGACCATTATGTCCACTGCTTCTTTATTGAGGAAGGTGAAAAATTTAGTTGTTGGCTCAACATAAGAATTCTCTGTGTCAAAATAGAGTCTTGTGAGGTTGGCATTGTCGAGCAAGGTGAGGATTCTGTCATAAATCCCCATCTTCTTCAGTACGTTGGAACAAACGTACTTTGTCGGCTTCAACATTTTGTCAAAGGATGGGAGGGTGTGGATGAATAGGTTTGCTGGTGGTGGTATTGTAGTGGTGATGGTGGAGAAAACAGGAATAGTGGTGGTAGCGGGAGTGGTAATGGCGGTGGTGGTAGTGGTTGATGGAATGTATCCCGCCAGGATTTGTTCCCTTACAGTGGCGGGATGGACCTGCTTCCTTGCCCGTTTCTTTGTAGGTTGTTCTTTGGCAGTTTCATGGGCCTTCCTCTTCTCCTTAGACTTTGTGGTCGGGGATTCGTCCTCAGAATTTGGCTCATATTTTGAGCCTTCATCACTTGAATAAGTTTCTTCTATATCTTGGACAGGCTCCTCGGTTAAGCACCTGTTGATGCGGTCAATTTCATTCATGACCATGAGTAGGTTGACTTTCGGTGGGATATTTCCAGTCTTGTCATAGATGTCTACGGCCTTCTGAAGCTTGGTGCAGTCTTCCATCAGTTGCTCCCTTGTCCAGAAGGGAGCGTCATCGATTCTGGTGGCTTCTTTTGTGGGTGATGCCATATCTGAAAAATTAGCAGAAAATCGTGTGTTAAAAGGATTTGAATTTGCAAAAGATAACAAGTTTATTAAAAAAAAAGTTACACTATGTATGTGTTAATGTTTTTAGGTTTTAGTGGAACCCAAACAGTTTGTAAAACCGTGTGGGTCCAAACAGTTTGTAAAACCATTTGGGTCCAAACAGTTTTGAGACCGTTTGGTTTCCAATGGTTTTGCAAAAACGTTTGATACACTTATTAAGCGAAGAGTGAAAGAGAAAACTATTTGGGTCCAAACGGTCTCGACCTCAAAAGGTTTCAAGACCGTTTGGCACCAAACAGTTTTAGGACCGTTTGGCTTGAGCTTGAACGGTTTCAAGATCGTTTGGCACCAAATGGTTTTAGGACTGTTTGGGTTCAAATGACCTCGAGCTTGAACAGTTTCAAGACCGTTTGACACCAAACGGTTTTAGGACCGTTTGGGTCGAGACCGTGAAGAAGGCGTCCAGAAGCATAGTTGATTGTTGAAAAGGAGGTGAAAGCAACAAATGACGGCGGCGACGCAGAGTTGGCGACGGTGAAAACAAGGTGGATGTGAAGCGTGGTGTGGTGATGGAGAAGATGGCAGTGGCGATGGTGTCGAACTATTGGTTTACCTTGCTGTGTGACAGAGACACTGATGGCGAAAAACTCCGTGAAAACACACGGGGAAGACGGTGGTGTCGTCAGAGATGGTGGCGGAGAGAGCAGGCGTCACGAGTTGTGCGGGAGCGAGAAACGGAGGGGATGAAACAGTGCTCGCGCGAGGGTTTAGGGAGTTCGAGATTTTAGATGAGGAAAAATGGAGGGGTTGGGGTTATATTTATAGGATTGGGGGGGCATTATCAATTCCCAAGGATAAACGATCTTGACCGTTTAGGGTCCAAACGGTTTAAGGACCGAGAGGACCAAACAGTTTCGAGACCGAGAGGACCAAACGATTTTGAGACCGAGAGGACCAAACGGTTTTGAGACCGAGAGGACCAAACTGTTTCAAGATCGAGAGGGCCAAATGGTTTCTAGACCGTTTGAGTCCAAATGGTTTCGAGACCGTTTGGTTAAGATATATTTATGTTTTTTGAATTTTATATTTTTATGTTTGTTTTGGTTATTTATGTGAATTTTTTATATTTTCGGATTAAAGATGATAAGTCTAAATCAAACGAAGGGATAAGAAAATTTGTAAAACTAGGCAAAATAAAATAGTGGTGCTCAGATCTTGGGTTGCCTCCCAAGTAGCCTCTGGGTTTTACGTCGCTGGCTCCACGAAAATCCAATTTGGTTATGTCGATGCTGAGGGATCATGGATCTCGATAGTCTGTCTTGGAATTTTGTCTGCTGGTGTGTAGTATCTCTTCAATATGTGGCCATTAACAGTCCATTCTCCCCCATTATTGTCAAGGATGATGACTGTTCCGGTGGGGTAGATGTGTTTAATTGTGAATGGTCCAGACCACTTCGTGCGGAGCTTTCCAGGAAACATCTTAAGTCTAGAATTGAAGAGGAGGACCTTATCTCCGATAGCAATGTCTTTTATTTTAAGGTGGCCATCGTGCCACATCTTGGTTTGTTCTTTATAGATTCTGGCACTATGGTAGGCTGCCATTCTAAGCTCCTCAAGTTCTTGTAACTGGAGTTGTCTATATTCGCCAGTGCTTTTAAAATCAAAATTCAGTTTTTTTAATGCCCCACCAGGCCTTATGTTCCAGTTCAACTGGAAGATGGTATGATTTCCCATATACCAGTCAGAATGGGGTTGTTCCAAATGGTGTTTTATAAGTTGTGTGGTAAGCCCAAAGGGCATCGGGAAGCTTGGTGGACCAGTCGGTACGATGTCTATTGACTGTTTTCTCTAAAATTGCTGTCAATTGTCTATTCGAAACTTCGACTTGGCCACTAGTTTGTGGATGGTAAGGTGTGGCGACCTTATGATTGACTCCATATTTTTTAGGAGGGCTTTGAAGGTTCTTTCTAGAAAATGGGTCCCTCCGTCAGATATGATAGTTCGGGGGACTCCGAATCTAGGAAAAATGATATCTTTGAACATCTTGATGAATGGCTTTGAATCGCTGGAAACGGTGGGTATAGCTTCTACCCATTTTGAGACATAACCCACAACGACCTGTATGTAAGAAAATCCATAGGATGAGGGGAAGGGACCCATGTAGTCTATTCCCCAAACATCAAAAAGTTTGATTTATTGCCACAAAGTGAGAGGCATTTCATTCCTTTTATTTATACCGCCAGAAAGCTGACATTTATTGCACGATCTTACAAAATCATAGGAATCTCTTGTTATTGCTGGCCAAAAGAAACCCGATTGTAGAACTTTCAGATGGGTCTTTTTTGAACTCATGTGTCCCCCAGTGGGAATGAAAATGCTCTAAGACCGGGGCAATTTCCTCTTCTAGTAGACATCGACGGAAAAGTCTATCTACACATAGACGAAAAAGATAGGGCTCATCCCAGAAGTATTGCTTAACATCGTGGAGGAATTTCTTTTTATCATTGTGATAGGCGGAAGGGTGGATGATTCTCGTAGCCATATAGTTCACTATGTCGGCATACCAGGGGAATCCGATGGTAATTTTCATAAGATGGTCGTCAGGGAGGGAGTCTCAGATAGGTATATTGTCATTGTCTTGACATTCGATACGACTTAGGTGGTCAGCGATGACATTTTTCACTCCGATCTTGTCTTTTATTTCAAGATCAAATTCTTGCAGCATTAATACCCAACGGATGAGTCTGGGTTTTGCATCCTATTTTTGAATAAGATATTTAATAGCGGAGTGGTCTGTATATACTACGAACTTTGATCCAATTAGGTAAGAATGAAAATTTTCAAAAGCGTAGATGACGGCTAAGAATTCCTTTTCAGTAGTAGTATAATTCTTTTGTGCCTCATCTAACGTCTTGGATGTGTAGTATATTACATATGGCTTTTTATCTATTCGCTGCCCCAACACAGCCCCTATGGCATAGTCTCTAGCATCACACATTATTTCAAAAGGTTGTGACCAGTCAGACGCTCTTAGAATGGGTGCAGTGATTAGAGCATTCTTCAAGGTTGTAAAGCTATACAGGCATTCATGATCAAAGTTGAAATTAGCATCTTTGGTCAATAGGTAGGTCACAGGTTTTGTTATTTTTGAGAAGTCTTTGATAAATCTTCGGTAGAACCAAGCATGACCCAAGAAAGCTCACACTCCCCTTATGTCTTTGGGTGGTGAAAACTTTGAGATGACATCGATTTTCGCCTTGTCTACTTCGATTCCTCTTTCTCTTACTCGATGTCCGAGGACAACACCTTCAGTTACCATAAAGTGACATTTTTCCCAGTTTAGGATAAGGTTTGTTTCCTCACATCTCTGTAGGACTTTACTTAGGTTGAGCAGATAGTTATCAAAAAAATCTCCATATACTAAAAAATTGTCCATAAACACCTCCATAATGGTTTCGTTTAATCCCACGAAGATAGCAGCCATGCACCTTTAGAAGGTTGTGGGTGTGTTGCATAGCCCGAAGGGCATCCTTCTGAAGGCATATGTTCCAAAAGGACAAGTAAATGCTGTTTTTTCTTGGTCTTCGGGGTGAATTGGGATTTGGTAAAACCCAGAATATCCGTCGAGGTAGCATAATTTTTTTTTGTGGGCTAGCTTCTCAAGGACCTCGTCAAGGAAGGGTAAGGGAAAATGGTCCTTCCTTGTTGATTTGTTCAATTTTCTATAATCAATGCACATTTCCAACCAGTAACGGTCCTTGTAGGTACTAGTTCATTCTTATCATTTAGGACAACAATGATTCCCCCCGTTTTAGGGACCACTTGGACATGACTAACCCACTAAGATTCAGAAATTGGATAGATAATACCCGCTTTCAAGAGTTTAAGAACTTCGAGGCGAACTACCTCTTTCAGATTTGGGTTCAGTTTTCTCTGATGCTCCCTCGAGGGTTTGAATTCTTCTATCATAGGTAGTTTATGCATGCATAGAGCTAGGTTTATGCCTGTTAGGTCATTCATTTTGTACTCAATTGCTTTCTTGTGCTTCCTTAGTTCAGTGAGAAGCATTTCTTCTTGATCGCCAATCAGGGAGGAGCTAATGATAACTGGACATAATTTTTCTTCATCTAGGAAGATATGTTTGAGCTCAGCTGGTAGAGTTTTTATTTCTGAGGCTTTGGGTACTTCTATTGTCTCTAATGTGGAGACATATTTCAGTTCTTCAAAAGTGGCTTCTGGGGCTTTTTCAGCCTGCTCCAAGTATTGCAGGCATTGCTGAACTAACCCGTCGGTTGAAAATTTAGCTTTCGGATTTATTAGAGCATCCTCTAGGGCATCTGCTGGTTCTGGATTTGCTTGCTTGAGTTGAGACATTTTATCAATAGCTTCAAGCAGAAAAACCTCTTCATGGATACTAGGGCTCTTCAGGCTATTGAAAACCCTAAACTGAACAGTTTCTTTACCCAGCCTCAATGTAATTGTGCCAGCCTCGACATCAATTAATGCTCTATCTGTGGTGAGGAAGGGTCTACCGAAAATTATCGGGTACCTTAGGTATTATTTTATATCCATAATGATGAAATCACAAGGGACATAAGAGTCCCTCCCCACTCTTACTGGAATATCTTCAATGATTCCTAGGGGTGCAGTAATGGTGGAATCGGCGAGCTGGATAGTCATTGTTGTAGGAAACAAGTCAGTGAACCCTAATCATTTACACATGGAAAATGGCATAATTGATATGCTGGCTCCCAAGTCGGCCAATCCCTTTTTACAAGAAGTGTTCCCAATAGAGCATTGTATGCCAAAGGAGCCATGATCCTTATGTTTTTTCGGCATTTTATTCAAAATGATATCAGAAGTGGTTTGGGCTAGCTTGACAGTTTCATGCTCCTCTGTCATTTATTTCTTTGACAGCAAGGTCTTCATATATTTGGACCAGGCTGGGATTTCAGATAAGGCGTCGAGAAAAGGAATATCAACATAAAGTTTCTTCATTGCCTCTTTGAATTTCTAGAATCTAAAGTCTAGTCTGGTTTCCTTTAGCCTGCCAGGATAGGGTATCCTTGGCTTATATTGTGGAACCTCTGGTTCTTTGGGACCTTGTTCCTTTTCTTTATTTTCTTCAGCTTCTTGACCTGATTCTTTTGTTGGGATGATTTCAGTTACATCCATGTCTTCTTGATTAACTGAGATGGCTTTAGTAAGAGCACGACCAGACCTTATTGTAACAGCATTTAATTGTTCTGGTCTATGTTGATCGTGTCTTAGATTTGCTTCTGGCTGTCCAACGAAAGTGCCTACTGGAGGTTTTAGCTGAGCTGCTATCTGTGCTAACTGAGTTTCCACAGCTTTTTGTTGGGCTTGCTAGTTAGCCAGCATGGTTTGCTGCGATTGCAGCATTTGCCTTATCAAGGACAGTTCATCAGTCTGTTGTGGTGGGGCGTTCTTCTGTTGAAATTTAGTGAGTTGTTGCTGCCCTTGAGGTGGTTGTTGTTGAGGTGATGGAACCTGAGGTTGCTGCGGTTGTTGCAACTGAGTTTGTTGTAATTGCGGGTGCAGAGGAGGGTGAGTATATTGATAGTATGCAGAGGGATTTCTTGGGTAGTTGGATCTCTGGAAATTGTTTCTAAGATTCCCTTGATTTTGGTTGTAGTTGCTTTGAAATCCACGTGGTAGTCTGTTGGAGGATCCACCTTGTGTTTGATGTTGTGGGTTAGCGGTCCCCACATGATTTTCGTATTGAAAACCAGGATGATTTCTCATTTGATTTGGATTGTAGTAAGCTTGTCCTGGTATGGAATGAATGAAATTTACTTGTTCTGGCATCTGATCCTCATGGTGTTCAATGATCGGCTCATAATGTGGTTGAGATGGTTGCAGATCCATCATTACATTATATAGGAGCCCACATGACAATGTGGGATGATCGGATGCATGACAAGCCTCACAAGTTCCTGTGGCTACTTTAGCTTGTTGGGGGTTCTTCTTCCTGTCATACTCCCTAAATGATGCTTCGAGGGCTTGTTGTTTGTTGGCTATGATTTTCAAAGCTTCGGCTATAGCTTTCATTTACATAGATTCTTCAGCTTTACAAACCTTTAGAACTCCTCCTGTGGTCACCCTCCCCCAATTGGATTGATTCTCCACTCCGAGAGTGACGATTCTCCAGGCGTCTTCGTAGGTCTGTCTCATAAAGTTTCCTCCAGATGAGGAATATAAAAACTTTTTAATTTCATCACTTACTCCCCTATAAAAAGTTTCTATGAGTTGATTTTGTGAGATTCCATGGTGAGGGCATTTCCTCAAGAGTTCTTTGAACCTTTCCCATGAGTCAGCCAATGACTCTCCCGGTAGTTGAAGGAATTGGTTGATTTACCCTCTGATTTGGTAGGTTAGTGAAGGTGGGAAGAATTTCTCCAAGAACTTCTCTTCTAAGGGAGCCCAGGTGGTGATTGGCTCCTCGTCCAAAGAACTGTACCAGCTTAATGCTCTTCTAGACAAGGTGAAATTGAAGAGTTTGAGCATGACTGCGTCCATGGTTGTCCCAGCTTGTGGTACCAGCCTACAAAGAGCTTTAAACCTCTTCAAATGGTCTGACGCAATTTTACTGTGCGCTAAAACGCAAGTGAACGCGTCGAGTAGTACAGGCCTTTGTGAGGCCCGAGTCGAACACAGGGATACTCAGAATTGTTGGAGACTCCTACTAACTATTTGCGATCAGCTAAGTCGAATAACAAATTGAGGGTTGTTGTTGAAATTAAAAGAAAATAAAACAAAAACAAAACAAATTATCGATTAAATGTTAATTTAATCAATTCAAAAGGGTATCTTTAGGATTGCAGTTTCACAGTAGGTTTTCATTGTATTAGATTTTATATAATGCCTCAATTTTACCTCTCTATCCGGGTAATGGCCTGAAAATAGAATTACCCACTGTCGTGGTGCAATTCACTACCTAGGTTTAGGCCGGTTCCACCGTCGTAGTAACCTATACCCTAAACTAAGTGCATTATGAACGATCTCTCAGTATCCACCATTAATTTTACACCACCTTGGTCAAGGGATTTATCGATTAATGTAGATTTTGTCTCTTTTTAGTCATTAATCCTTCTTTCAAAGTGATTAAAGGCATTAGGTTATTATTATGGTGATCAAGCATAACAATATATTGAGAACACAAAACTATACCACGGATTTAAGGGATAAAATATGAATTACTACAATAAAATTGTCATATAATGAATCCCCAGGCTACTCCCAGTCCTAAAGACGAAGGGGATTAGCCCCGCATGTTCATCTCACACAAGTACATGGTAGAAATAGGGGAAAACATGTGAAAAACGTGGAATGAGAGGGAAAACCCCTGAACGGAGAAGAACCGATTGATCCTCGGTGTAGAATGCGTGCTCTACCGCCTTTCGGTGGTGGAATCCGTCTCCTTCGGCCTCCGGATCAACAAGTATGAGCTTCTAGCCTCCGTTCTCCTCTCTACCCTCCTCGGTACTTGTGCAATGGCTAATGAGATGCTCCCTGGCCTGGGCGGCCGTCCTTAGGTTTAATTCCCTCATTAGGTTGCTAATTAACCACGGCCGTTCGATTGGGAACAATCTGAATCAAACACATATCTGACGGTGTCGATACCATCGACGTGGGTCAATGGTATCGACCCAATGTGGTAGCGACATCCCTTCTTTCTTTTCGTCCGAGTGTCTGATGTAGTCTCGATACCATCGACGCGGGTCGATGGTATCGACTACCCTATAGAGACGGTTTTGTCCTTTTGTGTGGCTGTAGCCTCCATGCGTCGATACTATCGACTGCTTCTTCGCCAGCAACCTGAAGGTGACTCGATACCATCGACATCCCTATCGATAGTATCGACACTTTGCTGCTCCTTTCGGCTGGCAACCTGTGATCATGTCGATGGTATCGACGGAAGCAAATACTCGTTTGTCCTGAAATTCAAACATGGAACCAAATAAATTCACACAAATAATAATATTTTGACAATTAATGCTCAAAACGATGTAATAAGGGAGATTTGACATAAAATGATAGCAAAGACCAAAATAGATGAATCATGCCATATTAACCATAAAAATGACTAATTAAAGCATAAAACACATATGAAATAAGTCCACAAATGCGACTCAAAATCATCGCATCAAACTCCCCTAAGCTTGAACGTTGCTCGCCCTCGAGCAACTAATCCTTAGAATAGAATTGCCAAAGTCAACTGAAAAACAACACACCACAACCAACGTCCCATATGAATCCCACCGGACGTTCACATACCGGCCCTCTCTAACCACGGAACGGTAATTACCCTGTAGGCGACAATAATCATCAATAAAAGAAATTGACCTCAAAACTGATGAACACTATCACATAAGGCAGTTAACATAATAAAACTCGTCGGTTCAGACTTGGTGCATCTTGTGAGCTCCTATACTACGTTGCTCGCCCTAACTACCATCTACATAGAAGCAATTCTTCTGATATTCATTAATGAGGAGAAATTCACGGTGGCCTACCAAGCCGAGCAACGGGTGGATGAAGATTTGTGGTTCATGGAAGAAAGTGGAAGTATGATACAGTTTCAACATGCACAAAACAAAAATGTCCTAAATGATGCAAATGCACATGAAAAATGCCCTAATGCCTAAAACTGGGTGGAATGATGCATGCACTAACCATCCACCTCAAAACGAGATGGACATCTAATTAAGCTACATCATGTACCCAATTATCTTGAAATGCAGGTGATATTATGTTCCTTTCTCCTTCTTATTCTACTTTCTTCTAATTAACTCTTTTTTTTTCATTGTGCAGATTTTTCAGAATTTTCTCTTTTTTTCATTTTCCAGCCCTTATATCCCTAATTGATAAAGAATATTTTATTGGGCTTATTTTCTCCATACTCAGAAACTTGCACTATTTAGAAGGTATGGAACAATTTCATTCACCATTAGAGAAAAAGTGAGACACATGATGTACATTACGCATGAAAAATTATGAATGCAACTACATGACATGCACCTATAGGTAATGTGCATGTATCACTATTCTCATTGTTTTTTTTATATGCAAAACGTATGGAAATAGATTCAATGCAAGCCCTATCTACGTGCAATACAGTCAAAGAGGTTAAAACGGTAAAGTACTTCCAATTCCTGTGGTGGGTTGCAAAAAGTGAAAAGGTGGAAAGATCACAAGACTAGATGACTGAACCTTAAAAAGATAATATGCGTCCCTCCTTACTGACCTGTGTAGTAGTTCATGGGTTTCTCTCTCTTACATCCAATTAGAGTCTCATTACCATTTCGTCAGTTTAGGCTCAAACAACCATTGCCATCCACTTTCATGAATCATTAGGAGTCTAGTTGTGAAATTTTGTTTTAAAGTTGACAAAACCAATCATTTTCATAGGATATGTGCCCAAGGTACCAATCATTTGTTTTAAATTTTTCTTGATTTTCCCATGCACTATTGATGAGATGACACAACTTTATGACATCCACGATTACACTAGATAGCATGTGGATCCTACAAAAGCTAAAATGGCAAGAAACAAATAACAAGAACAAAAGCAATAATGCTAAAAACTAAAAACAATAAAATAGAAATCTGTTCCAACTACCCCCCCCCAAGCTTGAATTCGACTATGGCCTCATAGTCAAAAACAAACTTAAAGATTGGAACAGTGATACCAGATCACTCCTGTGGTGGTGGAGGCGGGTACTGCGGAGCCATAGGGTCCCAAGAAGGATACTCCCCCTGGAAGCTTGGATCAAACTGGGCCCTGGGTGGAGGCTGTGGATAGCCTCCAAAATAATTTTGGCTCCAATAGTGGTCATAGAAGGGCTCCTACTGCATCTCCATCCGATACAACTGATCATGTATCTGTTGTTGATTGTCAAGGAGGAGGCGCTCATTCTCGAACATCGCCCTTTGGTTGTCCAGTATCCGGTTCGTAGTGTCTTGAATACCGGTATACATCGCCATGTGCTGCTACTGCGACTGTTGTATATCGTGCAACATAGTGTACATCCCCTACATGGAATACACATCCTCGCTTGGCTGCAAGGGCGGTGGTGGCGGAGTAGGCTGAGATGATGAAGATGCACTCGGATGCATCCGAGGACGCTTCTGGGGTGCCACTCGTGCTCGAAGAGGTGTAAATGCCTCCTCTTCCTCCCCAGCCTCGTCGCCATTTCCGTCGTCGCTGCCTTCTCCATCGGAGTCTGTGATGGCTATGATTGTCCACCTAAAATGCTGTGCACCGTCGATGTTGAAAATGGGATCGGGAAGAGAACATTATTGATATGCTTGATTTACGTGGCAATGTGCAAACACCATGCCATCTCGGAGAAGCAATTGATTGGACCGGTGCAAATGTTGCAAGTTCACCTTGCTTCTTGTAGAGAGAGGAGTGAGGGTTTGGAAATTCAAGCCAAGATATGAAGCCATCTTGGTGATGAGCCCGCCGAAGTGAATCGGCACTTTCCTCGTACTCCTTTTTACATCCAAAACACGTTGCAGAAAGAAGGCACCCCAATTGCATTCTTGTTTCTTCAGGAGTTCATACAGAAAGAAAAGGTCCGACCCCTGAAATTTGTTGAGGGCCAGATCACCTCGAGAAAAAACTGTGGAACTGAGCATCCGCTGCAAGATCCGGACGAAAGGGTGCTCGAAATCGGCTACCGCAGCATTGTGGTAGCTCACCGACTTTCCTTGCAACACCGTCACCAGCTCGGCGAATATCGCATCGTAGTCGGCGCGGTTGTCTGGCCGCCGGTAGTCGTGCTGCGAATGGTTCCATTTGAAAATCCTGTTGAACTGCTTGAGCGTGAGGGTGTAGTCATGGTTGTACAGCCGAAAGGACACCCGACCCTGGATCCACTCACGATCGGTAGCTACTATGTCGTTGGGCACGACGCAGACGTCCAACGACACCATGAACTCTGCTACCAACTCTTTGTACGTCGGCTAGTCGTTGAAGAACGGCTGACCATCTTGGTGAAATTCCAGCTCACCATGCCATATTGGTGTGTGGCGGGCCTGCCCATACAAAACATAGGCCAAGTTGGCCTCGAATCCGAGATCCCGGATCATCTCCCGATTCACATACCGGGTAGGCTCTATCTTCCTCCTCACGATCTCCTCGTAGATCTTCTGGACCTCCGAGGAAGGATGGATAAGTCGAGGATGTGAAACTGACGCTGGCGGTGGTGGCATGAATTCTGGGATATCCATTGGAGACACGCGCGAAGAAGAATCTCCAGCCACATGCACCATTGTTGCGAGGAAAAAAAGGGGGATCAGAAAGTGAGCTCGGAGAAGATTGGAGAGTTGATTCTCCGCTCGGTGAAGATCATCACTCGATGATGTTGTTCTTCGGCCTTAGACGGCTCGATGGAGTGCTCGACGCAAAGGGAGGAGATCGCTCTGAAGGTGTGACGTCAACTGACGTAGTGAATCCCCTTAAATAGACTTGGCCGACGCCACTGTTGGCCCGTCGATACCATCGACGCGAGTTGATGGTATCGACACTTGTCGATGCTATCCGCCACCTCACTGGTATCGACATTCATCGATGGCTGGATCTTGAAACCCGGATCGCTGACGTGTCGATACCATCGACGCGAGTCGATGGTATCAACGCTGCACCTGGATCGACTATCTTGATGTCGCGATCGCCGTTGATCTGCTCGCTCGGATCGGTGACGTGGACAATCGATACCATCGACGGGTGTCGATAGTATCGACCTGGTGATTAGGGTAATTCCACGCGAGGCCCGGCCACCACCTTTCTCCCCTGGAAGTGTCGATACCATCGACACACCCGTCGATGGTATCGACATCTCTGAGACGATGTCGTCTGGATATCTCCAAAGATCTCGATGGTATCGACAGGCGTCTCGATACCATCGACTTTATTTTTACAACCTGCCTGTTGGTAGGTCGATACCATCGACGAGGCCGTCAATGATATCGACACAGAACAAAATCTGCAGTTGTCAACCTGTACCCTGGTCGATACCATCGACCTTTGTGTCGATGGTATCGACTCTGCCTCAGCCTGCACAAATAACAAACCGATCATGATATCTTTTTACACTAAAAATTGAACTAAAACAAATCAACCTGCGATTGTACATGAACTATCCTAATGTACCGATGGTTGGGTTACCTCCCAACAAGCGCCCTTATTTAACGTCTTAGGCTAGACGGCTTTCGGGCACCTCATTCATCCGAAAGTGAAATGAGTTTGACCTCATTCACCTTCCTCTTGTAATCTTCACCAAAGTAGAGCTTCAATCTTTGTTCATTCACTAAAAACGTGGTATCACCATCACGCACTAAGATCGCACCGTGTGGTTTGACCTCTTCTACCACGAACGGTCCACTCCACCTGGATTTGAGCTTCCCGGGATGCACTTTGAGTCGTGAATTGAACAAAAAAACACTATCTCCTTTCTTGAACGTGCGCAACTGGATGTGGCGATCGTGGATCAGCTTTGTGCGCTCTTTGTATATCCGTGCGTTCTCATATGCCGTCATCCGCAGCTCATCTAACTCATTCAATATAAGCATTCTCTTTCTCCCCGCTCCATCGTAACTCAAATTGAGCCTTCTAAGCGCCCAATGGGCCTTGTGCTCCAGCTCTATCGGTAGGTGACAAGCCCGACCGTACGCCAACCTAAAAGGCATGGTGCCTATAGGTGTTTTGTAAGCCGTCCTGTAAGCCCACAATGCATCCGGTAAAAGGGCACTCCAGTTCTTCCTCGTGGACGCCACCGTACGCTCTAAAATTTTCTTAATTTTGCGATTGGAGACTTCCACCTGCCCTTGGGTCTGCGGGTGATATGGGGTACCTATGTTGTGCTTGACCCCATATTTCTTTAATAAATTCGAGAACTTCTGATTCCTAAAATGCGTACCCCCATCACTGATTATCATTCGGGGTACCCCAAACCTGCAGAAAATGTTTTCTTTCATGAACCTACACACTACAGTGGAATCGTTAGTTCTTGTGGGTATTGCTTCCACCCACTTTGACACATAATCAACTGCTAACAAAATATATAAATTGGAGTTTGAGGACACAAAGGGTCCCATGAAATCTATACCCCACAAATCAAATGCCTCCACTTCCTGAAACACATTCAGGGGCATCTCCTGTCTCTTTGAGATATTACCTGCTCGTTGGCAAGAATCACATTGCCTCACAAACTCGTAGGCATCTCGAAACAAAGTTGGCCAATAAAGGCCACTTTCCAAAACCTTAGCTGTCGTGCGCGAGCTGGCATGGTGTCCTCCCGTAGGTGATGCGTGGCAATGACAGAGAACACTCTCGTACTCCACCTCAAGCACACACATGTGTAGGATACCTTCCCTGCATTGCTTAAGAAGAATTGGATCATCCCAAAAATAATATCTCAAAGAATGGAAAAATCTTTTCTTCTCCAGGTATGACCAATCTTCCGGGATGATCCCGCAAGCCAAACAGTTTACAATCTCAGCGAACCAAGGATCCTTAGAAGTAATTTTCAAAATCTATTCATCCGGAAACGTCTCAGTTATGGGTATATATAAATCTTTTTCATCCACCCTTTCTAACCTAGACAAATGATCAGCAACAACGTTTTCAATTCCAGATTTATCCTTGATTTCGATGTCAAATTCTTGTAAGAGCAAAATCCACCTAATGAGTCTAGGATTTACATCTTTTTTTTTTCCATTAAGTATTTGATTGCGGCATGGTCAGTCCATACAACTACTTTAGATCCAACTAAGTACTGCCGAAATTTTTCAAAAGCGAACACAACGACGAGTAACTCTTTTTCAGTAGTTGTATAATTCAATTGGGCGTCATTCAATGTCTTTGAAGCGTAGAAAATCACGGTGGGCTTATTGTCCACCCACTGCCCCAACACAGATCCTACCGCAAAGTCCAAAGCGTCACACATTAGTTCAAACGGTTTCGTCCAATCCGGCGTTTGAACAACCGGTGCAGAAATCAGTTTTTCTTTTAAAACATCGAAAGCATGTAGACACTTATCATTGAAATCAAATACAACTTCTTTCTCCAAAAGCTCGGATAGAGGTTTCGCAATTTTAGAAAAATCTTTTATAAATCGCCGATAGAACCCGGCATGTCCTAGGAAACTTCTTACCCCTTTAACAGAATTTGGTGGGGGCAACTTGGAAATGACCTCAATTTTGACCGGATCCACCTCTAAACCTTTGCTAGATACCTTGTGTCCTAGCACTATCCCCTCAGTCACCATCATGTGACATTTCTCTCAGTTGAGGACCAAATGTGTGTCCTCACAACGCTGTAAAACTTTGTCCAGATTATAGAGACATTCATCAAACGATTCACCATACACCGAAAAGTCATCCATAAAAACCTCAAGACAGCGCTCTACCATGTCAGAAAATATGGCGAGCATACAGCGCTGAAACGTCGCCGGTGCATTGCATAAACTAAACGGCATTCGACGGTAAGCAAAAGTCCCATAGGGACAAGTGAACGTAGATTTCTCTTGATCCAAAGGATCAATCGAGATCTGGTTGTACCCCGAGTATCCGTCTAGAAAACAGAAGTGCGATCGACCGACAAGATGCTCTAGAATTTGATCAATGAAAGTTAAAGGAAATTGATCCTTTAGCGTGGCGGCGTTCAAACGGAGGTAATCAATGCAAACTCGCCACCCGGTTACCAATCGGGTGGTGACAGGTTCATTCAATATATTTTGGGTGACAGTAATTCCCCCCTTCTTAGGGACTACCTGTGTGGGACTCACCCATGTCGAGTCTGATATTGCGTAAATGATACCTGCAACAAGAAGCTTAATAACCTTAATATCTACAACGGACCACCCAAAAGCTCCCCGGTTGTTCTTCAGCACTATCAACAATTTTTCCTCCTCATCCGCACTCAAATAAGCATAGATGATCACTGGTAACTTATCTTCCTCAGCTAGAAAGACATATTTGAGATGCGGGGGCAGCAGCTTTAATTCCAGATCCGCTGGGCTTATAAGAGATGATTGAAGCGGCGGGGGCAGTTCACCTAAATCTTCATAATGCCTCGCATAGAAGCATGGAAGCATCTGAAGCATTTTTGCGCACTCCTGGAATGATTTGCTCCGCATCCAATCGTGTGTAATATTTAACAAGAAAGCCGCCAACGGTAATTCCGGGTATGCATCAGAAACAGAAGTAGCAATCACATCATCCTCCATAGAAAGCGGAATGTCCTCATTCTCATTATTAGGGAATCCCACAACTTTGCACAGAGAAACTACTTTGGTCTGCTCCATGATATCCACAGCCAAAGTTCCATTGTCTACCTTGCTCATCACATGAGCCATGTCCAGAAATGGCTTCCCAAGGCAGAGTGAAATATTACAATCCAGATGTTTTACCATATTGCATTGTTCCTTTGCTTTAGATGACGCAGTACTAGAAGGCATGACCATCTCAAAGCGGTCATCGGCTATGCCCAAGGTCAAGTGACCTCTCCCCATCTCTAAGATTATGTCGGCTGTAGCTTGGAAGGGCCGTCCAAGTAACATCTCGTTGCCATGTTCATCCTGCATCTCCATGACTACAAAATCTGCCGGAAAGACAAACCTATCCACCTTTACTAACACATCTTCACAGATTCCATAAGGCTTCACCACAGAGTTATCCGACAATTGAATTGTCATATTGCTTGGCCGTGACTCCTTCAATCCTAGCTTTTTAAATGTCGAAAGGGGCATCAGGTTGATGCTTGCCCCTGAGTCACATAGCGCTTCACCGAATTTAACCTTCCCAATATAACAAGAAATGTTAAAGCACCCTGGATCTTGCCTCTTTGGCGGCAAAGTGCCCATGATGAAGGCACTCACTTGCTCCTTTAGCACGACGACCTCTGTATCTGGGATTTTCCTCTTCTTAGTAATGACGTCCTTTAGAAACTTCCTGTATGAAGGAATTTTCTCAATGGATTCCAGTAAAGGGATATTGACCGAAAGCTTCCTAAAACTGTCCAAGAACTTCTTGAACTGCGCATCTGCCTTCCTTGCCTTAGCACTGTTTGGATACGGGACCAGAATAGCTTGTTCCCTTTGATGAGGTGGCACATAAGGTGTCTTTTTCTGAAGTTCCTCCTCTGCAACCTGTTCTTCAGCATCATCCACGGCTGTGTCCTCAACCTGCCCTGTGACTGGTGCAGGCTGCTCCTCATTGGTTTCAACTTCTACTTCAGCTTGTGGTGTGCTTGTTTCCTCAACTCTTGGATTCAACACTTTCTTGCCGCTTCTAAGCAGAATAGCCTTTGCCTGCTGGTTTCCCCCGGGAACATTGGTATTCTTCGGAAAACCTGGATGTGACGGTTTCTTCAAACTGGCGATCTCGGCCGCCATCTGTGCCATGGATGTCTCAATGGTCCTCATTTGAGCCCCATGGCTCTGCAATGTTTGCCCGAATTGATTCATGTACTCTCCCTGCTGCTTGATTTGCTGGCCAAATGTATTCATTAGCTCTTGATTTTGCTTTATAACCTGATTGAGCAGCTCTGTGCTCTTGTCTTCCGTGACTGGCGAGGGCTTGGGATCTGGATCCTACAGAAAATTGTTTGGATCCTTCCACGAGAACTTTTTGTCTTTTCTCCATGAATAATCATTGTTCCTATAACCTTGCTGTTGTCTCATGTATTTGACTTGAGCCTCATCCCGAGACTCATTATCCTCCTTTTCCAGTAGCTTCTTTCAGAGAAGATCCATCTTCTCATTCAACTCTTTCATTGCCTTGGACTCACCTGCTACTCGAACTTGCTCTACCGGGCCTCTTTCTCTCTCACCCCATGACTGCTTTCTAGCCATATTCTTTAGTATCTCCCAGCATCTGGTGTCTGTATTGTTCAGAAAAAATCCTGACCCAGCGGAATCCAGATTACTCCTATCGTGCTCAGAGAGAGCAAAATAGAAGATCTTCACCTGCGTCTCTTTATCCAGCCCATGATGCGGGTACCTCCTCAGCATGACCTGAAATCTCTCCCAAGTCTCAGAATATGTCTCACCGGCCTGTTGGGTAAAATTATGAATCTTCCGGATCATGTCGTTAGTCTTCTCAGGAGGGAAGAACCTCTCAAAGAAGACCTCCACCATATGGTCCTAGGACTCCACGAACTCATCATCTAAATTATGTAACCACTCTCGTGTCGCTCCCACCAATGAACTCGGGAAAAGCTTGAGATACAGTGCATCCTGTGGAAACCGATCAATTTTTACCATGTCACAGTTCTCAACAAACTGGATGATGTGAGCGACGGGATCCTCATTCTTAAGCCCATGAAAAGCATTCGACTTCACCAGATTTATCAACGCCGGATCAATCTTATATGTAGGTATGTTGATTGCCTGCTTCTTTATAGGCCCTTTGGAAGCTGATGAGGAAGAAGCCTTGATCTTCTCCCATATAGTCTGTGACTCAGTCATCTCTTCCTGTTCAAGTTTGGAATCTACCTCTTCTTGTTGCTCTTGCTCGTGATATTCCTCGTCCTCAGGTCCCGGCAGCGGAACCTCGGGTGCAGGATTTGCGTAGTCAGTACTACGCGTCTGCACCATGCAACATACCTGAAATAGGAAAATTTAGTTCAGTACAGTGCTTTGACGAGTATAAAAATTAACGAACAATAGAAAGAAAATATTTGAAGTTGTTTCAAAATAAAAAAAAATTGTGGCCTAGAGTGGCCGCTCGTAGCATTCAAAGTGCCAACAATTCTCCGTATCCCCGGCAACGGCGCCAAAAACTTGATGCAATTTTATTGTGCGCTAAAACGCAAGTGAACACGTCGAGTAGTACATGCCTTTGTGAGGCCCGAGTCGAACACAGGGATACTCGGAATTGTTGGAGACTCCTACTAACTATTTGCGATCAGCTAAGCCGAATAACAAATTGAAAGTTGTTGTTGAAATTAAAAAAAAAACAAATGATCGATTAAATGTTAATTTAATCAATTCAAAAGGGTATCTTTAGGATTGCAGTTTCACCGCAGGTTTTCATTGTATTAGATTTTATATAATGCCTCAATTTTACCTCTCTATCCGGGTAATGGCCTGAAAACAGAATTACCCACTGTCGTGGTGCAATTCACTACCTAGGTTTAGGTCGGTTCCACCGTCGTAGTAACCTATACCCTAAACTAAGTGCATTATGAACAATCTCTCAGTATCCACCATTAATTTTACACCACCTTGGTCAAGGGATTTATCGATTAATGTAGATTTCGTCTCTTTTCAGCCATTAATCCTTCTTTCAAAGTGATTAAAGGCATTAGGTTATTATTATGGTGATCAAGCATAATAATATATTGAGAACACGAAACTATACCACGTATTTAAGGGATAAAATATGAATTACTACAATAAAATTGTCATACAATGAATCCCTGGGCTACTCCCGGTCCTAAAGATGAAGGGGATTAGCCTAGCATGTTCATCTCACACAAGTACACGGTAAAAATAGGGGAAAACATGTGAAAAACGTGGAATGAGAGGGAAAACCCCTGAACGGAGAAGAACCGATTGATCCTCGGTGTAGAATATGTGCTCTACCGCCTCTCAGTGGTGGAATCCATCTCCTTCGGCCTTCGGATCAACAAGTATGAGCTTCTAGCCTCCATTCTCCTCTCTACCCTCCTCGGTACTTGTGCAATGGCTAATGAGATGCTCCCTGGCCTGGGCGTCCGTCCTTAGGTTTAATTCCCTCATTAGGTTGCTAATTAACCACGGCCGTTCGATTGGGAACAATATGAATCAAATGCATATCTGACGGTGTCGATACCATCGACGCGGGTCGATGGTATCGACCCAGTGTGGTAGCGACATCCCTTCTTTCTTTTCGTCCGAGTGTCTGATGTAGTCTCGATACCATCGACGCGGGTCAATGGTATCGACTACCCTGTAGCGACGGTTTTGTCCTTTTGTGTCGCTATAGCCTCCATGCGTCGATGGTATCGACTTGGGGTCGATACTATCGACTGCTTCTTCACCAGTAACCTGAAGGTGACTCGATACCATCGACATCCCTGTCGATAGGATCGACACTTTGCTGCTCCTTTCGGCTGGCAACCTGTGATCATGTCGATGGTATCGACTTCCGTCGATGGTATCGACGAAAGCAAATACTCGTTTGTCCTGAAATTCAAACATGGAACCAAATAAATTCACACAAATAATAATATTTTGACAATTAATGCTCAAAACGATGTAATAAGGGAGATTTGACATAAAATGATAGCAAAGACCAAAATAGATGAATTATGCGATATTAACCATAAAAATGACTAATTAAAGCATAAAACACATATGAAATAAGTCCACAAATGCGACTCAAAATCATCGCATCATGGTCCATGCAGTCATCTCTGGCACTTTCAGAGAATGAGATGCCCTGCATTATTTGGATCCATTGTGTCCTAATCTCAAAATTAGGAGTGTCGATGAGTGGTGGTTGGACTGGATGGTTGTCTTCGTAGTTCTTGGGAGTCCCTTAGTTGCTTGCTTCTTATCAGCAGTTGAGCAACAACCTTGGCTTCTTCATTCTCAGCACGGATGCGGGCTTGCTCTTCAGCCCGTACTTCAGCCTAAACTTGGGCGCGTGTGTCGGCGATGAGTTGCGCTCACTGGGCTGCTATGGCAGTGTTGACCCTTTCCAACACTAGTGCAGCTTGGTGTTGATCTTCGGCCATTTGTCTAGCTCTTTGACGATTAAGTCTAATGCGGCGGCGGAAACTTCTCTCTACCTCAGAGTTGTACTTTGGATCAGGGGAGAATCTGAGATTATGCAAAGGTTGCATACACGTCTTCTACATGAGTAGAGAAAGAAACATACTTTTCAGATGATGAAGGAGATATGATGAAATTGAGAGAATATGGAGTAATGTTTAAAGAAAAAGTGTAAAACCCTAACCAACTAGCAAGATGATAAATGAAATTAAAACATTCCGTTGTCCCCGGCAACGGCGCCAATTTTTGATGGAGCTTCCACTTGCGTGGAGTTGCGTGCACCACTAAAAATCCTAAAGATAATAAGTATTTTAGGTTTAGCCTTTCTTATACTAGATTAAAAACTCCACCCACATATGCTAGGATACGTGGAAGTCTTATCATAGTATAGTTAATGGTCGAATCCACAGGACAACGATCTTGTTGAGATCAACAAGATAGAAAACATTAGATTTTCACTTAACTCCTTAACAGTTGGTATTTAGATCAAAGAGTTGGTTTGGTTGTTTAAACTAAGTGCAAGTAAAGTAAAAGCAAGAAAGTAAATTTAAGGTTGTAAACAAAGTTAGGAAACCACTAGGATGTGACCGGCTTTCGCCACTACTACTCATGGATCAAAACATACATCACAATAACTTGGCTTGCAAAGAAAAGAGTCTAAACAGTTAGTATATTTGTAGGCTTAGCCTCCTTTCGGATAACTAACTACGAGAAATGTGGAAGTGTTGCAATGTCAGCCATCCCCAGACGAATGGTCACTTACTTTGCACCACTCCCCTCACAAAGTGTGTTCCTCAACCTGTCAAGGTTGTACTTTCATACGTCAACTGATTCCATTTCATAGTATGAAAGTACAACGATGGAGGTGATTTTACTCCACTTCTTGAGAAATGCTCCTAGATACCGAACCAAACGTATGGTGACTACATACAATCTGGAACCAACAAGAAGTCGATATTCAAATCGATAAGTGCAACCATAGACAATTTGCACTAACATATAATAGATAACAGAAGTTGGTGATCAAGCAACTAGCATTCATTAAACGATTGATGTTGAACTGGAAAGATAGTGTTTTTCTATTGCAAACTCAAGAATTACAATGCATGAAATGGAAACATGGGTAGCGGGGCTACTCCCCGCACCCTAGTGTATGAGACTACTCGCTCATGGCAAGAACAAAGAAGGGGGAGAGAAGAGACAGAGTGTGTCATCTCCATGAAGTAGGGAGTTAGGTCGACCCCTTGGAGAGAGAGAGAGAGCAACGATCTTCACACTTCATAGTTTGCTTGATGATGAATCCTCCTCTTCCCACCTTCTTTGTCGATGAGAGAGAAAGTTGCTTGGAGATGGAGTGTGGATCTCAGACCGACATCCTCGGGGTAGTGGGTGAATGATGGAATAGCTCTGGAATAATAGAGGCAGCCTTTAGGCATCTGAAACTTGATGATTTGTGAGGACCCTTCGGGTCTTATTTATAGGTTTTGAGTGGAACTCATACAGTTTGGGAGATTTGAGCCCAAACGGCCGTGAAGACCGTTTGGACTCTCTCTCAGTTTAGAGACCATTTGGACTCTCTCAGTTTGGAAACCGTTTGAGTCCTCATGGTTTGGAACCATTTGCCTTTATTCGGTATTGGGACCGTTTGACTTTACACGGTCTTGGGACCGTTTGGCCTTCATTCGGTCTTGGGACCGTTCGGTGTCCATTCGGTCTTGGGACCGTTTGATGTCTATTCGGTCTTGGGACCGTTTACTGTCCATTCGGTCTTGGGACCGTTTGGTGTCCATTCGGTCTTGGGACCGTTTGGTGTCCATTCGGTCTTGGGACCGTTTGGTGTCCATTCGGTCTTGGGGCCGTTTGGTGTCCATTCGGTCTTGGGACTGTTTGGAGCTTTTGTAATTTTTTTGTTCTTTTCTGTAAGAAATAAAAGGGGAAAAGTTAGTATGATGGTATATTTACAATAAAGTGGAAAATTAAAGATTGTGTCTAATTTATTTAAGAAAGAGTATGGAAAACTGAGGAAAACTAGTAAGATAACATCGCAAAATGGGATGTTATCAAGGGTGTTATCCCATCATGATCAGGATAGTATCTTGTGAGCTGGTCTTCTTTGAGTGTTAACCTGTGACACCTTGGTTGAGTGAGGGTCCGACACACTTTTATGTCGGGTTGCCTGATACACCTTGAGGAAGTGAATCGTGATGCCTTGCTGAAACCCTAACCCTAACAACCTGTCACACCTTCAAGTGTTGTTTCCCGTCACACCTCTTGTGAGGTTAACCTAACACCGTGAGTGCTAAACTAATACACCACCTGTAAGGTTATCCCTTGTACCTTGCATAGTGGTAGTCGACATGTTATGATGATGACAAGTCGACACCCTATGGCAAGTATCAACCGATACACCATATGATAGTCTAAATAGATACCTTGTGATGGTAGTTAAGTTACATCATGTTGATGATAGGGTTACATGGTATGATATGATACCCTATGAGGTGGTTTTGTGAACAATGAAAGAGTGCTATTTTCTATAACCTTTAATATTGTAACACACCTTATGGTGATAATAGAAGTGATGATCTAAGTTGGTTGTTGATCCAACCTTGTAAACTCTAGTCAGTTAAAGAGAACCCTAACCCTAATGTTGTAGTGTGAATGACATGAATCTTTATGAAATGATAGTTATGATAATGTGTTATATTTCTTGTTATAAGTTCCTAACCATGCAGATAACACAAGTTGATATGAATAGCTAGGTAAGAGCTATGGTGTTTAGGATATGTTTGAATGGGCCTTATGAGGCATGTGTGATGTTGGTATCATAGGAAGAGGAGGTAAATGGTCTTATGACCTAATAATGGCTTATTTCCTTACATGAGATGATAATTTTCTCAATAATGAGAGGAGGAGTTTTACCCCAAGAGTATGTGGTCCTTGTGATGAGAATTATGGTGAATGACAAGCATCAAGTGATAATGTGATGAGATCACACCTTATATGCTCAAATATGTGATGTATTATGCCCTTATTGTTTGGTAGAAATATTTTAAAGTTTATACATTGTAACTTGATTGATGCTAAATGACACTTAAATGACCTAAATAATCAAGTGGAACTCAACCTTGTGGCTTGCCCTGTGCCATAGATCCATTCAATGTCATCATTTACTGGATGGAAAAATGAGTTTAACCTGGAGTGCATATTTTTGAATATGAGGAGGTGAGGACGAATATCCCCTTACGTTCAGGTTATACAGGATTGGTTACGAGCCATATCTTGATAAGAGTGCGGCTTCAGGGCGTAGCTCAGTGATATGTGATATATGATTGGTTGTGAGCCATGCCTTGATAAGAGTGTGGCAGTGGGCCATAGCTTAGTTTCACTAGCTTCGTGACCTGTACTAAGGCGGGCTAGATTTTTACAACTAGACTATATGTCGCTGATAGCAGTCTGAATTATGATGTCTGTTGGTTGTTTACACTGACGAGTTTCAATCATTAAGAATGATCTTTTACTCAACTAGCTATTTCCCGCAAGTATATGAGAGTAGTTGTAGTCGAGATCGAACACGAGGAGCTTAAGCAATCAATTAAACACAGCAGTGCTAAGGTTCAACAATCTAAGCCGTTTTAAAAGTGATTTGGTTGATTAAACTAGAAATTTTCAGAAATAGAAAACAGTAAAAGGCTTACTAAAAGAGATTAGAATTCAAAAATGAAAGGATATTGGACATTAAGATTTCACCCACACATCATAGCATCTCATAGGAACACCAAATTTAAACATACTAAGTACTTGTTTTAAAAGAGAGGTGTATGTTGCACTTCACCTCCCGGTGCAAGTGCAACGATCTCAACTCAAACCCACATTCTCATGCATAATTTTTGTTTTAGATCACAACCTACTCCTCAACTCCATAATTTCCACTCTCATGGTAGAAGAGGAGTTTCCAAGATGAGTACCTCTGTACATTCCTACCTATCTTCTCATATCAAGCAAGAAAGCATAACACAAGCATATAAAGTGGCCAGCCATACATGCCAGAAATGACAAAACTGGTACTCATAAGGTAGAAAAACAAGCAACATAGTATTTAGTATGAAATTAACATGTTCCCTACATGTTATGACATGGGAGATACTCTCCCATGCCCAAGAAAAGTAGTTTACTCATCCATAATCATGTATTACAGAAATGCTATAGAATTTTCAGGTTCTAGCATGGTTTAGGCAAAGAAAAATGAGAAGAACCTAAGATGTAACCACAAGAAGGTAGAATTCCGGTTTTGGGACGAAATTCTACTTCTCTAGCTACTCCAAACTGGACTAGCTCCTATCCCGAGAAGCTGTGTGGAGTGGGGAAGCTCTACTGCACCTTTGGAGAAGAGAATGGAGAAGAAGAGAAGAAGATTGGGGGTCCTTTGGTAAGAAACCACCTCTTTTCTCCTCAAAATCACCCTCCTTTGCTCTAGACTTTCTCAGGGATGAGAGAACTTAGAGTAATGACCGGAGATAACTGCCCTTGAGTGGTTTCCTCTTTTAAAACAAAAGAAATCGTATTTGAAAATTTTCTAAAATTGACAGGTACACGCCATGTCTTTCTCAGGTAGTTGTTTCTGTGTTAAGTACAAGTCGGGTCTTAATTAATACACACCATGTACTTTTTCTAGAAAGGCTAGACTCGTTTTTGAATTTCCAGGTACACGTCGTGTATGATTTAATACACACCGTGTACTTTTTCCAAAAATGTTAGATTGAATTCTAACTTCTCAAGTACACGTCATGTCTTTTATCGACACGCTGTGTACTTTTTTTAGTAATCGCAGCAATAGATCTTCTGGAAATGCACACGTCGTGTCTTAAATAAGACACGTCGTGTGCATTGTTGTTTCAATAGAAATAAGATTATGGGTGTTTGCAATGCTTGGAGAAGTCCCAAATAAGATGGAATTGAGTTGGAAAACCTCCAATTTGATTCCTTTGATGCAAATCTACAATACACATCATGGATAAGCTAAATAACAAAAAGGTGGCAGAAGTAATATGAATAGAGGCTAAATGAGAACAAAATAAACTGAATTTATGTGTGAAAATAAGTGAAAAGTTGATTTGGAAGCCACACAATAAATCCCCCTAAGCTTGAATCATTTCTTGTCATCAAGAAAAAAGAACATAGACACACAAATGAAAGAACGTTCAAGTCCATGCGTGGATTAAACGAAATGAAGATATGAAAAAAGCTCAGCCAACCATGTACAAAAAGTTTATTTTCATAGCCATCATTTCAATTCAAACATCAAAGATAGAGAAAATTTAGTCCAGCAAAGGTGGTCACAAATTGAATGAAACAATCAACTAAACAACACTAAATAGGATTTGGATAGTCAAGTCAAACAACTAGTGTATGTACAACACAAAATTTTCAGATATTAAGGATGTAAATGATGAAATCTTAGTTAACCTTAACAATCTCAGTTGATCTCTCTTCTCGAAAAGACATGCCAACTAAATTTTGGGATTCCGACACTCGACTACAAATTTAGGCTTACACACACATGGAGTGCTAGTTGGGGTGTCATTTTTACCCTCTTTTGATTTTCATACCACCTAACCATTGTTGCCAAATCGGACTCACACTAGGCTAGCATGGTATGTGGGTTGTTTTCCATCTTTTATTGGGTAAAGTGAGAAAATGATAAAAAAGATTTTTTCACAACACAAGAGATTCAACTAGACGGTTAAGCTAACAAGATTTCATTCATTAATTTGGAAATTTTTCACTAAAAAATCTATTGTATATGCACTAAGAGTTTGGCAAGAGTATCTCATATCTTAAATAGTGTTGTAGAGTTGATTCATTCGCTAATTTTTTTTACCATTACATGTATTTAGTAATCAAAGATGTGAAAATTGAGAGTTCAGCCTACAATTACAAACCAAGATCATGTACATGGGGGATTTCATTTTCCATTTGATTCATGCATGTCCTTTACTAATTATTTCATATGGCATACAAAGAAGTACAAGGAACAAGATGATTCAAGCATACAAGAGTTCATTTCATTTCAAAAGCCTCATTTCATATTAAGTTTGCCATAAAGGGAAATACAAAACATGAAACATGCTGAAATAAAAGACCGAAATAGAAGACTGACATGACCAACAAAAGAAAATGACGAAATCAAATGACAAAAACAAAAACAGATGAAATAGAAACTACATTACTAGCTGGTTGTACCCCCCTAAGCTTGAAATCTATAGCGTCCTCACTGCAGCAATCAAACTCATGGAGGTATCAACCAGATACCTGTCATGGATGAATAATCAATATGAGGGGCCAACACCCCAGTGGTCAGTCTGAAAGAACTAGCTGACGAGATCATCCTCCGTGACATCCATCGAAGTGGGATGAGGAGCGGACTCTGGCTGCTGCGGCGGCGGCTGGTACAGCTGTGGGTAGGAGTAGTGGCCCTGAGAGATGTGCTACGAGTCCATGTGGTGGACCATGTCATGCATCACAGTGTACAACATGCCCATCTGGTCCAAGCGGCCTTTGATGTGATCGAACTGCTACTGCACATAGCCATACAAATGCCTGACATCAGGCATTGCCCAAGAATACTCTGTCTGGGTGTTGATGGAGGGAGGAAGTGAAGTAGAAGAAGTAGAGGGGGATGAAGGACCTACCCTGGTATCATCAGCAGCTTGGGCTGTTGCTATCTCCTCATCAGTGGCAAACAGGACCTTCCAGTTGTCCTTGTTCTCTAAGGTGGCATGCTCGAGGTTTGGAAGGTCAATGTACTGATCTTCATCAAAGAACTGATGGAACTTGTCATCGCAATCTGGAACCTTCATGATCAAGCCTACAGAGAGGAGATACTGAATATCCACCAGGTTTCTGCCTGGTGCAGCCTCAAGACCTGTCAGATCAACGTCAAGATTTTTTGCAATCAATGTAATTAAACCACCATATATGATGTCATCGGCATCCCTCTTCTTTACCTTCTTGATGTCAAAGAAATGTTGAAGAATGTAGAAAGTAGCATTAATCTCATGCTCATACATCATGCCCCATAGGAAAAAGAGATCTTGCTTCCCAAAAACCCCTTGTGTTTCCTTCCTGGAAAAAACTTTGGTACTAAGAAGGTGATGAATATACCGGAAAATAGGGGTGTGGACATCAGATACCCTGGCTGATTTTGCTTCATACCGTTCCTCATCAGAAATGTTGAACCAAAACTCGGTGGTATGAAAAGTGTTCGGGTAACTGATGGCACCCTCATAGTGACACTTTGGTAACTCACAAAAATGACAAAAAGTGAGCATGAAAGGACAACCCAGAAGCCTAAAACGTATAGTACCAAATGGATCGAGCTTCTTATGTGGGTCCTGCTCAATGACGAGTGTCGTCAAAAACTCATAAACAAGACGGGGGTAAGTTTTTGATACTTTCAGGCAGACATAGCTCAACCCCAAGTCCAGTAGGTGCATGAGGACTTCATCCTTGAAGCCCAGAGTCACCATGGTCTACTGGCAAGCAAACTGAGTAGGTAGAACTCTTCTTGCAATCAAGAACTGGTAAGTTGGGTCCTCTTCTGGGGTGACCCAAAATTGCATGGTAGACACGTATCTGACACCTGGGAGGAGCTGGTGTCGTGCTTACAGTTGCTTGTTTGCTTGACCAAGGTCATATCTACCGCTGACAGGAAATAACACACCGTGTGCGAAAATGGACACACTATGTGTCTAAAACAGAAGTCGACTCTGACTGCAGCGCACACGCCGTGTGCGAAATGGTACATGTCGTGTACTTGGGCACTGCAGAAAATCTGCAGGTTGCATATCGTCAGATTTTTTGGGAAAGAAAGAAGAGGGGGCAACAGTTTCTCGAGGTTGGCTTTGCACCGTGGTCGTGGGGACGACGACTATTGAGTTCGGTGGTCTCCTTGGCATCATGGAGGGAAGGATGATGGATCCTTTTTCACGACCTTGCTTGAGGTTGAAGATGATGGTGGCTTGCTTGTTGAAGAAGATGATGGCAGATCGTTCTTGACGGTGGGGCTAGCACACTTGCCTAGGGCACACAACCATAGGAGGAAAAGATGACAATGACTTATGCTTGGGGAGAACACACCGTGAGGAAGAGTAGCACACGGCGATGGGGCGGAGCTACTCGAAGTCGAGGTTGACACTCCGTGAGTGGAGAAGACACACAATGGCAGATGATCTTGCTGGGGCACACGACGACTGGGGAGAAGGTGCTAGGGTGCACGGTTGCTTGGCTCAAATGGAAGTTTGAGTGAAAGTGACGACCGTGTGCTAGGTTTTAATCTGCTTTTTTCAACAAAAGACATGACATGTGCAATTAAAGACACGTTGTGTGTCAAATCAGAACTCTTTTTCTATAGGAAAAGACACGGCGTGTTCTATTTTGTACACAACGTGTGACATTCCAGAATTTTAAATGCCCAAATGCACTGATAACTTACACGGAAATAAAGACACACTGTGTGTTTTCTAGAAATCTACTTCTTTATCCTTCTGTTAGGATACACATCGTGTATAATATTGGACACGATGTGTATATCTTTACAGTAGTTGATGCTTCTTTTTCTGATAAGGGACACAACATGTGCAAATAAAGACACGCAGTGTGTTTTTATAGAATTCCTTGCTCCTTCATCCTCTGCTTTAGTACATAGAGTGTGTTAAATGAGACACTATGTGTTCTTTATTCCAGTTGAGAACATTTGTAGCTAATGGATTGTGACACGACGTGTCTAAAAAAATACATCATGTACCCAGAGATAATACTCATTCTGCTGAGTTCTGAGAATGGGGACACAGCATGTGCAAATAAAGACACGATGTGTCTTCTGTAGAAAACAACCTTTGTTAGCACAAAATTTATACTAGATATGCAATAGAATCGTCTATATTATTACATTCATCCATGATAAGCTTATTTATGAAACTAAAGAGTGTTTTTGACTTAAAAGACTTGAAAAGAAATCTATCCTAATGTGGGTTAAACCCCCACGAGGTCCTCCATTTAGAGTATGGAGTGAGACTCTTCAATTTCATTCATGCATCTTAAAGGGAGCAAGAAACTCCCTTGTGAACTTTATCTCCCGAAGTGTACAACTTGCAACATTGCCTATTTACTTTGAATGTTCCATCCTTGCCTTGTAATTCAACATTTCCATAAGGAAAAATCTTCAACACGAGAAAAGGGCCGGACCACTTTGACTTTAGTTTTCTAGGGAATAGCTTAAGTCTTGAGTTGAACAAATCTTTCCTCCGAATTCTTTTATCATGCCATATCTTGATTCTTTCTTTGTAGAGCTTTGTATTTTCATATGCATCAAGCCTTAGATCCTCCAGTTCTTGCAGCTGCAAAAGATGCTTCTCACCCACTTTCTTCATGTCAAAGTTTAAGAAGTTTATAGCTAATAATGCACGGTGATCTAGTTTCAGCAGAAGATGGCAAGGTTTACCATATATAAGCTTGAATGGGGTTGTGCCTATTATGGTCTTGTAAGCCGTTCGATATGCCCAAAGTGCGTCATCTATCTTGAATGCCCAATATTTCCTTGAGCTAGGCATTATTTTCTCTAGAATGCCTTTAAGTTGTCGGTTAGAGACCTCTACTTGCCCAAAAGTTTGAGGATGATAAGGCGTGGAGACCTTATGTGTGACTCCATATTTAGAAAGACAATTATTGAATTGTTTCTCAACAAAATGTATACCACCATCTGAGATTACAACTCTTGGGATTCCAAAGCGAGGGAAAATGATTTTATGAAAAAGCTTTACCATAGAATTTGCATCCGGTGCTTGGGTTGGGATGGCCTCAACCCATTTAGAGATGTACTCAATAGAGACGAGAATATATTGGTAACCACATGAAGATGGGAATGGTCCCATATAATCAACTCTCCATATGTTGAATATCTCAATCTCCAAGATAAAGTTAAGAGGCATGTCATCACGTCTAGAAATTCCTTCGGTTCTTTGACATTTATCACAAGCTTTGACAAATAGAGACATCTTTAAACAAAGTTGGCCAATAGAAACCGGCTTGTAGGATCTTAGTTGTAGTCTTCTCTCCTCCGAATGACCTCCATAAGGAGAGGCATGGCATTACAAAATAATGGTGGCTATCTCTTCTTGAGTGACACACCTGTGAATAAGTCTATCACTCCCATGTTTGAATAATAAGAGGTCATCCCAATAGTAAAACTTTACGTCATGGAAGAACTTCTTCTTTTGTTGGTATGTCAAACCCGGTGATAGGTGTCCTATAACAAGGGATTAGCAATGTCTACAAACCATGGCACATGAGTGGATGATAATGCATAAAGCTTTTCAATAGGCAAACAATCTCCAGCATCTATAGTCAATCTAGAAAGGTGATCTGCAATGTTGTTTTCTATCCCCTTCTTATCCCAGATCTCAAGATCAAACTCTTACAAAAGCAATATCCAGCGAATGAGACGAGGTTTTGCATCCTTCTTATTGAGAAAATACTTTATTGCAGCATGATCTGTATATACAATCACCTTAGATCCACCAAATACTGTTGAAATTTGTCAAAAGCATACACTATAGCAAGCATCTCCTTCTCTGTGGTTGTGTAATTGATTTGTGCTTCATCTAGGGTCTTGCTCGCATAGTATATGGCATGAAGCTTCTTGTCCTTTCGCTGTCCTAGGACTGCCCCTACTGCGTAATCGCTTGTGTCACACATCAATTCAAATGGGGCGTTCCTATCTGGTGGCTGAATGATTGGTGCAGAAATAAGAGCTTCCTTTAGCTTGGTGAAGGAGATATGACAATCATCATCAAATATAAATTCAACGTCTTTGGCAAGTAAGGAACATAATGGCTTCGTGATTTTGGAGAAATCTTTAATAAATCTTCTATAGAAACCTGCATGACCAAGGAAACTGCAGATGTCTTTGACTGAAGAAGTAGACATATTTTCAATAGCTTCCACCTTGCCCCTGTCAACCTCAATACCCTTGTTAGATACAACATGACCTAATACTACACCGGATTGTACCATGAAATGGTCCTTCTTCTAGTTTATTACTAGGTTAACCTTTTTACAGCGGGCTAAGACTAATGATAGGTTGCATAAACATTGATCAAAAGAATCTCCATAAACACTAAAATCGTCCATAAAAATTTCCATTATGTTTTCAATGAAATCAGAAAAGATAGCCATCATGCATCATTGGAACGTCACAAGAGTGTTGTAAAGGACAAAGGACAAAGGGCATACGATGATAAGCATAAGTTTCATACGTTCATGTAAAAGTGGTTTTTTGTTGGTCGGGAGGGTAGATAGGAATTTGGAAGAACCCAGAATACCCGTACAAGTAACAGAAATAGGATTGTTTAGCAAGGCGTTCAAGCATTTAATCGATAAACGACAACAAAAAATGATCCTTTCGGGTTGATTTGTTCAAACACCGATAGTCAATACACATATGCCATCTTTTGACAATATGTGTTTGAATCAACTCATCATTGTCCCCTTTGATGATAGTTGCACCCCCTTCTTAGGTACCATGTGGATGGTACTAACCCAAGGGCTGTCACGTATAGAGTAGATGATACTGGCATCAACTAGCTTAAAGATTTCCTTTTTAATCACCTCAAGCATATTTTGATTTAAGCGTCTAGGTGGTTCAATGTTGGGTTTAGCATCATCCTCCATATTTATTCAGTGCATATAAATAGATGGATGAATGCCCTTCAAATCATCGATCGAGTAACCAATAACATATTTATACAAACACAATTCGGAAAGCAATTTACTTTCTTGTTCATTGGTTAACTCATTATTAATTATTACAGGAGAAGTAGAGTCGGTATTAAGAAATACATACCTTAGCCCTGGTGGAAGGGCTTTAAGTTCTACCTTTCTTACGACTACATTGTCTTTAACTTTGTCATCAATAATTGGAGTGTCTTCTTCAGTAGCATCTAGTTTAGCAATAGAAAATGCCCCAGAATTTTTAGATTCATTATTCATACTTTCATCATCATCACAGTAGTTCAGTATCAAGTTGGTATCATCATGATCTTCTTGTATAATAGAATCAATAGAATCCATAAAACAGATTTCTTCTACACGAGAGGGTGCTTACATGGCATCATATATAGAAAACTCCATGGCTTCTTTGCCAACTCAGAGTGTGAGTTTGCCTTTGCACACATCAACTAGGCATCCAACAGTTCTTATGAAAGGCCTACCAAAAAGAATGGGGTTTGAAGGAACTTCTACCATATCTAACACTACAAAATCACAGGGGATATAGACTTTACCAATCTGTACTAGCACATCCTCCACGATACCTTTTGGGTATTTGATGGAATGACCGGCCAGCTCAATGGCCATCTTTGTAGGCTTTAGATATCTAAGATCTAGATCTTGCCACAGAGTAGATGAAATGAGATTGATACTAGCACCGAGGTCTACAAGACCTTTGTCAAAAGTGGTGTTGCTGATCTTGCATGGTAGAGTGAAAGCTCCCAAGTCATCTAACTTCTTAGGAAGTCGATTCTGAATGATAGAACTGATTCTTTTAGAAAGTATCACAGTCTCCACCTAGTCTACCTTCCTTCTCTTAGTGAGGATGTCCTTAAGGAACTTGGCATATGATGGCATCTCTGCGATAACCTCAGCTAGTGGAAGGTTGACATTGAGTTTGTTTAGAATGTCCATAAACTTTCTAAATTTTGAGTCCTCCTTTGTGTTTGTAAGCCTCTGCGGAAATGGTGCATTAATTTTAATAGAAGATGGTACCTCAGATGTACCTTTACCTTTGTCACCCATAGGATTGTCAAGCTTATTTTCATCGACAATATCGACATCTTTCTCCTTGGATGGGGAAGGTCTGTGGATTTCAGCTCCACTTCTCAAGATGATGGCATTAGCTTGCTGCCTTGGATTCACCTCTGATTGGCTTGGAAGAGAACCAGATTGGGTGTTCTTTTGTTGTGTCAAGGCTTGTTGGGAAATTTGATTTTCCAACATCCTTGTGTGAGTGGAAATGCCCTCCACTTTTTGAGAGAGTTCAGCAATCGTGTCCTTCAAGAGCTTGTTGTTACTCCTTAACTCTTCATTCTGCTGCATCTATGTGGAGATAAATTTTTCCATCATGACCTCCAAGGAAGAACTTTGGGGTTGTTTTTGCTATTGGTAACCCATGTTGTTGTTGAAGCCCGACAGATTCTCATTATTTTGTCGGTTGAAGTGTTGTTGTTGCTACGGTTGTTGTTGTCCATGTTGGAAGTTCTGAGCATTGCTTGTGTTCTGGTAGGTGAAATTAGGATGATCTCTCCATCCCATATTGTAGGTGTTAGAATAGGGATTATACTGCTTGTTCCCTTGCATGCCAATGACATTGACTTATTCAAAGCTCCATTCATTTGCATTAGGAGAAAAGCATGAAGAATAAGTATGTCCTGCATTGCCACAAGCTTCACATATCACTTCAGCTGATTGGATTTGCAAAGTAGTCATTTTCTCAAACTTCTGTGTAAGAACATCAAGTTTAGCAGCAATAAGATCAACGAAATCAACAATATACTTCCCTCCTTGCTTCCCAGTTGAAGAACTAGTTGTAGAGGTTGACTGTGTTCCCCTATCTAATCCCCATTATCAATGATTGAGTGCTATGTCTTCAATAATTTCATAAGCCTCCCTATAAGACTTAGTCATCAATGCGCCATTAGCTGTGGCGTCCAACATCAATCGGGTGTTGTAGAACAGTCTATTATAGAATGTTTGCAGTAGTAGCCAGTTGGTCAAACCATGGTGAGGGCAAAGACGTTGAAAGTCCTTAAATCGCTCCCATGTATCATATAGAGTTTCTCCATCATTTTGAGAGAAGTTGGTGAGCTGATTTCTTAGCTGGGTTGTCTTGCTCGGTGGGAAATACTTTGCAAGGAAAGCATTTAGAAGTTGGGCCCATCTTTTGATTGACTTCTTTGAAAGAGACAAAAGCCACGCCTTGGCTCTATCTCTTAGATTGAAATGAAATAGCATCAGTCTTACTCCTTCGGCGGATACACTGTTGATTTGGAAAGTATTCATATATTCTAAGAACTCAGCTACATGAAGGCTTGGATCTTCATTGGTTGTACCTCCAAAGCAGTTCTATTGTATCATCTGCATCATGGAAGGAGCAATAGAGAAATTGTTCACTTCAACTACAGGTAGGTCAATGGCCCCACAAATGCTTGTGGCGACCGACATTGCGAAATCCTTCAAAGGACGATCATCCTCCATGGTTGGATTACTTGTTGTAGCTTCTTCAAAGGGTGAAGAAGATGACGACGGTGATGATGGTAGATCACCTCCTAGTAGTGGTGGATCTACTCTTCTTGCTCTTCTTAAGCTTGAAAGAGTATGCTCGATTTCAAGGTCTAGCAACGCTGATGTTTGAAGACCCCTTTGTTAGCGACACATACAACCTAAAAAATAGTAAGAGAAATTGAGAACACAACTAAAGGTCATATGGAAATATGAAAATGAGAATGGTAATCTAGTCTCGAATACTAGTTAGCACTTGTTACTGTAATTAGATTGATCGTAGCTCCCCTAAAATGGTGCCAAAAACTTGTTGGTTGTTTACACTAACGAGTTTCAATCATTAAGAATGATCTTTTACTCAACTAGCTATTTCCCGCAACTATGCGAGAGTAGTTGTAGTCGAGATCAAACACGAAGAGCTTAAGCAATCAATTAAACGCAGCTGTGCTAAGGTTCAACAATCTAGACCGTTTTAAAAGTGATTTGGTTGATTAAACTAGAAAATTTTAGAAATAACAAACAGTAAAAGGCTTACTAAAAGAGATTAGAATTCAAAAATGAAAGGATCTTAGACATTAAGATTTCACCCACACATCATAGCATCTCATAGGAACACGAAATTTAAACATACTAAGTACTTGTTTTAAAAGAGAGGTGTATGTTGCACTTCACCTCCCAGTGCAAGTGCAACGATCTCAACTCAAACCCACATTCTCATGCATAATTTTCATTTTAGATCACAACCTACTCCTCAACTCTATAATCTCCACTCTCATGGTAGAAGAGGAATTGCCAAGATGAGTACCTCCATACATTCCTACCTATCTTCTTAGATCAAACAAGAAAGCATAACACAAGCATATAAAGTGGACAACCATACATGCCAAAAATGACAAAACCGATACTCACAAGGTAGAAAAACAAGCAACATAGTATTTAGTATGAAATTAACATGTTCCATACAGCTATGACATGGGAGCTACTCTCCCATGCCCAAGAAAAGTAATTTACTCATCCATAATCATGTATTGCAGAAATGCTACAGAATTTTCAGGTTCTAGCATGGTTTATGCAAAGAAAAATGAGAAGAACCAAAGATGTACCCACAAGAAGGTAGAATTCTAGTTTTGGGATGAAATTCTACTTCTCTAGCTTCTCCAAACAGGACTATCTCCTCTCCCGAGAAGATGCGTGGAGTGGGGAAGCTCTGCTACACCTTTGGAGAAGAGAATGGAGAAGAAGAGAAGAAGATTGGGAGTCCTTTGGCTAGAAATCACCTCTTTTTTCCTCAAAATTGCCCTCCTTTTCTCTAGACTTGCTCTGGGATGAGAGAATTTTGAGTAATGACCGAATATAACTGCCCTTGAGTGGTTTCCTCTTTTAAAATGAAAGAAATCATATTTGAAAATTTTCTGAACTGACAGGCACACGTCGTGTCTTTCTCTGGAAGTTGTTTATGTATTAAGTACACGTCGTGTCTTAATTAATACACGCCATGTACTTTTTCCGGAAAGGCTGGATTCGGTTTTGAATTCCTAGGTATACATCGTGTATGATTTAATACATGCCGTGTAATTTTTCCAAAAATGTTAGACTGAATTCTGACTTCTCAGGTACACGTCGTGTCTTTTATCGACACGTCGTGTACTTTTCTTCAGTGATTGTGGCAATAGATCTTCTGGAAATGCACACGCCGTGTCTTAAATAAGACATGTCGTGTGCATTGTTGTTTCAGTAGAAATAAGATTTTGGGTACTTGCAATGCTTGGAGAAGTCCCAAATAAGATGGAATTGAGTTGGAAAACCTCCAATTTGATTCCTTTGATGCCAGTCTACAATACACATCATGGATAAGAAAAATAACAAAAAGGTGGCAAAAGTAATATGAATAGAGGCTAAATGAGAACAAAATAAACTGAATTTGTGTGTGAAAATAAATGAAAAGTTGATGTGGAAACCATACAAAAATGTCATTGCAGGTTCACTTGTACTGACCGAGAGGATGAGGTCATGGATTCTGACTCTTCCACTAGATCTTGTATGGTACTGATTTCAACTTAGCAATCGTCAGCTAGATTTGTGTGGTATGACTCAAATCCTCAGAGCATAATAAAATATGTAATCAGTCGTGTAGTATACATGTATAGGATTAAACACAGAAACATTGGATGAGACCTTGCTTATTTTTATACCTTATTCTTGGTAGGGAATATATATGTTCTTCATATTCCTTTTATAATGTTAAGATATTTCATAATTCAATAGTAATTGCTTATTCTGTTAATAATGATTACCTTCTTATCATGGCTATAACTTTTCTACTTGCTTCACTTATCTTATTTGTGATAATAATAGAGTTGGTGGAGAGTTATATCTCCCGCTGAGATTCAGAATCTCACCCCAAGGGTTTTCCACACCCTTTTTAGGTGGACGTACATGAGGAGGCAGAGATCGTGCAACAGAGGTTGAGGAGCAGCAAGAGAGGCTAGCTGACAAGGTTGGGAGTGCTGCTAGATGTCTTTTGTTATTAGAGTCCTAGAGTCGTCCATGTACACTCGGGTCTTTGGGGATGTTTTGTGGACGTGCTTTCGATATGTGGTTAACTTGTGTGTCATTTTATGTACAGATGTAATGGATATATGTATGTATGCTCTGGGATAAGTTTTTTAGTAATAGGTCGATGTCACACACACTAAGTGCTTTGATGCATGAAAGGACTCATATATAAAAGTTTTTATTGTTTGACAACTTTGATAAATGGTTTTAAATTTTTGTAATGTGTTTGTTTAATCTTTCTTCCGCGGTTTTATTTTGAGTAATCTCACTTTTGTGGTGCGGGGCGTCACATAAAGATATCATATTCTGCTAGATTTGTCCATTTAACCTCGGGTTGAAGTGAGGTTACAACAAAGTAGGGTGCTCACATTCCATGTCTACCATGGATAATCACTCAAGATCGAATTTAAATATCTTATGTCCATCTTGAGTACACACGTCGCAACCAAACTTAGGGTATCAATCCATCTCATTCCGAGACACAACCATAGACGTTCTCAATCATAAATCACACATTATGCATAACTAATCATCAAGTCCCCAATAGAGGTTTAAGACATCATAATATTTTGACTCAAAGCCTCCCCATATATTCACTAATATATGGCTTCAGACATTTTTGACAAGTCACATGCTGTCTTAAGATTTACCAATTTTAGTATTTTCCCCAATAAACTAGGAAAATAGATTTACAAACTCATGGTTCTACAAGATTAAGACTACACTTGATTAACTAGATTCATTATTTTTTGTATGATCACATCGATCAAGTTACAAAATAAATTAGGGCGTTGCAACTTCTCAATATATTAAATATACCATGATAAGATCCAATCTTCTTATTGGAAGGTACACTATAATATTTTTCGGCCACATCAAGTCCTTCATCAAGAACCGGACACCACAAGCCCGCAAAGTATCAAAGATCATATTGGCTAAACTTCTCAAGGATACATGACAAGCAATATGAGGGCTATTCATACCTGTCACAAGCAATAAGAATATAGCACCTTGCGGACATTAGGAAATATACTTACAAGCATAAATAGACCAATTCTATATAGTGGTTTGATTTTCTCACGATTTTGACGACATAACATTTAGTAAAAAGGTCTAGAAACTTTTTTAGGAAATTCCAAACATTAGGGTTGACATGTAGTCTAAATCCATATGCTCATAGGGTATCATCAACCCCTTAAAATACCATCTTTAAGGGTATTTTAAGATCGGATCCACGGTAACTACCCATGGCCTCATGCTGGGAACACTGTTCTCTCCCTCGGGACGAGTCCATCACACATCTGTTTGGTTGATAGTGACATGCCAGTTACTCCCCGGATAAGGCCAACAACAAAGACAGCATGGCAGCCTTTATATGCCGAGACTCTCATGGAGCCTTTACTTCTTCCTTTATTCCCAATTTTGATTCCTTTAAAATTAAAACAATTATATCTCTAGTTAGATTTGAACCCAAGTTTCTCATTTAGAGGTTAAACACTTTTACACTAAGCTACCAACACGTCTTTAATTTCTAATTTGGGAATATGTATATGTAATGATTATGCTGCAACTAGTTTGACACTTCCAATTAAAACACATTATCTTGTAATACGTTCCATTTTTTTAATTTCTGAAAATGTCCACGTAAATCTTGGTAAACCTTATAATATACCCAAATAGTCCGAAAGATGATATTTTCTGCGGCCCAGATTGCTGTCAGGATGTAATGAGAAAAACCTTCTTAACATTGGATCTTTTCGTGGAGAATACAATAGATAGGACTCTATCAAAATATAGCCTATGTACACAAACCGAAACCCTTTTCGAAATAAAGCCGCGTCCACAACGGCACGGAACAGCGTGCTCCCTCTTTAAACGGGCAGCATGTCTTGTTCCTTTGGCCTCCACCTCGGCACCTCCAGATGCATCTGGTCACCTCCACACTTAACTCCTCGTCTTCCTCGGTGGACAGTAGCGCTCAGGTCATCGTTGCCCTCCCTACAGTACGCGTTTGACTTGGCAGGCTGGCCGGCCGGAGCTTCCACTGCTCCCCGGTGACATGGCCTGCTGGTCGGCTGGAGCTTCCACCGCTTCCCGGCGCAGCAAGCTGTGCTTGTTTAATTCGACCCGAGGTCGGTTCCACAGCCTTCAACGACTACTACTTTGATAGGACCTTAGCATGTGCCTTGCACGCACAGTAGCTTCCCTTTTTCCTGTAAGGACGACAGCCAGCTGTCCTTTACTTTTCTTTCTGTTGCAACTAACTTGGTCCTTCGACCCATGTAGCGCGGTGCTCAGCCAAGACCTGATACCAGACACTTTTGCCTATTAATAAAAAGCGGGCGTCCTGAATAGATTATCAAAAGTCCTGTGTCTGTGATTCCCATTCTCTGTTTGGGACCCGCCTTCGAGCGGGAGTAGCTTCCAAAATAGGTCGGACAAGGCTGCCACAGCGCCCTTCTTCCGCCGGTACAGTGTCTGCGCCTACCAAAGTGGTATCAGAGCGAACCTGCTCCGCCACACCGTGGATCGACATGAGAAGGGGATCGAGCAGTTGTCCCAAAAACTAGACACAGTGCTCCACGAGATCTCCCAGCTCTGTATCACCGATTCAAAACGAAAAGGGAAGGAGGTCGACTATGGCGAGGACCGCCATCAGAGATCCTACGACGGTAGATATCGCCGCCAGGAGCGTTTCAAGCTTAAATTCCCGGAGTACGACGGGACCGAACCACCGGAGAGATGGCTCAGGAAGTGCGAGTACTACTTCCGCCATGGAGAGATCACCTCCAAAGAAGAGAAGTTCGACCTCGTCGCGTTGCACCTCAACGACGACGCTCTCGATTGGTACCAAACCTACGAGACGACGGTGCTGAAGGCAGCTTACATGGACTACTCGTGGGAGTTGTTCCGTGAGGACGTCATCGAGAGATTTGGCGACGCCGACGCTCGACTACCGCAGGGCAAGCTCAGCGAGCTTTGCTAGACGAAGACCGTCAAGGAATACTACAACGAGTTTGAGAATCTTGCCCAATTCACCACGGGATTCCGTGAGTCACATCTCTCTGAGATGTTCTTCTCCGGCCTGAAGGAAGAGATTCAGAGAGAGCTATGTCTCCGGGGTGTGCCTGAGAACCTATCCAGAGCCGATCTAGCACGACGGGCAAAATTGGTGGAGGAACAACAGACAGATTGGCGTCGTCCAAACCGAACACCATACCATAACCCGCGTTATGAGACCAAGGCGGAGGGGACACCAGAAACAACAACTGGAGCCAAAACAGTAGCACCAATCCAACACATCACCCAGGCGGAGATGGTAGAGTGCCGCTCTAAAAACTTGTGCTACTACTGCCCAGAGAAGTACGCCAAGGGACACAAGTGTAAACAACCAACATTATTCCTCATCGAGGATGATGATGAGAGTGTGGATGACACACCGACAGAGGCACCTGCATGGAGAGTGTGACACACTGTACGATGTCTTTTGATCCCATGATCATTGACGATATTGTTGAAGTCCTTCGAACAAAATTCTAAGTTGTTATCAGTCCGAAAAGTCTTTATGATCCTATTGGTTTGATTCTCAACAAGAGACTTCCATTGCTTGAAAGTCGAGAACGACTCGTCCTTGCTCTTGAGAAAATAAACTCAAACCTTCTTTGTGCAATCATCAATGAAGGTCATCATATATTTTGCACCAACTTTAGAAGGAACACGAGAAGGGCCCCATAGATCAGAGTGAATTTAATTTAGAGCATCCTTGGAAGAATGAATTGTTGTGTCGAAGCTATTGCATTTGGCCTTTCCCATAACACAGTTCTCGCAAAAATCTAACTTTCCAATGCTTTCGCCACACAACAACTGTCTCTTGCTCAGAAGCATCATCCCTTTCTCAGACATGTCCAAACGCATATGTCGGGGCTTTGTGGTGTCTTTAGATGAAGCTGTAACCATTGCTGACCTTAAGATAGTGCAATCTTGCAAGATGTACAATTTATGTGAATTTCTTACTGCCTTCATGAGGACCCGATCAACTTTAAGACCCATCAATTCCCACCGGAGAACTTACAGCCCTTGTCTTCAAGTGTGCCCAATGAGATGAGATTCTTCCTCAACCCAACAACATGTCGGACGTCCGACAATGTATCGACTTCACTATCAAACTTATTGATCTTCACCATGCCAACACCAATCGTCGTGCAAGGACGATCGTCACCCATAAGGGTATCTCCACCTTGATGTGACTCATAGGCATGGAAATAATCTTTACGCTTGGTCGTGTGGTACGTGCATGCTAAATCAAGAACCTAATTCCTTCTTGTAGTCATAGGACAACGATGAAACAAGAACGTAGTCGTCATCTTCAGAACTTCCATGAACCAGCTTTGCATGATGCAACATCATTTAATTTTCATGCTTTCGCTTGTTTTGCAACTTGTAGAAAGTCAAAGGGGCAGGTGTAGCTTGGACTAAGAGCAATTGAAGGAATAGGTTAGGAAAGCATTTAACTTCTCAACTAGAGAGAACCTCTTTGTGGCCTTCAAGATTTCATTCTACTCTGCTTGATGAACCTTTCTTCGCATCCCTTTCCTTTCTGCTTGCGAGAGATGGTGGCCCAAACCTAAATGCAATAGTTGTTCAAGTATTCAATTTATTGATCCAGCAAGGATTGAGCCCTACTACCTGTGGGAATTCTGAATGACTTCGAGATAAGGACAGGCGACGGGAAAGGAAGAACCGTAGCTACATGATGCGCCTACCCTTTTTCTCTAATGCTATTAAGTTGGCCAATGCCTTTCTTTAGCTAATAGAGAGTCTTCAGCGTCGCGAGTGGTGAGTCAAACTGGGAGATCAGAAAGGTTTCGAGGCCATTCGTCTTGGGTATGACCGGTCTTCTTGCTATAGTTGCACCTCTTTGATTGACGTGACTTTGATTTGATCTTCTTTTGCTTTGAACTTTCAGGTTCTTTGTCACATGGACGCTCCCTTCCTCCAACGGCTAAAGCTTCACACACTAGTTTTGATGAAGTAATATCCTTCTCTAATTTCTTTTGAGACGTCAGAGCCATTTTGACTTCATGGAGTCAAATAGTCTTTGACTCACAAAATATCATCATATCCCAGAAATTCTTATAAAATGGTGGAAGGATACAAAATAACAAAATCGCTTGATCCTTGGCCTCTATCTTCACAAATGATATGTCTGAGGTCGTGGTGATTTCATTGAACTCATTGAGAAGACCCGTCAAGGAACCGCCTTCTTCCATGTGAAACATGAAAATGCGCTTCTTTAGTGCAAGCTCTTTGGTGATGAACTTCTTCATGTAGAGTGCTTCAAGTTCATTCAAAAACGTCTTTGGTGGTCTTCAGATGGACGACCTCACTGAAGACTTCATCCTCCAACCAGAGAAAGATGTTTGTACATGCCTTTTGAACAATCTCCTCCCATCAGTCATCCGTCGTAAATTCTAATTTCTTTTCCTTTCCAAGAAGAGCTTTATGGACTCCTTGTGTGAGGCAATATTCACACTTCTTGTCAGAGAGAAGCTCTTCAAGCGGTCAAACTTCTTGATGTTGTACTTTGATGTCATGGTAGAGATCCAGAGGTAGAAATTGGTCTGATACCACTTATTGTGATATGGTGGTGCTGAGAGACCTTACCCAACGAGCTTGTTGCGGAGCTACGGAAGCGTGAGATCGCCAATCCAAACCAAACACATACGGACGGAGATCAACAACGAACACGCAAGCAACCTTAAAGACGAGACTTTTAGTGGTTCAACAAATTCCAAATGTGGGAGCCTACATCCACTGGCGGAGATGATATTATTGATAATGGGATTACAGAGATGATGATTACTGAAGAGAGAAGAACCCAACCCCCTTTTACACCCGAAAGCCAATCGTGGAAGAAGACGATTGCTTGGAGAGGAGCTCTTACAGGCGAAAACCTTAAGGACAGCCCTAGGTCTGTCCGTGACTTTAGGTCTGAAAAATGACATTTCTTGATGTCTAGGTCTGTCCGTGACTTTAGGTCTGAAAAATGACATTTCTTGATGTCTGTTCGTTGCTCTTCATGTTTGGGACGAAGGAGGTCTATTTATAAGAATACGACTCATATCCAAAGTCCCAAACTAATTAGGTTGTTTTTCGGTCGCGTGTGATCTGTAACACGGATTGTATTTCCATTCCAACAACATTTACAGTCCTAACGCTAGATTGTATATACAGTTCAGCTGGATCGTAAATACAAATACACTCCAAGAAGACCATATATGGTCTGAAGTAATGACCGTAAATACACCTATAAGTGCCCAAAATGCATCCTGAAGATGTCGATGCTTGGTGTAAACTTCGGGTTCATCAACGAAGCTTTTCTCGAGAGTTTAAGACACTCTCAACAATAAGCATATGTCCATACATTTAAATTTCTATATATGTATGTATCTGTGTGTATATATGTACTTGCATATGTTTATCGTTTTTTACAATTATGTCTATGTTTGTATATGTGTAAATGCATATATATTGTATGCACATACGTATACACACAAGTATCTGATGGCTAAACAATTCCCTAAAAGCTGGAATAAAATAATATTCAGTTATTTGCCTAAATATGAGCTCTGAGCCTGGTATTTATAGTAGGAGATGAATGGGAATTACGACTATATACCTAATTAATAACTTAATCAAAAACATAGAAAATCGTTAAAATATCCACAATGTCCATAAAATAACAAAGTCAATTGCACAAATTTATGCTTTGTCCATGTTTGAGATGCATAAGGTAACTGAGGTGCAACAATTGGGGCAAAGACCATGTTGGAACACCGCGATCCATGTGTTATCCTAGTTGACCTATGACTTGTTGACTGTCATAAAATTTAATTTGCATGTGCCCGAGGATCGAGTTCATGCCCTATTCAAATCAAATAGCTTAAATTGTAGTTGTTCCTTCTAATCAATTGGAATGAAGGAACCCATGTCTTTCTTCATGCCTGACAAGGTGTTCACAGAAAAATAAATTGTGTATGCTGCCATAGGAGTTGCATATGATAAAACTATTGGCACCCTCTACAATTTAAGGCACCAAGTCTATCTTATAGTTGGTCAAACATTTTCTCTACCGATGTAATCCTCTCAAAGACGTTACTACTTCTTCTCTATACCAGAATTTAAGAGCATTTTTATTAAACCTTTTCTCTCAAAAATCCATAAGAGGAAAACCACAAAATTCTAGAGTTTTTTCTTCAAAATGATATGAATTATTGATGTGTGCCTCAACCACATATTACATGGACTTGAAGCTAGATGGATTAGTCAGACACCCTCTTATCCCTAGAATATGTAGGAGATAACAATTATCAGAAACCCAAGTCCTAACAAGGTGTTATTATGTAATATTTACGACCCTCTGGCCACCCTTAATGGAAAACTATCTAGGCTTCCTTATTTTTGTAGCATGACCTCTTCTTAATCAACTAAAGTAAACCTACCACTTGACGGAAATCTCTTGTTCACCCACCATAACCACCCAACCATTATAGTGTATCATGACACTTTTACATTCGCCCATGTCCTCCCTGCTATGAGCATTCAACTCTCTTAATATTACCCTTGGGGATTCAACCCATTACATATACCTCCTACAACATGTAATTTTCGAGCTCCTTGCGAATTGACTCAGATTTTGCAGATGGGTGGATTTTGGGGGAAGGGGTTGATGTGTTTTTTCTTATTGTGGATTTTGCATATTCGAATCAGATACGGGTAGTATTTCAATAAGTAGGGCTAGATTCGGTTCATATGTGTAGGGGCATGATGGTCTGTGGATCTCATGATCGTTGGCGTATCTGATGTTTACTCATAACATCTAAGCTACCCTAATAGTAGGGCCTTTGATGTTGTTGAGGACACCCACCTGGCATCAATCCCCATATGTTGAGAGGGCCTTGGTTGGCTTGGATCAGCCAATAGCCTTTGGCACAAGATTCCTCGATGACTCAACTCCCTAGGGACAATTATCTCACTTCAAAGCATGTCCTCCCGAGAGAGCATGGTTTGGGCAAGGCAGATCCATAAGAGAGTTTGCTATCTTGCCATAAATTTCCTGGACTAACTGACATTGCTAGTCATACATGGTGGCCTAGTATCATCACTTATCTAGCCACAAAATGTTTCATTATCAACCCTGCCAAAGTATGAGGTCTAGTTCACTTCTTATTCAAACCCTCCTAAAACATTGTCTAACCATAATGGCATGTGGGGCATTCCCACAAATAATCTGTGAAAGATCCTCATGTGGAAAATTCCTTGATCTACAACCTTCCCCTTAAGCAAAAATGGTTAAGCATTAGTGTGTATCACACTCGATCCTATGTCGTCTGTTTTACGACGAATGAGGTTAAGTATGAGGTACCTAACCCCGCTACCTTGTATATGCTAATGTTGTTGACAAATTAGCTTTCGTGTGTAACGTAGGATCTTCATGATAGTTATTATGATCTTTGTTACTCATCATTGGTGTATTTAATGTTTACTTTTAACATCTAAGATGCCCTCATTATGGGCCCTTTGTCATTGTTGGGACACCCGTCTAGCGTCAATCCCCGTTGTCCGCAAGGTCTTGGCTTGCTTGGATCCACCAACGACCCTTGGGTTAAGACATTCGGTCAACCCGACCCTCAAGAGGCAATTATCTTCCTACAAAGTGTCCTCCCTAGAGGTTGCCAAGACTTCACAACCTTCCATGACCACTCATCTGTCATTTCCATTTAACAATCCATGCCCCCCCTTGAGCTCTGCCAGCCCCCTTCTCTTTTCCTTGAAACTCATCTCTAATGCACATTCTTTCCCAAACTAGTCCTTTTGTGACACTTAAAGCTTGCATATCCCCTTGGGAACATCTAGGCAGAATGCTTCCCTAACGGCATGCGCTCCTTATCACCCGACACTTCACTCAACACCCACCCAATAAGGATGAGAGGAACTGAGGAAGCATAGTACCAACAACCAAACCATGCGATGACATTTGTCCAAGGAGGTAGAAAGAGAATAGATGGGTCGGGGCCCTTTTTTGGCTAAGACCAGGAGGGTTGGTCATTGTTGTGGAGGCAAGCACACTCTATAGGATGCTACTAGATCCACCAGGTGGATACTAATTTCATCTAAATATCATATAGAAAGGAACAATTGAAAAGAGAGCACCTAATCAAAGTCCATTCCAAATTGCTTTATTTCCATTTATTTTACATTCTTTAATTATATTCTTATTATACTGTTCTTCCATCATTCTCTCAAAGACTCTAAGCAGTCACCCCCACCCTTATAACTTTAATCAGCGTTTTAAAAAATGGCCGCATGGACCGTATATGCGGCCGCATATGCAGTTTAGTCCCTTGACCGAACCGCATATGGGAATTCAGTGGCTAAAACGGACCATGGCCGCAGAGCCACATATAAGGCTGGTTAGTCCCCGATTTTTTAATGGAAAAACGGCTAAGCTGGAAATTCTTTAACATCAACCCCTATTCTTCATCTAACTAAAACCATCACCTACATTTAGCCTACCATCTACTCTCATTTCCTCTTTTTTGCATTACATTCATCTATGATTGTTACACATTTAGCTCATTATTACACATTTGTATGTATTTAATAAGTGTTTGATTGCATATTCACATAATTACATATGAAAGATGTAGTTCTCCAAAGTATATTTATAATTATATAATTACTGTATATTTCTATATATAAATAATTTAAAAATAAAAAAAAATTGAAAACCGCATATACTCCCATGTACCGCATATACTCTATTTAATGACCTCTCCAAACGTACAACGCATACCGTGTTTAAAACCATGGCTTCAATTGTAAATCATTTGAATTAGAATTCAACTTCCTCTGCACCATCCTTTTACAACCCATTTCCTTTTCTTACTCTATCTACTTTGGACCTCTGGCATGTGCGTGGAAGAATCACGTGTTGCTTCCCCCTTCCTTGAGGCACTTAATGATCGATCTCTCCTTGCAAATAACATTTTCCCACCTCAAATTCATCTATTCCCAAATTGACTTTATGAAGTTAATGCATTAAATTTATCTCGTTATCGTTTGACTTGTATTGTATAACCCTAATCCTCGGGTATTCCCCATCTCTTCTCTAGATGATGCTAATTCTCGTCTAGATTTGTTCGTGGTCTCTTCTCAGAGGTTGTACTTCCGATCCTTCATAGTTGTCGTACGGGGGATATAAAGGAGAGAGAGAGAGGAGGGTATGAGGAGAACATGAGAGCATACGAAGAGAGAGATAAGAGGTCAGGAGTGATATATTTTAGGCTGTCCTCATGAAGCTTCGTATTCTTCAACACATCTGCTCTTTTGATGTCTTTGTGGCGCCTGGAGGTTCAACAACTATTCAAAAGAGAGTATGTCGATTGGGCCAACCTGGATTGGAAACTTCACGAAATCTGGCTCTTCCAGCATCGTCTGCGTGCGCAAAGAGGTACTTACTACACTTTAAGAGTGTCATGGAGTGAGGATCATAGAAGAACTCGTTTGATGCAATTTTTTGTTTGATTGGTGGATACAGGGTGACTGCACAGAGTGTGGTTTGTAGAACCAGGATATCTCCTTGTTTCCGGAGTGCGAGTCCCATGCTTTGTTCAGTGAAAGCACAGAGCCGGAAACAACCTCTTGCCGTGCCTGACATGTTTGTAACAGACCAACCAGGGTAGGGTTTTTTTTCCATTCAAGACGTCTCCTGGTTCTGGAATGGCTTCCGCCAGGTACCTCCAGCAATCATCTCTTTCACTGTGTAGAGCGTAAATCGGCACCCGACACTTGTGAATTCTGGTGCACAACCTTTCCCTCTTCGTGTTTAGCCCATTGTAGACGTAGTTATCAAGTTCATACTCCGTCTCAAGGTAACTGGGAGCCATATATATTTTCTGTTGACGGCCTTGCAGTACGGGATACTCTGTCAAGATAACTAGGATCAGCCATCCAAGCAACTGAGTCAGCAGCCAAGTCAGCTAAGTCAGAAGCTAATTCAACTGTGCCAAGTCAACAGCCAAGACAAGCATGTCCCCTCAAAATTCAATTACTCAAGGCACATGAGCAGACTCTTTGATTCAAGTCATGTGGGCGCTTAAGTGTATACTTAAGTGTCATTAAGAAATAGTCTGCTCATGTGCCTTTATTCAAGTCATGTGGGCACTTAATGACACATAAGTATACACTTAAGCATCCACATGACTTGAATCAAAGAGTCTGCTCATGTGCCTTGAGTAATTAAATTTGGAGGGGACCTGCTTGTCTTGGCTGCTAACTTGGCACGGCTGAATCAACTTCTGACTTAGCTGACTTGACTGCTGACTGAGTTGCATGGATGGTTGATCCTAGTTATCTTGACAGAGTATCCCGTACTGCAAGGCCATCAACAGAAAATATATATGGCTCCCAGTTACCTTGAGACGGAGTATAAACTTGATAACTACGTCTACAATGGGCTAAACACGAAGAGGGAAAGGTTGTGCGCCCGAATTCACAAGTGTCGGGTGCAGATTGATGCTCTGCACAGCGAAAGAGACGATTGCTGGAGGTACCAGGCGGAAGCCATTCCAGAACTAGGAGACGTCTTGACTGGAAAGAAAACCCTGCCCTGGTTGGACCGTTACAAACATGTCAGGCACGGTATTGGCCAAGAGGTTGTTTCCAGCTCTACGCTTTCACTGAACAAAGGATGGGACTCGAACTCCGGAAAGCAAGGAGATATCATGGTTCTACAAACCACACTCTGTGGAGCCGCCCTGTATCCACCAATCAAACAAAAAATTGCATCAAACGAGTTCATCTGTGATCCTCACTCCATGACACTCTTAAAGTGTAGCTAGTACCTCTCTCTGCGCACGCGGACGATGCTGGAAGAGCCGAATTCCATGAAGTTTCCAATCCAGGTTGGCCCAATCGACATACTCTCTTTTGAATAGCTGTTGAACCTCCAGGCGCTGATATTAGGTAAACACTTTTTTCAGCTCCCAAGTCAGTTTGTACTTGTTCATTCTGTAATAGCCAAAATAGTTGCAGCTATATACTTTTCCTGCTGTTTCCTGTATTTGTATCGTGCCCCCTGTTTATTCCGTTCATTAGTGGACTCATGGGTTACTTTATAGGAGAGCCATCAACTTCTGGAAATCTAATTTTTCTCTTGAACAGAACATGAACAACTCCCATCGTAATATTTTTTATATAGAGCCACTCTATTGTAACATTTTATTTATAGTGTGAAGGATGCTTAAAGAAGAACATCTACTCTTTTGCCCTCAAATTCCGTTTTTAGCTAGCAAGAAAATCCCCATTTTAGGATCACAAGCTCTATTGCAGTCATAGCGGTGATTCCAAAATGCCAAAAAGACAAATCCCTCTCACCTTAGATAAATATTTCAGTTTTTCCAATGTGATCTTTTTTGTTACTCCTTGAGGCTTTCATTTCTATTATAATCCATTTCTCATAACTCCACCTAGCAATAACTTCGCCAGATTCTTCCCAAACCCTTAGGGTCAGACATGAATGCACATAAAAAAGGGACTACAAAAATAATCATACTGTCATTTTCTCCTTAACCCTTGACTAACCAAATTTCACTATTTTTACCAAAAGAATATTGATTCCTATCAAGTCTAGACCATATCTAGACCAAACCATACCAACATATTGTTTACTCAGAATAGTTTCTGAAATACTCTAAACATCCTCTCTAAAATATCCATGTGGACACGCTGAATTGTGGCAGATGCATAAATCACCCCTCTCAAGTCTACAATCTTTCTCTTGAATGAAAATTTTGAGTGTCACAATGTATCACACTCAAGCCTATCACTAGGGCAAGTGTTTAAACCATAGTCATATGTTCATTGGGGCAGCTACTCTAAACTCGTGTGGTCTACCAATTGCCTTAAAAACACATGGGGCCCGAATCAGAATACATGTCTGTCTGAAATTCTTATGTGGATGAAGATGAACCTTAAGACTAAACAAAACCTGAAGTTTGGCGGGCTGTGTTATAGAATCTTATTGAGGACCAACTATTGCAGGGAACATAACCTTAAGCCAACACTATTTATTAAATCAGCTAGGTGGATCATCATCTCAAAACAGTTTTGTATGATAGAGAACAAGTGAGAGGGAATCACCCAATCTGTGTCCATTTAGACTTGCAGAATATCTTCCTTTATAACATCTTTAATTACGTAGCTATTATACAATTCTTCCACCACTCTCATTGTCACAACCCCCAGACCGAACATAACCATAGCGGAAGCACTCTGAACATTGGAGATCATGACAAAATATGTAATCATATCATGATTTAACAATCAAACAGATAAAAGAAGCGAACCACATAGTTGTCCCATTAAATGATTAAGAAAAGTCTTTAAAACAACATAACAAGGAGTTCAAAATATAAAAGAAACTGCTAAAATGTAGCATGCAAGGAACGAAAAGAAATGTTTTGAACTCCTTTAAAGTCTTCTCTAAAGTATGTAATAAGACAATTGTATGATGTGTTTCCATATTTATGTGAAATAGATTACTAACGATACAAATCCCTACTGGTCATGATCTCGAATTTTAAGATTGTTTTCACTACGGTTGCATTCAGTTTAGCAAGAGATTGTGACAAAAATGGTATAAAGAAATTCCTAGGATAGCTATTAAGTAGGATCTTATCAATTACATTGCATGCTTATGACTCTCTCTCTTTATTCGTTCAAGATGGCTCCTAAGTACAATTCTAACAAGGATAAGGGTCATACATGTTCTAATGAGGACAACTACTTCAAATAAAGAGAAAAAGGAGAAGATGAGATACCTCATGGGGAGGGCCCCTCGTGTTCCTATGACATGAGGATACTTTTGTGAATGTTAGAAATGGTAGGGAGGGGAGATCCTCACCTCACAATGGAGGAACGAGGATACTTTTGTGAAGTTCACAAAGTTGAAGCCATAGGAGAGAGAACTTTATATTGTGGGAGCATCACTTCCACTATTTGTGCCACTCCAATGACACTCGCATTGTTCACGACACGCATGACCATGGGAGAGGCAAGAAATGGCAGGAGAGCATGTCAATTATTCTAGTGAATTTCCTCAAGGTGAAGCCTCTAGTGTTCACCAAAGAGGAAGAACTTGATGCTGTGGGAAAGGTCAAGGCATGGCTTCACAGCATGGAGCATTTCTTTTGCAACTCTGGCTACTCCAACAACACTCGTGCTAGGTTTCGAAGACACATCAAATGGGGAGTGACAAAAAATTGGTGGGAGAGTGCAAGGCTAGAGATCTAGAGGTTGCCCTCTAACCTGGGCAGATTTATGCCCGCCTTCTAGTATCATTACCTCTTAGAGGCCATGGTCACCAAAAAGGTGGAAGAGTTTCTCATAATGCAACATGATGACTTGTCGGTGGTGCATGCTTCATGGAGTTGCACCTCATCTAGAAGTTTATATGTGCCTAAATTTTCACTATCTAGATGGAGCCTTATTACGATGCAAGCACTTCTCAAACTTCATGTGGAGCTTTGTTGATCACTGTGGGAAGTCTCGGAAGAAGGCGGGCAACAACAACATCAACAACACAAACAAAAATGTCGACACAAAGAGAACGGCACCAACAGGTGGCCCCCCTCTCAACAACAACCACAACAATCGACAATAGTGTCGGATTTTTCAAAGGACGCATCAAGAGAGATAGCTACATGTAACATTAAAGGTTGAGAAACAATGTAAAGAGGTGCTATGACAAATGCCCCTGGGGAGAGGAGGCCAATCTGCATGCATCTAAAGTTGGCAAAGGAACTTAGATTATGATCTAAATCTTATCACACTTAGCAAGATCATACATGAGCCTAGAAAGATCATACATGAGCCCATACTTTAACCTTTAATGCACTAGTCGATATGCTTAGTTAATCTATTAAGAACTTAGATTATGATCTAAATCTTATCACACCTAGTTAGATCATACATGAGCCTAGAAAGATGATATCTAGGTTCCTCTATCTATAGAAGAAAACATTTTCCCAACCTACTTGATGGTATTAAACATCTAGGATATTGATATACTCCTTGGGATTAGTCGACTTCACAAACACTACATGCTCATGGATTGTAGGAAGAAGGCGTTCATGTTTGCATACCCTAGAGAGGAGTGGGAGAAGATAACCATGGATTCTATCAATGGTCTGCCTAAGACTGGGAAAGGGCATTGTGTTGTTTGGGTAGTAGTTGATCATCTAACAAAGAGTGCACACATTCTAAGACAGATCTATATACACAGGAGATCGTACAACTATGAAGTGTCCCTCTATAGTTTCTGATCGGGGTCCGGAATTCACTTCTAAGTAGTGGAAACAGTTCAAGATGAGTTAGGCACTCAGCTTAAAAGCAGTAAACATATCACCTCATACGAATAAGTAGTCTGAATTAACCATTCAAATGCTAAAGGACCTTCTTCTTTCATGTATGCTTGATTGATAGATTATTAGGCTCCCTTCGACGAGTTTGCTTAAAATAATAATTATCATAATAACATCTGCATGGCTCCTTATGAGGCTTTGTATGGGAGGCCATGCAGTCACCATTGCATCAGAGTGAGATTGGTGAAAGAAGTTTGATTCATAGTGATGAGTTGCAGTTCTATATTACATTAGGTTGGTCTTATTCGTATATATGTTGTATTGCATTATGCTATGTTATTTGTTTTGTTATGGGCTTTAGACTTGTCTTGTCTTTAGCTTTTCTTTTATCCCAGATTGCCTAGTTTTGTTTCTGACTTGGTCTCTTATCCTATAAAAGAGAGAGCATTGTATTTGTTTTTGACATATCAAATAAAGGTTTCTCATTCTATATGGTATCTACGCTCTACGATCCCCTTTAATTCCCTCCTACAACCCTAATGCTTTCCACCCATCTCTCAACCTTGACGCCATCCCATCCTTTCCCCCACCCTAGCTATCACCCCCGCCATTGCAACCTCCTCCTCCCTAACCCATTGCTGCCCTCCCCACCCTCTCCCACCATCGTCAGCGTTGCTCCTCTCCTCTTGCTACCCCTCCCTACCTCTCTTCCCTAGCCGTCATTGCCCTTCCTCTCTCCACATCTTCCCTCTATTGCTCCCATCACAAAACTAGTTGCCGCCCCTCCTCCTTCCTTCCCACTGTCGCCGTCCACCTTCTCCACACTACAACCCTCCTCTCCCAAGCCCCCGACACGCTTCCTCATCTTACTACATCTCCCTCCATCCTACCACAAGCCACCATCGACTAGCCTCTCCCAATCCACCTCCTTTCCTTCCGTCTTCCTCTTTCAATCTCTACCAACACTTTTTAAATATAGCATGTTGAAGACCAAAAAGTCTACCCCTCTTGCCTACCTCCGCCTCATGTTGGAGTAACTCTCTCCCTATGGTGGCGTATATCTTTCTCTTTTGCCCCTATGTAGCTTTCTCATATCTGATGATCTAGATTTGTTGCTTCTGTGTACTGCCACTTTGCGGATTTCTTCAAATCTATTGATCCAGATATGTTGCTACCCATGAGTTGGGTTCCTTCTTCTGCTCGTGCTTGCTGACTATTATTGCTGCCCCTGAGTTGGGTTTCTTTCATGTTGCCCCGACATTGGGTTTCTTCTTATTGCAGTATATGTCTCACACATATCTTTCTTATGTCATATGTTGAAGCACTTAGAACACTGTGTCGCTACTGTGAAGTTGGATGGCTCTAACTATCACACTTGGTCTGCGGCCTTCGTACTCTATGAAAAAACTCATGGTCGTTAATCCCATCTTACTTTTGATGTTCCTGCCATACCTACTGCTAACGCCGATGATAAAACTAGACAAACCTACCATCAATGGACTAAGGAGGCTGGCGTCATTACCAGGATGGTCAATAGTGTTGAGCCAAAAATCAGGCAGTCGCTTCTTCGCATCCAGACTGCCAAAGACATGTGGGACCAACTCCCACATGTTTACTCTCATCAACAAAATCCGACAAAAGTGTTTGTAATTTTCAAATAGCTAGCTAAAAAAGAGTATTCTGCTACTGAATATGAGGATTGCTATCTCAATGATGTGCTTTCTCGGACGAGTTTTGGGTATATCACCTCTATTTGCTGATATCACTGAAACACAACGATAGCACAATGAACTTCAACTAGTGCAATTTCATGGGGGCTTATGCAATTTCATGCGGGCTTACCCCACTTATTCTCTGGAGAGGTAGATCTGATCCTGTCCAGTGACACGTTGCCTACCTTGCGTGATGTCCTAAAAAGGGTCCAACGGCTCTCGTCTGTCTTTTCTTTGTCACCCAACCACTTTGATGATGTTGCTCTAGTTGTTCGCTCAGGAGACTGCTCCCGTGGCCGTGGCCGTGGCCGAGGTCCGAGTCGTGATTCTGGTCGCTCTACTGCTGGTAATGACACCAGCCTACATTTAGCCTACCATCTACTCTCATTTCCTCGTTTTTGCATTACATTCATCTATGATTGTTACACATTTAGTTCATTATTGCACATTTGTATGTATTTAACAAGTGTTTGATTGCATATTTGCATAATTGCATCTGAAAGATGTAGTTCTCCAAAGTATATTTATAATTATATAATTACTGTATATTTCTATATATAAATAATTTAAAAATAAAAAATTGAAAACCGCATATACTTCCGCATATACTCCCACGTACCGCATATACTCTATTCAATGACCTCTCCAAACGTACAACGCATACCGTGGTTTAAACCATGGCTTCAATTGTAAATCATTTGAAATAGAATTCAACTTCCTCCGCACCATCCTCTTACAACCCATTTCCTTTTCTTACTCTATCTACTTTGGACCTCTTCTTCGCCTTATGTTTGCCAAAGGAATGTGGGACCATAGTCACAATATTTGCCTTTTTTTTGAAAAAAAACGTGTTTTCCCCCATGTTGTATGTGATGCCCGTTTAATACTCCAAACCATTTTATTTGTTTTATTCACATTTTATTCGCGTTTTATACCCGTATTCTGTTTTAGACACGTTTTATACGTTTTTACCTTTTTTACAGTTATGTACTTCTGTTTCTAGGGGTTTTGTTTGCGTGCTTCCCCTTTTTCACATGATTTTTTTTCTATGCAACCCTCTACCCCCTTGCTAGTTTACATCCTTTTAGATCCTTCTACAGATTTTCCAATTTCCCATTTAATTTGTATCCTCTTATCATCTCTCCAACATCCTTATTCAGTTCTTCCGACTCCCCTCTTTCGAAATCACCCACTGTGAACATTGTACGTTTGTACCCTTGTTCCTATATTTTTTTTCCTTATTTGCAACTGCAATATGCAATTAGACCATTAGTTATGTTTTTTTTTCAACTGCTTTGATTTTCAATAATATTGATTATTTAAGTTTGACTTGCACATTGCAAATATTAGGGGGTCATCAATTCGATCTTCAACTTTGATTTTCATCTGCAGCAACTTGACTTAATCTCCATCACTGAATTATGTTTCAAAAAGCATGTGTGTGCATGTGTATATAAGTACATATATACATGCATACCACCCTTCTGAGCGTTCGGCCTCCGCCACGGGCGTGAGAGAGGGGGGAGAAATTTTTCTCTTTTAATCCGATACATACATACATCTATATATATATATACCCATTTTTTCCCCGACTTTTTTCCGAACAGTTGACTGTACTTTTACCGTGCATTGACCTTTTTTATTCAAGATTTCAGCATAATTCTTGTTTACTGAAATTTTCAACTTGACCGTACATATCCTGAATACCGAATTTGTGACTATGTGTGGACCAATCGGTTCGGGGGTTTGCTCATCATCATAATCCTTAAAAGGTCTATGAGGTATATCAAATGCTTACAAGGTTGAAAGCCTGTTCCAGGAATAGACATCGAGGACCGCTATGCATGCTTTAAGACATTATGTGATAATCTTGATTATATTATCCTCTTTACTTCTGATGTTGCACAACTCGAGAAACAATGTTAAAACTCCAGCTGGTACAATCTCTCTCTAGTCTGCCTGACAAGCACTTGGGCGGCGAATCCTCAAGTGTCTTCTACATCTTTTGACCTCCTTCAGTTTCTGCTACTGAATCAACTATTTGGGCTGGGATTGGTCGTGGTCACAGCCGTGACAGTAGTCGCTCATCATACTATTTTTTATGTGGGCATGGACAACCCTATACATCATGTTATTGTAAATTTTGTCATCATACTAATCACGCTAAGGAACGATCTTGGGCCAATCAGGTTAGCTCTGATGCTGGATCTTCATCCTTGGCCTCACTTGCACTATGGATGCTACAACTCTTTTAGAGCGTTTGGCGACAGCCCTAAATCCCCTTCAGCTACTTGGTCTCCTGATGGTAGCTCCGCCCTTCATGCAACAACTCTCCCCTCTAGTAATAAAAAATGGATTATTGATTTTGGGCTGTCATATTTGTGATAATGCCAGTCTATTTCATATTATCACTAAGTCAACCTGTATTCCGCTTGTAATGCTCGATGATGGCTCCCGATCATCTGTTGAAGGCATTGGCACTGCTCAAGCTTTGCTCGCCTTATTTCTTCATTCCACTCTTTTTGTATCGACGGTTCCACTAAACTTTTTATCTATTAGCAAACTTGTTTGCCAAAAGCAGCGCTCCCTAACTTCCCTTCATGGATAGTGTCTACACGACCTTTGTACGAGGATGATGATTGGTGGGGGGAGTGAAGGTATTGATGGTATTATTATCTTGAAGCTTGCCTTATGACCCTTGGTGCTTCAGCTCTATTATCCTCTGTTCCAGCAACACATTGGCATTATCGACTTCGACATCCATCATTATCCTAGCTGAAAATTGTGTTTCTTGGTATTTCTAATTTTGGTTAGACTGTGAGTCTTGCCAGCAAACTCATACACATTTTTCTACTAAAACGTCATTATCTAGCTCTGCATGTTTTGATATAGTTCATTCTAATGTATGGGCCCGTGAAAAACGAGTATGTCTAGTTACAAATATTTTTTATCCTTTGATGACTTCTCTCGTTTGACATAGATTTTCCTTCTCAAAGGTCGGTCACAAGTTTTGCCCACTATTCACTTGTTGTTCGCTGAGATTTGCACACAATTTTCATCCCCCATTAAGATCTTACGCATAGAAAATGTCGTTGAATTTGTTTAAAAAAACTTAACAACCTGTTGCCAAGAACATGGGACGACCCGCCAGACCTCTTACCCATATACTTCACAATAGAATGGTGTATCCGAGTGAAAGGATTGGCATCTCTTAGACATTCTCTGAACCATCATGCTTCATGCTCGTGTTCCCAAGTAGTTTTGGCCCGAAGCCCTCCTAATTGCCTACTTTCTCACCAATCATATGTCTTCTTCACTTCTCCACAACAAAATTCCTATGCAAATCCTCCACTCTAGAATGACGTTTTCCTTACCACATATCTTTGGTTGCACATGCTTTGTTAAGATCCTCAGCCCTAGCCACAACAACTCGAGACACCAAGTTCATTTTCCTTACTATCAAACCAAAAAGGGCTATCGTTTTTATGATCTTGTTCGGCCCAAGTGCCTTGTCAGTGCAGATTGATTTTTTTGAGTCCACACCTCACTACTCAGGTGTTGGCACTCATCTCACTATAGATTTGGTTGCTTCTTCACCCTCGCTCTACTTACTGATACCAATTGATGAGTCACCATCTCCTCCATCGATTGAACCGCTACAAGTCTACCATTGTCAACTACCGGGATCCTCCTACATTTCGTCTAATGATGAAGGTTCTTGTCTGGAAGAACTTACCACTGCTTCTTCTACCTCCTCCGACTTGGATAAATCTATTGCGGAGGAAGGGGTAAGCATGCTTGTACTCAGTATGATATTGCCAGATATTGCACTCAGAATTGCCTTAATCATGCATTCTTTTATATTGTTGGCTATCTTCTATTGTTGTACCAAAGACAGCTTCAGAAGCCCTACAACATCTTGGTTGGCACCATGCAATGAAATATGAAATCATTGCTCTCACTGATCGTCACACATGGGATCTTATTGATCCACCTTGGTTGTCATCTAGTTGGTTGTTGTTGGGTCTCTACAGTTAAATATCACCCTAATGGCACCGTTGAGCGTCTTAAGGCCAGATTGGTGGCAAAAGGTTACACTCGACATATGGTGTACACTATTTTGAGACATTCTCCAGTGGCCTTGTTGAATTTTGTCTGCATTTTGATCTCTATTTCTATCAATCTAGATTGACCTCTTCTCCAACTTGATTTTAAAAATACATTTGTATGGGGATTTGGAGGTGGCAATCTTTACAGGGCAACCCTATGGGTTTGTTGCTCGAGGGGAATATGGCAATGTTTGTAAACTACAAAAATATATCTACAATCTCAAACAAAGTTCCCAAGCCTGGTTTGAGAAACTAAGTTAGATCCTTATGCACAATGGGTTTTGCCAGTCACATGCAAATCACTCACCGTTTGTCAAAAATAGTACTAGTGGCATAGTAGTCCTTTTGGTATATGTTGACAACATAATACTATAAGGAAGCGACTACCCGAATCCAGGACACAAAACACTACTTGTGCAAACACTTTGCAACTAAAGATTTGGGCAATGTGCGATATTTTCTCAACATTGAAGTAGCTTGTACATCATCAACTATTTGTCTATCTCAAAGGAAGTATGTCTTGGATCTACTGAAGCATATTGGAATGATGGGTTGTAAACTGGCGGATACACCACTACATGCTAATATTCCCATGGATGATGACTCCTCGCATATCTTTCTTAACAAAAGAATGATATATGAGGACAGTTGGTAAGCTTGTATCTCTGACTGTCACACACCCTAATATTCTAGCTATTGTTGGGCTCATTAGTAGGTGTCTTGACAACCCAGAACATTGCCATTGGAATGTTGTATGCCACATACTCAGATATCTGAAAGGGTGTCATGGGAAAGGCCTACACTACAAGAAACATGGACATCGTACCCTTATTGGTTTCTTTGTCTGAAGACTACATTGGTAGGAAAACTAACATGAGATCTACCTTAGGGTTTTATACCTTTGATGGGGGAAATTTGGTAACCTGGCGAATGAAGAAATAAACAGTTGTAGTTCGATGTAGTGTCGAGGCTGAATAGAGGGCTATGGCTCATACTGTCTATGGAATGATGTGGGTGAAAACCTTCTTTTCATAACTGGGGATATCTCCTGCTCCTATTCCTATGAAATGTGATAATCATGTTGTTATTTTCATTAAAAGCAACCATGTGTTTCATGAGATGACAAAACTTATTGAGGTAGACTGTCATGTTATCAAATAAGCAATCTCAACGAATATAATCTGCACCCCCTCACTAAGTCTAAAGACCAAATTGACGATCTCTTCACAAAGCCACTAAGCAAGAAAATCTTTTTCAATTTAGTTAGCAAGCTCGACACAATCAATATCTTTGCCTTGCTTGAGGGTGAATGTTAGTATGAAACATGGGCTTGTCTTGTCCCGCACTTTTAAAATGTATACATTTTTACATATAGTCATGCCACGTGCTCACCGGTTGTATATAGTCATGCCACGTGCTCACCGGTTGTATCATCCAACGAGAACTATATTTCTTCTATCAACAAGTATTGCAGAAACATTGATCCCTCTTGGTTTTAAGAATAACCTCCGATGCATTAGACCTTCTCTTCCTTGTTAAAACATTTGTTTCCTTGTCGACTCTGATTTTTGTTACTTAGGTTAGCAATGAAGAACATGAACCCTTGGGTTCATACAAAAGCGTCACATGTTCCGAAAGCACAAACTTGATGTATCGGTCATGATTTACATGAGTCTAGGAGTGACCCTATTCTTTTCTAATGGAGCTTTTTCCAACTGTTTGTCCTTGCAACACTAGACGGACGTGCATGAGATGAGGGTGAACTAAGAGGAGGGGTGTCTAGAGTTGAGAAATCAAACTCCAATACCCGAACTGTCATGCCACGTGCTCACCGGTTGTATCATCCAACGAGAACTATATTTCTTCTATCAACAAGTATTGCAGAAACATTGATCCCTCTTGGTTTTAAGAATAACCTCCGATGCATTAGACCTTCTCTTCCTTGTTAAAACATTTGTTTCCTTGTCGACTCTGATTTTTGTTACTTAGGTTAGCAATGAAGAACATGAACCCTTGGGTTCATACAAAAGCGTCACATGTTCCGAAAGCACAAACTTGATGTATCGGTCATGATTTACATGAGTCTAGGAGTGACCCTATTCTTTTCTAATGGAGCTTTTTCAACAGTTCGGGTATTGGAGTTTGATTTCTCAACTCTAGACACCCCTCCTCTTAGTTCACCCTCATCTCATGCACGTCCGTCTAGTGTTGCAAGGACAAACAGTTGGAGAAGTAGTAGACCGAAATTGCAATTAAGCAACAACAAAGCAACACGAGTGAGAAAAGAAGCAATCATTGTCCTTGTGCATGGCCTTGGCTGTCGCAATAGTGAAGATGTTTGCAGCGGCAACACAATAGGGTCGTGAGTTAGCAGGTGGGGGGGAGGGGTTAGGGTCAATGACAGGGTAATAGGGTGTAGCAATGTAGCAGAAGTAGCTTCAAGTGGGAGACAGTAGGGGAGATAGTGGTGGCAGGTTTGGGAGAAGCGACAGTAGTAGGAAGGCATCGACGCAACAAGACATCAGTTAGGCGTCAGGGCATGGAACAAAATTTCATTCCAAATGTCAAAATTTACGTTTTTTTCCAGCTGAACATCAAAACGTACAAACAAAGTGAATGGGATGTGATTTCGCTAAAATTTCACCCCTAGGAGAGAATATACAAAAAGCCCAGTTTGGGCCGAATTTAGAGAAATGGTACAAAAATGAAACTTTAACTTCAAAAAATTTGTTCCTAAGGCTACTACTACTACATCTTGGGTGTTTTGGTGATTTTCTTTGAACCCTTGCTTCTAGGTATATTTTCTTAATTGTAAGGCATGTTTTTCTTATTCCTAGCACATTTATACCTCCTATTCCTGCACTGTTCTATAGATATCTAATGAAACACTCCAAAAATAACAAAGTTCTAAGTGTTGGATGTTTTGAAAATTAAATTATCTACAAACACAATGTGTAGATATATGAAATATTGGTATAAAGTATGTAGATTTATAATAATTTTGAAATTGTTATACATAGTTTGTATCCAAATATAAATGGCTTAAAGGCTATTTTCAGAATGTATTTTCTTGGATCAATATCAATGTCCTATGACTTATACAAGTTGTAATTTGTATGACAAGTTTTCTAAGTTGTAACTTGTGGGTTTGTAAGTTAGTAACAAGTACGACATTTTTGTTCAATTGTGCACTCATTAAGACATTGATACCACTCTGATTTGTAAACATTAATCTATTATTTAGTCTAGTGTGTTTGTGTCTAAACATTGTGTTTGCAAAATATTATATAACTTAATTTCTTCATTTTGTCGTCGAAACTGCTATCAAAATTCTGTTGAAATTGTTCAGCTTGACTTACAAATGTGGGGCACCCCCACATATCCGATATCATATATTTTGTATATTTGAGTAGATCTTGTCATTTAGATCATCCTGGTAAATTTTCATGATTTAATTCGCTCATTTTGGCGTCAAAATGGTTAGTGTTGTAGTATAGAGTTTTTTTCAAAAATTTTGTTAGGGTTATGTGTCTAGATGGTTTGGACTTTTATCTTGACTTTAGAATTACATATAGTATGCTCTCTCTCTTTCCTACATGTTTGTGGTATGGGACAACGCCTCTGAGGTTTTGTAAAGAGGATGTTATATGCATTATGCTTGTCTTGCTCGTTTGAGTGCATGTGGTATGGGACGCATGCACGAGGAGGTGTTAGGATTAGTCTGGTAAGACATGCAAGTTTCTATTTTTGGGCTACCAATTCGACATTGAAATCAATATATTTAGCTATGGCATTGCGCAGGCGGTGCCTAAGAAGTTGTACATGCAAATCTGGATGAAGCAGCAACAAGTCGTTGATGTTGTGAGCGCTTGAAGGAGGAGATTCATCCCAAACGACACTACTAGCACCTCATGATGTCTGAAGACGTCGTCGTTTCAGACGCGCTGCAGGATATGGCTTCTTGATGCATCATGTAGAAGCTAGACCCGAGCAAGGTGCAGAACAAGATTGTCTATATACATGCGTGATGGGAACCTATAGCTGCGAAGAGCCTCGGTCATGAGAGTCGGTGGCGTCGAGATGATAGTGGTCAATTCTGACCCATGTATAAATTCCATCAACGTTGACTTACACCTCATCCCTGCGATTCATTTTAACTTCGTGGATGGCCAGAGGCTGCTGCAATACATGAGCTCGATAGAGATTCTGACCCATGGTCATCACGGTCAATGTCGTCAAGCTACACCTGCATGCGGAAAATTTCTCACTCGTTGCCGTTTCTTCAGTTTTGTCAAATTGGCATGCGGCAAAGATGCTTGGGTGGGGTTGACGAGTGGCTCTCCTTTGCACCCATCGACGATGGGGTTTCCTCTTCTAGCGCCCCTTCTTCTTGCTTCCCCGGAAATCCAAGTTAACGTCTCAAAACAATCTAGGACAACATCGACTGCTTCAATCAAACGACGTCATCATGATGGGCGATATTATAGTGTTGATATATGAGTAGCTGACTAAAAGTGGGGGGAAGGTGACAGGCAAGGAAATTATAGCGGGTTGTAGCAGTTTTCAGATGAGTTCTGGTAGGTTTGGTAGGGTAGGGTTGGCAGAGAGAGGATGACTTGGTAAATCAATGGACATGGAGGAACCATCATTGATGGATGTTGCACATGACATGTTCGACTCGGCTAGTTGAGGGCAATGACACTAAGAGGAGCGGTTTTATGGCGGCACTGGAAGTGGCTGAAGTAGGACTTGGTGCATTGGGGTGGTAGCAGGTTTCAGATGAGTTCTGGTAGGTTTGGTGGGGTAGGGTTGGCAGAGAGAGGACGACTTGATAAATCAATGGACATGGAGGAACCATCATTGATGGATGTTGCACATGACATGTTCGACTCAGCTAGTTGAGGGCAATGACACTAAGAGGAGCGGTTTTATGGCGGCACTGGAAGTGGCTGAAGTAGGACTTGGTGCATTGGGGTTTCAAATAAAATTTAAATGCTCATTACATTTAAACTCAACGGCCTTGTGTACAACAACAAACATATGACTACACCAACATGGAATTTGCATTTTGTTGTGTTAAGACACACATATATATAGTAATTTTATCATGCGTGTTTTGCAAAAAAATATTATGTCTACACCAAGAATTGAACCTAAGAATTCCAACACAAAATTGCTATTGCTAGCCACTGCACCAGTTCTAATGTTGTGATTAATATGTGTTATTAATATCATATATATTAATAACATAGTATATTACACGTGTATTGTAAAAAAATGTATAACGTCTAAACCAAGAATCGAACATGAGATCTCCAACACAAGATCACTACTGCCAGCCACCATAGCAATTCTACTTTTGTGTCTTGTATGCAATACACATGGTACATATTATTAACATAGTATATAAATATATGTATATATATGTACATGTGTGTTTGTACTTGTATGTTATTTTTTATTTTTTATGAAGGTCCTTCCCCCTGCTTGCCCGCTGGTTCCGCCCTTGTCTTTAACACTCTCTCTACCTTGATAGATTGATTGATCAATCCCCCTCCTTGATCAACAATCCTTCCTGTTGAGATTTATTTAGTTTAAGGGTTTATTACTTAGTTTGTTAATATGGTTCTGATTGTGTTTTCGCCCATTTTGAGTCATCGAGGAGACTCCCTCTCCTAGACCCCTCTTTATCTATGGAGGCCCAACAGATGAGTATGGTTAACCAAGTGTGCAACCCATTAGTTCCAGCGCAAACCATGTCGGACATGAATCCCAGTTTTATTCATCCCCATTAAGATCTGAACCAAAGACCTCTGCTTGTGGCCACGGTCCAATCACCAATGACCTACACCCTTGCTGGCTATTTTGGCCCATTATGGTTTGTGTAAAGTATATTGCTCCCCCTTCTTCTATGTATAGGAAAGGGAGGTCTCTTATCATATATATTGACTAGCCATCGATATATATTGACTAGCCATCGATTTCTCTAGCATGGTATCTAAGAGGGGATCCTAAAATGGTGAAACCCTGACCTAAGGAGGGAAAAAAATTCTTCCGCCTGCGGGCAGGCACCTCTCCTTTATGGCTGCCCACCAGGCATCTCTTCCTCTAGAGAGGAAAAAAGCTATCTTCCCCAAGATAATATGTCCCTGCGCCTAAGGCCTTAAAAAATTAAGAATTAAACATATATTTATATACACATATTTATATATTATGTTAGTAATATATGATATTTGTAATGAAAAGAAGGCACAACAGTAGAATTGGTGTAGTGGCTAACACAAAATTGTCTACTTTTAATATTATTACAAACACTTTTTAAAAATAATGGAGTTCTTGTAGTTAATGGTTTTTTATCAATGAATATTTAATTATCATTCTTCAAGTGATATCTTTCAATCTTCATTGGCAAATTTATCTTTTTTTCTACCTTCTTATTCACCGTATCGGTGAATTTTATATCACTGTGAATCAATTTTGGTTCTTTGTTCCTTCTAATTCAAAATTGTATCTCCTTTAGTTTTTCTGTTGATGATCTCTTTTATTCTAGTAATATAAAGAATTGATATCTTGTTATTTTTCTATATATTTATTTTTATATTATGGTGGGTCTTTAGTCTCTATTATCGTTATTAAATTTCACAATTGAACGCTATTTTATCTTGTTGTGCTTTGTATATCCCTATTTTTGTTGTACACACATGTACATAACATATATAAATATATACATGTAGGATACATATATAAATTTAGTTTTTAAGACCGGATCGTACATATTTTGAGGCCTACGCCCCAAACGTCGTGAGGCTTACACCTCGCCTCACTAAGACAAAAACGTCTCGTTGGGCCTCACACTTTACAACCTTGCCTACAGATTATAGGGATGACAATGTTTGGCTAAGATGTCTAGCTTCAAGTCCATAATTATGTGATTGAGGCACAAGTAAATGATTGGTATCATTTATAATCAAAATCTAGGATCTTGGTGTTTCATCATATGAATTTTATTGAGAAACAAAAAATAACTAATAACAAGGCTCTTATAGTCTAATATAAAGATGTAGTGGATATCTTGGGAGAGAATTTGGGCAGTAGGGCAGAAGTTCGAACAACTATAAGATAGACTTAATGCCTCAAATGGTATTGGGTGACAACATCATTACTGTTGCAAACCATGTGATTGCATATGGGGCCCAACTAGAATGGCGAACCACATATGACCGTGAAGTAAAATTACAAGATAGGCTTGGTGTCTTAAATGGTGAGGAAGGGGAAACAACAATGTTAGGCAGCCCATGTTTCGCATAAGTTGTTTGGCCAACTCTTTGAATTGCATATGGCTATGAAGTCCAATTTCTGACTACATTCCTTATGGAGGCTATATATGTGGACTTTTATAGTTGTCTTGTTTAATCATTTTTTAAATTATGCTTTTTACATCTAAGTACTCACTCACATATACTTATGCATATAGATGTCCACATATGCATGTATATACCATGCTATACATGTATATTAATATATTTATATTATAAAACAATAAGGGAGATGACGGGCGTCTGGGGGTCTCGGAGAAAGGCGGCGGCGTGAGCGACGGGATCGAAACCCTAAAAGATGACGGAAGAGCGACCGGGGGTAGCAAGGATGGAAGGAAGAGCCCGACACAAAAGACGATGGAAACTCAACGGCTGGACAAAGTGACCGGCCTTAACATCACTTACAGAAATATGAGAGGCTCAAACCCTAACGACGACTCGGAAACCATGACTGCGGCGGATGCAACTGTGATGGAAACAGACGGAAAAAACGACGATGACGGCAATCCCTTTCTACCAGATGAAGGCCCCCAGATGAAAGCTTTAAACTTCAAACAAGCTTGTATGGGAGGAGGACACGGGGGCGCCACGAACCCAGTCTTTATCGAAGATGAACTGGAGGAGTTAGTGAATCCTGAAGACATCGAACTCATCAACGTCCATGGATATCCAGAAATATATGTTGCACCCGAGGCTGAGGAAATCCTTAGCAGACCTTTTAAATACTCAGTTATTGTGAAACTCGTAGATAGATCGGTGGGTTTCCTAACCATGGCGGAGAGATTAAAACTCCTGTGGAAACCTGCAAGTAGATTCGAACTTTATGAATTAACTGATCAGTACTATGTTGCCCAGTTCTACAACAGGCACGATCACGAGAAGGTTCTTACAGGGGGGCCATCGTCTCTTTTTGGAGGATGCCTGATGGTATGGCCATGGAACGGTTACTTTGAACCATCACAAGGTATCCCAGACCATATCGTAACCTGGGTCCGAGTGATAGGGCTGCCAATCCACTACTACAACATGGAGATCTTCAACAAAATAGGGGAAGCTGTGGGGCGATTGATTCGTGCAGACGACCACTCGGTCAACAGAACAAGAAGTAGATTTGCTAGGATAGCCATCGAACTGGATACTAGCCTTCCTGTCAACCCGGCAATTCTGATAAACGGGAGGGAATATAAACTAGAATATGAATCATTGCCAAACTTCTGTACAAAGTGCGGCAGACTGGGGCACAAAGAACAAGACTATAGGGGCGCAACTGAAGCACCTGCTGCAACAGAACCAAATGCTACGGAGGAGTCCGCAGGGGTAAGATGGGTTGATGAAGAGGACAAATGGCAAGTTTACTACGGTAAGAAAATACTAGCAAGCAGACCGCCGAGGAAGAAGGATAAAGAACTAGATCGCAAAGATAAGCACCAAGGGAAGGAGCAGAATAACAGATACCAAGTTCTTGATGAGGAGGAGGAGAGCAATTAAGCACCCAGAGGGGAAGAAACTGAGAACACAGGAAAGAAACAAAGCACTGCAACAAGCCCAAAAATATGGCGGAAGAAACAGAGAAGAGAAAAGGAGGGTGATACTTCACATGAGGAACCAATGGAGACACAAAACCAGGTCCCAACAAAAGTAAGTGAAAAGGCGGCCAGTGAAAGTGAAGCACCAAACGAACAACCGAGACACACTACAGTATCACCAGTAGGCGATGAAGTTATAAGGGGTAGATTTGTAGCAGATGCTGAAGTCACAGCACTCTCGAACCAGGGAGAACAAGTGAAAACCACAGAAGCAGAAGAAACTCAGTCATCCTCGACGAGAACTGTCAATAAAAAAACATCTATGGCAGGCCGAAAGGCGAAGGAGAAGGGAGAAACTGCACAGCAGGGTAGTCCCCACAAAATTCACCCTTATAGTACCCGAGGAAAGACGAAGAGGACCAGTGAAGACAAGGAGGGGTTGGGTGCAGCTCTGGGCCAATAACTAACATCTCCACTATTTTTTTATGATTAATATACTAGCTTGGAACATAAGGGGTGCTGGCAAGAAGAAAGCCAGACACTACCTCAAAACCTTAATCAAGAAGTACGATATTGATATAGTATCCATTTCTGAACCTCACATTTCTGGAACGCAGGCAGACAATATCATCAAGGAAATAGGCTTCTCTAGCTCACATAGAGTAGAAGCAGCAGGTTTCTCAGGAGGTATATGGGTTCTTCGGAATGAGCAAAAATGTGACGTCCAAATTCTTGAGAGCAACAAATACTTCATCCACTATAAAGTTAACAACAACACCTACTTCACCTTCATCTATGCGTCTCCTTCCCCGGCTGGCCGACCCATACTTTGGGAACATCTGTTACGTCTAAGTTTCTCCATTGATAAACCCTGGATCACATTGGGCGACTTCAACTGCATGCTTAGCCCAGATGAAAAAATAGGAAACAATATGTTCAACCTCCGGGAAGCAACTACTTTCAGGAACACCCTCACTCAGGCATGCCTTACTGACATCGGCAACTCAGGATACAAGTTCACTTACAAGAAAGGGATTCTTCACGAACGCATCGATCAGGCAGTATCGAATGCTGCTTGGATTCAGAACTTCCCCAACTTTGTGTGAGAAACACTTACACGGATAGGTTCGGATCATAACCCCATTGCTATCCTAAATACCCAAACCAAACAGAAAAAAACTCGCTTTTTTACCAAAGCTAGTTGGCACCACCAACCTGTCTTCACAGATCTACTAAAAAGTGTTTGGAACCCAGAGAAAGCTTACCAGGAAGCTATTAAAGATACCATGGAACCAGTGCTGCGATGGGATAAAAACGTCACCAGGAAACAATAGAAAGAAAAGGATATACTTATCCGAGAAATCACACAAGCCCAGAAGGCTGTGGAAGCACATTACAGTGTAGCAGGGGACTCAAGATGAATCGAACTCGAAAGTAAGCTCGAGAGTATTATGTTGCAGGAAGAGGACAGTTGGAAACAGCGTAGCCACATCAATTGGCTCCATCATGGAGACAACAACAACAAGTATTTCCATGCGTTCGTCAATAATAGGCGTCGTTCAAACCGAATCAACACCCTGCAGAAAAGCAATGGTGAATGGACATCAGACAAAGCTGAACTTAACGTACTGGTTTAATCTTACTTCAAGGAGATGTTCACAGCTCCCGCAAACCAGTCCCCTACCAGTATTACCTCTATGCCTGCTAAATTTAAGAAACTTACACCCAGCAAACAAAGGCATCTTGCTGCTGCCCCTACGGAGCACGAAATCTGGAAAATAATAAAAGAAGCAGATTCTTACAAGGCGGTGGGGCCGGATGGATCGGACAACCTATTCTTTAAAAAGAAATGGAAAGTTATCAAGCATTTTGTTATCAAATCTATACGAGGTATGTTAAACGGAACGCCCATAGATGACCAGCTTGCAAACTCCAACATTGTGCTCATTCCTAAATGCAGAAGCCCTACCAAATGTAACCAGTTGCAACCCATCACCTTGAACAACACCATTATGAAAATCGCGTCCAAGATTGTGGTGGATCGAGTGAAACAACACTTGCCAAAGTGGATTTCCAAAGTCCAGACTAGTTTTATACCTGGAAGGAACATCTCTGATAATATCATCATTGTTCAGGAATTACTCCACAACATGAGAAGGAACTCCACCGGAGCGTATATGGCTATCAAAGTCGATCTATCGAAAGCCTATGACAGACTTTCCTGGGATTTTATCGAGGATACACTAAATCACATGGCCTAGCCAAGTAATATCCAAAATTATATCATGAACTCTCTCCATGCAGGGCGAACCAGCATTGTTCTAAATGGTGAAACTCTTCCACCTTTCAAAGCTTCTAGGGGCCTGAGACAGGGAGATCCCCTCTCCCCATACCTTTTCGTACTCTGTATGGAAAGATTCACTCAACTAATTGAATACTCTGTCACGAATAAGAGCTGGAAACCAACCAAGCTATCCCAAAAAGGCCCATCTATATCTCATGTTATCTTCACTGATGACATCGTCATCTTCGCCCACGCTTCTATGGAGCAGATAATTAACATCAACAAGTTCTTTCAAATGTTCGAATCAGCCTCGGGACAGAAAATTTCCATTGAAAAATCAAAGATCTACTTCTCGAAGTCCGTCTCTCGTGCCATACGAACTCAAGTTTGCTCTACCAGTGGGATAGCCGAAACTAACGAATTGGGGAAGTACCTTGGGGTACCTCTTTTACATGGCAGAATTCAAAAGGAGACCTATGCATATCTAGTGAATAACATTACCTCCAGAATTAATGGTTGGGCGGCTAAGACGCTATCTCTTGTAGGAAGAATTTGCTTGGCAAAAGCTGTGCTCACCTCCATACCTACCTATGCCATGCAAACGGCAAAGATTCCAGTGTCAATCTGTAAAAAGCTAGACAAAATTATTCAGAACTTCATATGGGGAGGAGGACACAAAGACAAACCTGTCTCACTAGTCACATGGCGACATGTGACGTCAAGCATAGATAGAGGAGGACTGGGTATCAAATCTATGCATAGTTGGAACAAAGCCATCTTATGGAAGAACACTTGGAACATACTCAATGCCAAATCATCACTCTGGAGGCAGGGCCTTCTAGACAAATACAAAAGCTTCCGCCAAGGCAAAGGCTGTCGAGCGACCCCTTTCTGGCAATCCATTGACTCAGGGAAAGATTTCGTTGTCTCTAACTACATAAGATCCATTAGCAATGGAAGGGACACCTCGGTCTGGTATGATAATTGGGTACCAGGAGAAGGGAAGCTGGTTGATAGATGTACTGAAACCATTGATGAAGAAATCATGGACCTCAAAGTCTCGAGCCTTGTCAATCTCAATGACAGTTGGGACACATGCTTCCTAGAAAGCTATCTGCCACCGAGCTGCGTAAGGAAAATCATCAGCTTACCCACTCCCAACTGCAATAAAGGCAAGGACCTTTGGAGCTGGAAACATGAAACTACAGGTAAATACTCAACAGGCAAGGCTTATGACTTAATCCACACTGAAGATACTGAACAAACAGATGACGTGTGGCTGAAGATATGGAACATCAGGGCCCCCGCCAAAATTCGTACCTTCTTATGGCTTGCTGCACATGAGGCGATCATGACCAACGTGAGAAGGAAGCAATGAAAGTTCACAGATTCCACCCTTTGTCCGAGATGTGGTGGTAATGAGGAATCCACACTCCACGTGCTGAGGGACTGCCCACATGCAGGTGAAGTGTGGTCGGCTACAAAGCTCCGCAACATATATCTGACAGACTCGTCTGCAACCTCAAGAAGCTGGATAGCAACAGTGCTGAAGGAAGACATGAACACCCAGTCCATGTTCGCCATCACCTGCTGGTTCATATGGAAAGCAAGAAACTCTGTGATCTTCAACAAAAAAACTATCCAGAAAAGCCGACAAGTTTCACAAATAACATGTCTTTATAAATCAGTGGTCTAGGCCTGGGAGAACAATGAACAGGCCAAAAAAGATGAGATACAACTAGGAGGTGAGATTCCCATGAATGAGGAAAGACGCATCCTATGGATGACTGATGCTTCAGTACACAGAAACATTGCTTCCATAGCGGCGGTAGCCATTGACAACGATGGCAACTGGCTAGGGGGGTGTGCGAAGAAAATCACTGTTCAGTCAGTTCTTGAAGCTGAAACGAGAGCACTGCACCTTGCAATCGAAGCTTGCAAGATCAATCAATGCCCCAGAGTTACCCTGGTTTCGGACAACGCCATAGCAACTAAAGCAGTGAAGGACAAAGGAAGAAATGCACCTGCCATTCGATCCTGGATATTGGACATACACAAGATTTTAGCAGACATTGAAGATAGTGCTGTATTGAAGGTCGATAGAGAAACCATCCAACTGGTGGACGGCCTAGCCAGACACCACCACAAAAATTATCAGGACGATCGAGTATATATCGATCCTCCACTCAACCCTATGGGTCAACCCCTTCTCTTTTTCCCCTGTAATGGTAGAAACCCTACCAGCTTCATTTTCCCAACAGGAACAAAATGTAATCTATGGTTGTTCCCTGCCATGCAGGAGCAGAATGAATAATATATACCTCTGAAGAGGTTCCTAAAAAAATATATTTATATTATATATATAAATGTAATATCCACTACACGTTAAGAATTATATTTTCAGCATTATCTAATTCATTTGGGAAAAAATGTTCAACACATACTCTATGAAGCACCCTAGATGAATGCATGTACCATTATCAGAACAATGGGTGTTAAAACTTCACAATGAAGAGATGGAACTAGTTGAGTTACAGAGGTGAGATATCATGGATAAAATGGTTCAAGATGAGAAAAATGTAGATGAAGTTCTATATACACATCCCAAAATTGGAGGTTTGAAATAGATAGACTTGGAATGGGTTGTGGGTAGTTGGTGAGGAGGAATATTGTAGGAGGTATAGATTTATATTCCAAGTTATTTACAGGTGTGGCTGCTAGGGGTGGTGTTTAAAAAAAGGCCGCACAAGCCGCATATACTTAGCTGCATATAAGGGTGATTAGTTGCCAATTTTTAGATGAACATTTCCTGTCTCGGACCATACTTGATTATAATTTGATTGATAACATTCTCTCGATGTACAATTTTGTTGTATGTTTAGTACATAAGTCACATGCTTATTTAATGTTTCTTGTTTTGGACCTCTAGGACATGCAAGCATCTTTTGTATGATTTGGCTAGTCTTGATTGTTATCTACTTCTCTTAAACAATTTTGTGTGGGCTTCATTGGAGTTTATACTTAAATGATACTACAATGCATTCTAAATGGTGCTTTACTTTTCATTGAAACTTCATATTTAAATCTATCTCAAATTTTATGGTTCAAATATGTAATTGTACAAATTATATATGTAATTATGTGATTAATTTATATATAATAATTAAATTATAAAAAAATTACAAATATACTTATGTATATACTCCCGTATAACGCATATACTCTATAAGGTGAACTTTCTCCACGCATACCGCATACTGCTTTTTAAAACACTGGCTAGGGGATGGATCATAGTTTTAAATTTCCTCGAAATTGTCAAAATTTCCACAATTATTTCCATACCGATTGCCATCGGACATCGAAATGCAGTCGAAACACATTGTCTATCGAATTTTTTATTTCTTTTTGATGTACTATGGATTGCCTAGAGCATACTTTTTTTGCACAATTTTGTGTCTTAAGTTTATACATTGTGCTTGCAAACTATAATGACTTAATTCATTGATTTCACCATGAAAATGACATCAACTTCTCCATCGAAATCCCCATCAAAATAGTTCAGGGTCCTCTCACACATGAGGAGACCCTCACCTGGCATATCCAGTATGAAATATTCTTGCATATTTGAGTAGATCTACAGTAGTAGATAATTTTGATAAAATTTTGTAAATTAGTTCGTTGATTTTTCCGTCGAAACGTTTAGAACGCGTTTGTCGGAATCTCCATCGAAATTCCGACAAAATTTCTATTTCTATGGCTAGCGAAACGACATCAAAATCAGACATTTTCTTCCTTGAGATGGATAAAAATCTAAGAGTTTTGGAAGATCACAACTGCTAGACTAAACACAACCATAGCGAAAGCTTTCTCAAACTACATCTCATAGGGTAGAAAAAATTCAAGGAGCATAGAAGGAACTCTTCTTCGAGCTATTTTTTAACACAACCACATGAAACACTCTCTTCCTGATCCATTTCTCAAAACAACCACACAAAGCAAACTCCATGTGAGAGATTTCATCCCCAATTAATCAGTTAGCATTGTGAAGTGACGTCACTCTCTGTAATGAGTTTTGTAATTGTCTAACATGTGCTCTCGAATTAACACAACCATGGATATAGTGTTAAATGGTTATAGTGCTAACTTGTCAACCCTGAACTTATCTTTTACTTTGGATTTAGCAATAGACTTTATGGGTTTGATTTTGAGGAAGACATGATCACCCACATTGGATATTGTTTCTAGACTTGTATCATCGTATTTTTTGTCAGTCCTAAGTAAACCTTTTAACTTCTTGATCAGATATTTGATGTGTCAAACAAATACAATACTCTCTCTTTTATAGGATAAGATAGTAAGTCAAAAACATAACTAGACAATATGAGATGATAGAAAAGCTAAAGACAAGACAAGTCTAAAGCCCATAAAGAAACAAATAACATAGCATAACACAATAAACCATATAAACCAATACTCCCCCCCAAGCTGGTGCATAGATATCAATCATGCCAAATTTGTCCACCATGGTAGTGAATATGGCCTTGGGAAGAAGCTTTGTGAAGATGTCTGCTACATGATTAGAAGTGTGAGTATATGGAGTGGAGACATTGCCAGATACAACAACTTCTCGGACGAAATGGCAATGCACCTCAATATTCTTAGTGCGCTCATGAAATGTTGGATTTGACAATGAATATAGCAGCCCTATTGTCACAATACATAGGAATCGGATTACGATCATAAATGTCAAAACTCTTTCACAAGACTGCAGACCCACAACAGTTCGCAAGTAGTGTGAGCCATAGCTCTATACTTAGCTTCAGCACTAGAGAGGGCGACTATAGTTTGTTTCTTGTTGCTCCAGGTAAAACTACTTTACCGTAGTTTTTTTGCAGATAATCCCAATTTTGGTTTAATAGTACATCCCAGTAGGAGACGACCATATTTGTTCAAGATGACGTCCCACAAAGGTACGATAACCAGATGTATATTTACGATCTATCTTGCTGCCTGCATATTTAGAGTCTGAATATCTTGTGATTTTACAATGCCCATGTCTTCTGTAGAATAGGCCTTTTCCTAGAGAAATTTTCAGATATTTTAGAATATGACATGCAACTTTTAAGTGGAATTGTCTAGGTTTATTCATATTTCTACTAACTAAGCCAACAATAGAAGATATATCAACCCTTTTAGCACTTAGATATATAAGTTTACCAACTAATCTACAATATTGTTGGTTATGAGGGTATGGGGAAGTATCATCATATAAGTTGGTCTTAGAATCTAAGGGAGTAGTACTAGGTTTTACTCCAAGCATTCATTTTTCCGACCAAAGATCCAGGACATATTTCCTTTGTCATAAACAAATACCTGAATAAGAGTGGGAAACTTCAATATCCAGAAAATATCTCAATTTTCCTAGGTCTTTGGTGACAATTTTGTTTCCAAGTATTCTTTAATAGCTTGCATGCTTGCTTGATCACTCCCAAATAAGATTATATCATCAACATTAACAATCAAAATTATAAGGCCAGAGAAAGCTTTCTTAATAAAAATTGAGTGATCAGAATGAGAGTGGTGGAAGTTGACTTTTTGAAGAATATTACTCAGTTTGTCCAACATGACTCTGTTTCAATCCATAGATAGCTTTGAACAACCTGCATACTTTAGAACACTCTCCCTCAACAACAAGCCCAGATAGTTGCAATGGCATGTCACAGATGCAGTCTACAAAGCATTATTCATCGGCGTATCCAAGTAGTATAACCTGTCTAGTTCTCATGGCCCGAAACAATCCTTATCCTCACATGCATATCCTGGAAAGCAACATCGTCTAGGTCAATAGTAATAGAGCACCTTAAGCTCTTCCCAATTCTACTAACAGATCACAAATTCAATGGATATTTGGGTACATAACGAGTTGAACGCAATAAGAGTTTGTCAGGACTACAGATATTCCCTATGCCTGAAACAGGTGTTTAAGAACCCTCAACAAGAAAGTAAGAGGTGGAACAACAACAATTTTATGGAGTTCAAAAATAATGCAGAATTGCCAGAAATATAGGTGGTTGTGCCAGAATCATTCACACATTTATTTTTCCACAAGGTGCAAGAGGCAAGGAGAGCAAGACCTCCATCAGTAGAGGCGTTAGTAGTGTAGGAAGCAAGATGGGCCCTGAAGTAGATTTTTGAACTTTGATGGCTGGGACGAAGATGATGATGTAGAATATGGTTGATCAATAGTGACCTGATTGGCCCAAGCAGGCGTATCATGCTTGATCCAACAATGATCTTCAGTATGGTTTATGCGTTTATAGAAGTGAAAGTAGTATTGTTTAGAAGATGGGTCGGGACCAGATGAAAAAGAACCACGAACAGACCCAGACCCAACAATAGAGCGACCAGAATCACGACTTGGACCTCGGCCACGACCCCGCGAGAAGTCTCCTGAGCGAACAACTAGAGCAACATCATCAGAGTGGTTGGGTGACAAATAAAAGACAGACGGGAGCCGTTGGACCCTTTTTAGGACATCATACAAGGTAGGCAATGAGTTGCTGGATAGGATCAGATCTACCTCTCCAGAGAATGAGTGGGGTAAGCCCACATGAAATTGTACTAGTTGAAGTTCATTGCGCTATTGTTGTGTTTCAGTGATATCAGCAAAGAGGGGTGATATACCCAAAACTCGTCCGAGAAAGCACATCATTGAGACAGTAATCCTCATATTCAGTAGCAGAATACTCTTTTTAGCTAGCTATTTGAAAATTACCAACAATTTTGTCAGATTTTTTTGATGAGAGTAAACATGTGGGAGTTGGTCCCACATGTCTTTGGCAGTCTGGATGCAAAGAAGTGACTGCCTGATTTTTGGCTCAACACTATTGACCATCCTGGTAATGACGCTAACCTCCTTAGTCCACTGATGGTAGGCTTGTCTAGTTTTATCATCGACGTTATCAGCAGGTATGGCAGGAACATCAGAAGTTAAGATGTGATTAACGGCCATGAGTTTTGTCATAGAGTTTGAAGGCCGCATACCAAGTGTGATAGTTGGAGCTATCCAACTTCACAGTAGCGACACATAGTGTTCAAAGTGCTTCAACATATGACATAAGAAAGATGTGTGTGAGACATATACCGCAATAAGGAGAAACACAACGTCGGGGCAACATGAAAGAAACCCAACTCAGGGGCAGCAATAATAGTCAGCAAGCACGAGCAGTATAAGGAACCCAATTCATGGGCAACAACATATTTGGATCAATAGATTCGAAGAAACCCACAACGTGGCAGTACGCATAAGCAACGGATCTAGATCATCAGATATGAGAAAGCCGCATAGGGGCAAAAGAGAAGAGAAAGACATACACCACCATAGGGAGAGAATTACTCCAATATGAGGTGGAGGTAGGAAAGAGGGGCAGTCCTTTTTGATCTTCAATGTGCTATACTTAAAAAGTGCTGGTAGAGATTGAAAGAGGAAGACGGAAGGAAAGTAGGTGGATTGGGAGAGGCTACCCGATGGTGGCTTGTGGTAGGATGGAGGGAGAGGTAGCAAGATGAGGAAGCGTGTCGGGGGCTTGGGAGAGAAGGGTTGCAGTGTGGAGAAGGTGGACGACGATAGTGGGAAGGAAGGAGGAGGGGCGACAGCTGGTTGTGTGATGGGAGCAATAGGGGGAAGATGTGGAGAGAGGAAGGGCAACAACGGCTAGGGAAGAGAGGTAGGGAGGGGTAGCAAGAGGAGAGGAGCAGCACTGACGATGGCGGGAGAGGGTGGGGAGGGCAACAATGCGTTAGGGAGGAGGAGGTTGCAATGGCGGGGGTGGCAGCTAGGGTGGGTGAAAGGATCGGATGGCGTCAAGGTTGAGAGATGGTTGGGAAGCATTAGGGTTGTAGGTGGCTCATGTATGATCTTTCTAGGCTCATGTATGATCTTACTAGGTGTGATAAGATTTAGATCATAATCTAAGTTCCTCTGCCAATTTCAGATGCATGCGGATTGGCCTCCTCTCCCCAGGGGCATTTGTCGTAGCACCTCTTTACATTGTTGCTCAACCTTTGATGTTACATGTGGTTGTCTCTCTTGATGCGTCCTTTCAAAAATCTGACACTAATGTCGATTGTTGTGGTTGTTGTTGAGAGGGGGGCCACCTGTTGGTGCCTTTCTCTTCGTGTCATGCTGCCTCTTATCGTTGCTCTCTTATGATGCCGACATTTTTGTTCGTGTTTTTTAAGTTCTTGTTGCCTGCCTTCTTCCAAGACTTACCACAGTGATCAACAAAGCTCCACATGAAGTTTGAGAAGTGCTTGCATCGTAATAAGGCTCCATCTAGATAGAGCAAATTTAGGCACATATAAACTTCTAGATGAGGTGCAACTCCATGAAGCATGCATCACCGACAAGTCGTCATGTTGCATTATGAGAAACTCTTCCACCTTTTTGGTGACCATGGCCTCTAAGAGGTAATGGTACTAGAAGGCGGGCATAAATCTGCCCAGGTTAGAGGGCAACCTCTAGATCTCTAGCCTTGCACTCTCCCACCAATTTTTTGTCGCTCCCCATTTGATGTGTCTTCGAAACCTAGCACGAGTGTTGTTGGAGTACCCAGAGTTGCAAAAGAAATGCTCCATGCTGCGAAGCCATGCCTTGACCTTTCCCACAGCATCAAGTTCTTCCTCTTTGGTGAACGCTAGAGGCTTCACCTTGAGGAAATTCACTAGAATAATTGACATGCTCTCCTGCCATTTCTTGCCTCTCCCATGGTCATGCGTGTCGTGAACAATGCGAGTGTCATTGGAGTGGCACAAATAGTGGAAGTGATGCTCCCACAATATAAAGTTCTCTCTCCTATGGCTTCAACTTTGTGAACTTCACAAAAGTATCCTCGTTCCTCCATTGTGAGGTGAGGATCTCCCCTCCCTACCATTGGTTGGGGCTATGACCAACACATTATAGGAACATGAGGGGCCCTCCCCATGAGGTATCTCATCTTCTCCCTTTTCTCTTTATTTGAAGTAGTTGTCCTCATTAGAACCTGTATGACCCTTATCCTTGTTAGAATTGTACTTAGGAGACATCTTGAAAGGGGAAAGAGAGAGAGTCATAAGCATGCAATGTAATTGATAAGATCCTACTTAATGGCTATCCTAGGAATTCCCTGATACCATTTTTTTCACAATCTCTTGCCACAATTCAGCGTGTCCACATGGATATTTTAGATAGGATGTTTAGAGTATTTCAGAAACTATTCTAAGTAAACAATATGTTGGGATGGTTTGGTCTAGATATGGTCTAGACTTGATAGGAATCAATATTCTTTTGGTAAAAATAGTGAAATTTGGTTAGTCAAGGGTTAAGGAGAAAATGACAGTAGGATTATTTTTGTAGTCCCTTTTTTATGTGCATTCATGTCTGACCCTAAGGGTTTGGGAAGAATCTGGCAAAGTTATTGCTAGGTGGAGTTATGAGAAATGGATTATAATAGAAATGAAAGCCTGAAGGAGTAACAAATAAGATCACATTGGAGAAACTGAAATCTTTATCTAAGGTGAGAGGGATTTGTCTTTTTGGAATTTTGGAATCACTGCTATGACTACAATAGAGCTTGTGATCCTAAAATGGGTATTTTCTTGCTAGCTAAAAACGGAATTTGAGGGCAAAAGAGTAGATGTTCTTTTTTAAGCATCCCTCACACTATAAATAAAATGTTACAATAGAGTGGCTCTATATAAAAAATATTACGATGGGAGTTGTTCAGGTTCTCTTTAAGAGAAAAATTAGATTTCCAAAAGTTGATGGCTCTCCTATAAAGTCACCAATGAGTCCACTAATGAACGGAATAAACAGGGGGCACGATACAAATACAGGAAACAGTAGGAAAGGTGTATAGCTGCAACTGTTTCGACTATTACAGAATGAACAAGTACGAACTGACTTGGGTGCTGAAAAAAGTGTTTACCTAATATCAGCTCCTGGAGGTTCAACAACTATTCAAAAGAGAGTATGTCGATTGGGCGAACCTGGATTGGAAACTTCACGGAATCCGACTCTTCCTGCATCGTCCGCGTGCACAGAGAGAGGTACTAGCTACACTTTAAGAGTGTCATGGAGTGAGGATCACAGATGAACTCGTTTGATGCAATTTTTTGTTGGATTGGTGGATACAGGGTGGCTCCACAGAGTGTGGTTTGTAGAACCATGATATCTCCTTACTTTCCAGAGTTCGAGTCCCATCCTTTGTTCAGTGAAAGCGCAGAGCCGGAAACAACCTTTTGGCCAATACCGTGCCTGACATGTTTGTAACGGTCCAACTAGGGTAGGATTTTCTTTCCACTCAAGATGTCTCCTGGTTCTGGAATGGCTTCCTCCAGGTACCTCCAGCAATCGTCTCTTTCGTTGTGTAGAGCATCAATCTTCACCCGACACTTGTGAATTCGGGCGCACATCCTTTCCTTCTTTGTGTTTAGCCCATTGTAGATGTAGTTATCAAGTTTATACTTTGTATCAAGGTAACTGGGAGCCATATATATTTTCTGTTGACGGCCTTGCAGTACGGTCAAGATAATTAGGATCAGCCATCCAAGAAACTGAGTCAGCAGTCAAATCATCTAAGTCAGAAGTTGATTCAACCGTGCCAACTCAGCAACCAAGACAAGCATGTCCCCTCCAAATTCAATTACTCAAGGCACATGAGAAGACTCTTTGATTCAAGTCATGTGGGCGCTTAAGTGTATACTTAAGTGTCATTAAGTGTCATTAAGAAATAGTCTGCTCATGTGCCTTGATTCAAGTCATGTGGGCGCTTAATGACACTTAATGACACTTAAGTATACACTTAAGCGCCCACATGACTTGAATCAAAGAGTGTGCTCATGTGCCTTGAGAAATTGAATTTGGAGGGGACCTGCTTGTCTTGGCTGCTGACTTGGCACGGCTGAATCAACTTCTGACTTAGCTGACTTGACTGCTGACTGAGTTGCATGTATGGTTGATCCTAGTTATCTTGACAGAGTATCCTGTACTGTAAGGCCGTCAACAGAAAATATATATGGCTCCCAGTTACCTTGAGACGGAGTATAAACTTGATAACTAAGTCTACAATGGGCTAAACAGGAAGAGGGAAAGGCTGTGCGCCCGAATTCACAAGTGTCGGGTGCAGATTGACGCTCTGCACAATGAAAGAGACGATTGCTGGAGGTACCTGGCGGAAGCCATTCCAGAACCAGGAGACGTCTTGAGTGGAAAGAAAACCCTACCCTGGTTGGACCGTTACAAACATGTCAGGCACGGTATTGGCCAAAAGGTTGTTTTCAGCTCTGCGCTTTCACTGAACAAAGGATGGGACTCACACTCCGGAAAATAAGGAGATATCATGGTTCTACAAAGCACACTCTGTGGAGCCGCCCTGTATCCACCAATCAAATAAAAAATTGCATCAAATGAGTTCATCTGTGATCCTCACTCCATGACACTCTTAAAGTGTAGCTAGTACGTCTCTCTACGCACGCGGACGATGCTGGAAGAGACGGATTCCGTGAAGTTTCCAATCCATGTTGGCCCAATCGACATACTCTCTTTTGAATAGCTGTTGAACCTCCAGGCGCTGATATTAGGTAAACACTTTTTTCAGCTCCCAAGTCAGTTTGTACTTGTTCATTCTGTAATAGCCAAAACAGTTGCAGCTATATACTTTTCCTGTTGTTTCCTGTATTTGTATCGTGCCCCCTGTTTATTCCGTTCATTAGTGGACTGATGGGTTACTTTATAGGAGAGCCATCAACTTCTGTAAATCTAATTTTTCTCTTGAAGAAACCTGAACAACTCCCATCGTAATATTTTTTATATAGAGCCACTCTATTGTAACATTTTATTATAGTGTGAAGGATGCTTAAAGAAGAACATCTACTCTTTTGCCCTCAAATTCCATTTTTAGCTGCAAGAAAATCCCCATTTTAGGATCACAAGCTCTATTGCAGTCATAACAGTGATTCCAAAATGCCAAAAAAACAAATCCCTCTCACCTTAGATAAAGATTTCAGTTTCTCCAATGTGATCTTATTTGTTACTCCTTGAGGCTTTCATTTCTATTATAATCCATTTCTCATAACTCCACCTAGCAATAACTTCGCCAAATTCTTCCCAAACCCTCAGGGTCAGACATGAATGCACATAAAAAAGGGACTACAAAAATAATCATACTGTCATTTTCTCCTTAACCCTTGACTAACCAAATTTCACTATTTTTACCAAAAGAATATTGATTCCTATCAAGTCTAGACCATATCTAGACCAAACCATCCCAACATATTGTTTACTCAGAATAGTTTCTAAAATACTCTAAACATCATCTCTAAAATATCCATGTGGACACGCTGAATTGTGGCAGATACAGAAATCACCCCTCTCAAGTCTACAATCTTTCTCTTGAATGAAAATTTTGAGTGTCACAATGTATCAAACTCAAGCCTATCACTAGGGCAAGTGTTTAAGCCATAGTCATATGTTCATTGGGGCAACTACTCTAAACTCGTGTGGTCTACCAATTACCTTAAAAACACATGGAGCCCAAATCGGAATACATGTCTGTCTGAAATTCTTATGTGGATGAAGATGAACCTTAAGACTAAACAGAACCTAAAGTTTGGCGGGTTGTGTTATAGAATCTTATTGAGGGCCAACTATTGCAGGGAACATAACCTTAAGCCAACACTATTTATTAAATCATCTAGATGGATCATCATCTCAAAATAGTTTTGTATGATAGAGAACAAGTGAGAGGGAATCACCCAATCTGTGTCCATTTAGACTTGCAGAATATCTTCCTTTATAACATCTTTAATTACGTAGCTATTATACTATTCTTCCAGCACTCTCTTTGTCACAACCCCCAGACCGAACATAACCATAGCAGAAGCACTCTGAACATTGGAGATCATGACAAAATATGGAATCATATCATGATGTAACAATCAAACAGATAAAAGAAGCAAACCCCATAGTTGTCCCATTACATGATTAAGAAAAGTCTTTAAAACAACATAACAAGGAGTTCAAAATATAAAAGAAACTGCTAAAATGTAGCATGCAAGGAACGAAAAGAAATGTTTTGAACTCCTTTAAAGTCTTCTCTAAAGTATGTAATAAGACAATTGTATGATGTGTTACCATATTTATGTGAAATAGATTACTAACGATAAAAATCCCTACTGGTCATGATCTCGAATGTTAAGATTGTTTGCACTACGGTTGTGTTCAGTTTAGCAAGAGATTGTGACAAAAATGGTATAAAGAAATTCCTAGGATAGCTATTAAGTAGGATCTTATCAATTACATTGCATGCTTATGACTCTCTCTCTTTATTCATTCAAGATGGCTCCTAAGTACAATTCTAACAAGGATAAGGGTCATACAGGTTCTAATGAGGACAACTACTTCAAATAAAGAGAAAAGGGAGAAGATGAGATACCTCATGGGGAGGGCCCCTCGTGTTCCTATGACATGAGGATACTTTTGTGAATGTTAGAAATGGTAGGGAGGGGAGATCCTCACCTCACAATGGAGGAACGAGGATACTTTCGTGAAGTTCACAAAGTTGAAGCCATAGGAGAGAAAGAACTTTATATTGTGGGAGCATCGCTTCCACAATTTGTGCCACTCCAATGACACTCACATTGTTCACGACACGCATGACCATGGGAGAGGCAAGAAATGCCCGGAGAGCATGTCAATTATTCTAGTGGACTTCCTCAAGGTGAAGCCTCTAGCGTTCACCAAAGAGGAAGAACTTGATGTTGTGGGAAAGGTCAAGGCATGGCTTCGTAGCATGGAGCATTTCTTCTGCAACTCTGGCCTACTCCAACAACACTTGTGCTAGGTTCAGAAGACACATCATATGGGGAGCGACAAAAAATTGGTGGGAGAGTGCAAGGCTAGAGATCTAGAGGTTGCCCTCTAACCTGGGCAGATTTATGCCCGCCTTCTAGTATCATTACCTCTTAGAGGCCATGGTCACCAAAAAGGTGGAAGAGTTTCTTATAATGCAACATGACGACTTGTCGGTGATGCATGCTTCATGGAGTTGCGCCTCATCTAGAAGTTTATATGTGCCTAAATTTGCTCTATCTAGATGGAGCCTTATTACGATGCAAGCACTTCTCAAACTTCATGTGGAGCTTTGTTGATCACTGTGGGAAGTCTTGGAAGAAGGCGGGGAACAACAACATCAACAACACAAACAAAAATGTCGCCATCATCAGAGAGCAACGATAAGAGGCAGCATGACACAAAGAGAAAGGCACCAACAGGTGGCCCCCCTCTCAACAACAACCAACAGGTGGCCCCCCTCTCAACAACAACCACAACAATCGACAATAGTGTCGGATTTTTCAAAGGACGCATCAAGAGAGACAGCCACATGTAACATTAAAGGATGAACAACAATGTAAAGAGGTGCTACGACAAATGCCCCTGGGGAGCGGAGGCCAATCTGCATGTATCTAAAGTTGGCAAAGGAACTTAGATTATGATCTAAATCTTATCACACTTAGCAAGATCATACATGAGCCTAGAAAGATCATACATGAGCCCATACTTTAACCTTTAATGCACTAGTCGATATGCTTAGTTAATCTATTTTGAACTTAGATTATGATCTAAATCTTATCACACCTAGTTAGATCATACATGAGCCTAGAAAGATGATATCTAGGTTCCTCTATCTATAGAAGAAAACATTTTCCCAACCTACTTGATGGTAGTAAACATCGAGGATATTGATATACTCCTTGGGATTAGTCGACTTCACAAACACTACATGCTCATGGATTGTAGGAAGAAGGCAGTCATGCTTGCATACCCTAGAGAAGAGTGGGAGAAGATAACCATGGATTCTATCAATGGTCTACCTAAGACTGGGAAAGGGCATTGTGTTGTTTGGGTAGTAGTTGATCATCTAACAAAAGTGCACACATTCTAAGACAGATCTATATACATAGGAGATCGTACAACTATGAAGTGTCCCTCTATAGTTTCTGATCGGGGTCCGGAATTCACTTCTAAGTAGTGTAAACAGTTCAAGATGAGTTAGGCACTCAGCTTAAAAGCAGTAAACATATCACCTCAGACGAATAAGTAGTCCGAATTAACCATTCAAATGCTAAAGGACCTTCTTCTTTCATGTATGCTTGATTGATAGATTATTAGGCTCCCTTCGACGAGTTCACTTATAACAATAATTATCATAATAACATCTGCATGGCTCCTTATGAGGCTTTGTATGGGAGGCCATGCAGTCACCATTGCATCAGAGTGAGACTGGTGAAAGAAGTTTGATTCATAGTGATGAGTTGCAGTTCTATATTACATTAGGTTGGTCTTATTCGTATATATGTTGTATTGCATTATGCTATGTTATTTGTTTTGTTATGGGCTTTAGACTTGTCTTGTCTTTAGCTTTTCTTTTATCCCAGATTGCCTAGTTTTGTTTCTGACTTGGTCTCTTATCCTATAAAAGAGAGAGCATTGTATTTGTTTTTGACATATCAAATAAAGGTTTCTCATTCTATATGGTATCAACGCACTACGATCCCCTTTAATTCCCTCCTACAACCATAATGCTTTCCACCCATCTCTCAACCTTGACGCCATCCCATCCTTTCTCCCACCCTAGCTATCACCCCCGTCATTGCAACCTCCTCCTCCCTAACCCATTGCTGCCCTCCCCACCCTCTCCCGCCATCGTCAGCGCTGCTCCTCTCCTCTTGCTACCCCTCCCTACCTCTCTTCCCCAGTCGTCATTGCCCTTCCTCTCTCCACATCTTCCCCCTATTGCTCCCATCACACAACCAGTTGCCGCCCCTCCTTCCTTCCCATTGTCGCCGTCCACCTTCTCCACACTACAACCCTCCTCTCCCAAGCCCCCGACACGCTTCCTCATCTTGCTACCTCTCCCTCCATCCTACCACAAGCCACCATCGACTAGCCTCTCCCAATCCACCTCCTTTCCTTCCGTCTTCCTCTTTCAATCTCTACCAACACTTTTTAAATATAGCACGTTGAAGACCAAAAAGTCTACCCCTCTTGCCTGCCTCCACCTCATGTTGGAGTAATTCTCTCCCTATGGTGGCGTATGTCTTTCTATTTTTCCCCTATGCTGCTTTCTCATATCTGATGATCTAGATCTGTTGCTTTTGTGTACTGCCACGTTGCGGATTTCTTCGAATCTATTGATCCAGATATGCTGCTACCCATGAGTTGGGTTCCTTCTTCTGCTCGTGCTTGCTGACTATTATTGCTGCCCCTGAGTTGGGTTTTTTTCATGTTGCCCCGACGTTGGGTTTCTTCTTATTGTAGTATATGTCTCACACATATCATTCTTATGTCATATGTTGAAGCACTTCGAACACTGTGTCGCGACTGTGAAGTTGGATGGCTCCAACTATCACACTTGGTCTACGACCTTCGTACTCTATGAAAAAACTCATGGTCGTTAATCACATCTTACTTCTGATGTTCCTGCCATACCTGTTGCTAATGCCGATGATAAAACTAGACAAACCTACCATCAGTGGACTAAGGAGGCTGGCGTCATTACCAGGATGGTCAATAGTGTTGAGCCAAAAATCAGGCAGTCGCTTCTTCGCATCCAAACTGCCAAAGACATGTGGGACCAACTCCCACATGTTTACTCTCATCAACAAAATCCGACAAAACTGTTTGTAATTTTCAAATAGCTAGCTAAAAAAGAGTATTCTGCTACTGAATATGAGGATTACTATCTCAATGATGTGCTTTCTCGGACGAGTTTTGGGTATATCACCTCTCTTTGCTGATATCACTGAAACACAACGATAGCGCAATGAACTTCAACTAGTGCAATTTCATGGGGGCTTATGCAATTTCATGCGGGCTTACCCCACTCATTCTCTGGAGAGGTAGATCTGATCCTATCCAGCGATCCATTGCCTACCTTGCGAGATGTCCTAAAAAGGGTCCAACGGCTCTCGTCTGTCTTTTCTTTGTCACCCAACCACTTTGATGATGTTTCTCTAGTTGTTCGCTCAGGAGACTGCTCCTGTGGTCGTGGCCGTGGCCGAGGTCCGAGTCGTGATTTTGGTCGCTCTACTGCCTGGTCTGGGTCTGGCTCTGGGTCTGGTCGTGGTTCTTTTTCATCTGGTACCAACCCATCTTCTAAACAATACTACTTTCACTTCTGTAAACGCACAAACCATACTGAAGATCATTGTTGGATCAAGCATGGTAAGCCTGCATGGGCCAATCAGGTCACTACTGATCAACCATATTCTACATCATCCTCTTCGTCCCAGCCATCTAAGTTAAAAAAGCTACTTCATGGCCCGTCTTGCTACCTTCCCTATTAACACCTCTACTGATGGAGGTCCTGCTCTCCGTGCCTCTTGCATCTTATGGAAAAATAAATGGGTGAATGATTCTGGCACAACCACCTATATTTCTGGCAATTCTGCATTATTTTTTAACTCCATAAAATTGTTGTTGTTCCACCTCTTACTCTCTTGCTGATGGTTCTCAAACACCTGTTTCAGGCATAGGGAATATCTGTAGTCCTGACAAACTCCTATTGCGTTCAACTCGTTATGTACCCAAATATCCATTGAATTTGTCATCTGTTAGTAGAATTATGAAGAGCCTAAGGTGCTATATTACTATTAACCTGGACGATGTTGCTTTGCAGGATATGCGTATGAGGATAAGGATTGGTTCAGGCCATGAGAACTAGACGGATTATACTACTTGGATATGCTGACAAATAATGCTTTGCGGACTGCATCTGTGACATGCCATTGCAACGACCTGGGCTTGTTGTTGAGGGAGAGCATTCTAAAGTATGCAGGTTGTTCAAAGCTATCTATGGATTGAAACAGAGTCATGTTGGACAAACTGAGTAATATTCTTCAAAAAGTAAACTTCCACCACTCTCATTCTGATCACTCAATTTTTATTAAACACAATCTATAGGTTGTGACAAAGAGAGTGGTGGAAGAATAGTATAATAGCTACATAATTAAAGATGTTATAAAAGAAGATATTCTGCAAGTCTAAATGGATGCAGATTGGGTGATTCCCTCTCACTTGTTCTCTATCATACAACACTGTTTTGAGATGATGATCCACCTAGCTGATCTAATAAATAGTGTTGGCTTAAGGTTATGTACCCTGCAATAGTTGGCCCTCAATAAGATTCTGTTACACAACCCACCAAACTCCAGGCTGTGTTTAGTCTTAAGGTTCATCTTCATCCACATAAGAATTTCAGACAGACATGTATGTTGATTCGGGCCCCATGTGTTTTTAAGGCAAATTGTAGACCACACGAGTTTAGAGTAGCTGCCCCAATGAACAGATGACTATGGCTTAAACACTTGCCCTAGTGATAGGCTTGAGTGTGATACATTGTGACACTCAAAATTTTCATTCAAGAGAAATATTGTTGACTTGAGGGGTGATGTTTGCATTTGCCACAATTCAGCGTGTCCACATGGATATTTTAGAGAGGATGTTTAGAGTATTTAAGAAACTATAATGAGTAAACAATATGTTGGGATGGTTTGGTCTAGATATGGTCTAGACTTGATAGGAATCAATATTCTTTTGGTAAAAATAGTGAAATTTGGTTAGTCAAGGGTTAAGGAGAAAATGACAGTATGATTATTTTTGTAGTCCCTTTTTTATGTGCATTCATGTCTGACCCTGAGGGTTTGGGAAGAATCTGGCGAAGTTATTGCTAGGTGGAGTTATGAGAAATGGATTATAATAGAAATGAAAGCCTCAAGGAGTAGCAAATAAGATCACATTGGAGAAACTGAAATATTTATCTAAGGTGAGAGGGATTTGTCTTTTTGGCATTTTGGAACCACTCCTATGACTGCAATAGATCTTGTATCCTAAAATGGGGATTTTCTTGCTAGCTAAAAACGGAATTTGAGGGCAAAAGAGTAGATGTTCTGCTTTAAGCATCCTTCACACTATAAATAAAATGTTACACAAAATATTATGATGGGAGTTGTTCAGGTTCTCTTCAAGAGCAAAATTAGATTTCCAGAAGCTGATGGCTCTCCTATAAAGTAACCCATGAGTCCACTGATGAACGGAATAAACCGGGGGCACGATACAAATACAGGAAACATCAGGAATGGTATATAGCTGCAACTGTTTTGTCTATTACAGAATGAACAAGTACGAACAGACTTGGGAGCTAAAAAAAGTGTTTACCTAATATCATCGCCTGGAGGTTCAACAGCTATTCAAAAGAGAGTATGTCGATTGGACCAACCTGGATTGGAAACTTCACGGAATCCGTCTCTTCCAGCATCGTCCGCGTGAGCAGAGAGAGGTACTTGCTACACTTTAAGAGTGTCATGGAGTGAGGATCACAGAAGAACTCATTTGATGCAATTTTTTGTTCGATTGGTGGATATAGGGTGGCTCGACAGAGTTTGGTTTGTAGAACCATGATATCTCCTTGTTTTCTGAAGTGCGAGTCCCATCCTTTTTTTAGTGAAAGCGCAGAGCCGGAAACAACCTCTTGGCCAATACCGTGCGTGGCATGTTTGTAACGGTCCAACCAGGTTAGGGTTTTCTTTCCGCTCAAGACGTCTCCTGGTTTTGGAATGGCTTCCGCTAGGTACCTCCAACAATCGTCTTTTTCGTTGTGCAGAGCGTCAATCTGCACCCGTCACTTGTGAATTCGGGCGCACAACCTTTCCCCCTTCGTGTTTATCCTATTGTAGACATAGTTATCAAGTTTATACCCTGTCTCAAGGTAGCTGGGAGCCATATATATTTTTTGTTGATGGCCTTGTAGTACGGGATACTCTGTCAAGATAACTAGGATCAGCCATCCAAGAAACTGAGTCAACAACCAAGTCAGTTAAGTCAGAAGTTGATACAGTCGTGCCAAGTCAACAGCCAAGACAAGCAGGTCCCCTCCAAATTCAATTACTCAAGGCACATGAGCAAACTCTTTGATTCAAGTCATGTGGGCTCTTAATGACACTTAATTATACACTTAAGTATCGACCCTTGCAGTCCCCATCAACGCATGTAACTGAGACGATAGTTTCATCTCCTATATATTTGTAAACCTGATCGGGTGTTTTGATTATCAAGAAATAGATTACAATCATCTAAGGTCGCTTGAGTCCATCATAACATCAATTATTCACCTCAAGAAGGAGTCAACTACATGCAACAACTCGATGTCTGCAATGCGTTCCTCAGTGGAACCCTCGACACAGTCGTCTTCATGCATCAACCACTCGGCTTTGTCGATCCCACAAAACACCACCATGTGTGCGCTCTCCACAAATCTCTCTATGGCGTCAAACAGGTTCCCCGAGCTTGGTACACCCGCATCAATCACTTCCTCCAAGAACTTGGCTTCCAACCCTGCATCAGTGATTCTTCTCTGTTCGTTTTCTCCTCCTCCACCTGCACTACTTACCTTCTACTATATGTCAATGACATCCTCATCACATGAAACTCCCCCACCTTCATCACCCACATCATCCACTCTCTTGAAAATGAGTTCTCCATCCGCAACCTTGGCCCTCACAAGTTTTTCCTTGGTATTCAGGCTGACTCCAATCCACAAGGTCTTCTCCTTCACCAAAGTAAATATGCCCTCAACGTCTTTGAACGCGAACACGTGTTGGATTGCAAACCTACCCCCACTCCTGTCAGCACTACCTTTCTTCGCAACTCCTTCCATCACCATGGCAACCCCATCCCCAACTGCCAAGACTACCGCCACATTGTCGGGTCTCTTCAATACCTCACCCTCACTCGCCCAGATATCACCTATGCCGTCAATCTTGCCTATCAATTCCTCCATCAACCCACCGAGCTACACATGACCCTTGTAAAAAGTATCCTACGCTACATCAAAGGCACCACACACCTCGGTCTACAAATCTACAAGGATACCCATCTCCCTGTGTCTAGTTTCTCCGATGCAGACTGGGCCGCATGCCCCCTCACCCGCCGTAGCACCAGTGGCAACTGCATCTTCCTCATCCGCACCTGCATAGCTTAGTCCTCCAAGAAACAACCAAATGTCTCAAAATCCAGTACCGAGTCCGAGTACCATGCTCTATCTCAAACCGCCGCCGAGCTCACCTGGCTATCCCAACTCCTTCGTGAGTTACACCTTCCACAATCCTCTCCTTCCACACTCTACTGTGATAACCTCAGTGCCCTATACCTCACTGTCAACCCTATTCTTCACGCACGAACCAAACACATTGAACTAGACTACCATTTTATCCGCGAAAAGGTTCTTCTCGGTCATATTGTCACTCACTTCGTTTCCACCCATGACCAGCTTGCTGATCTCTTCACCAAAGCTCTGGACAAACACTCCTTCTGTAGTCTATCTCTCAAACTCGGCCTGCAATTCTCTCAACCCGAGCTTGCGGGAGGGTGTCAAGATAACTAGGATCAGCCATCCAAGCAACTGAGTCAGCAGCCAAGTCAGCTAAGTCAGAAGCTGATTCAGCTATGCCAAGTCAGCAGCCAAGACAAGCAGGTCCCCTCCAAATTCAATTACTCAAGGCACATGAGAAGACTCTTTGATTCAAGTCATGTGGGCGCTGAATGACACTTAAGTATCGACCCTTGCAGTCCCCATCAACACATGTAACTGAGATGATAGTTTCATTTCCTATATATTTGTAAACCTGATCGGGTGTTTTGATTATCAAGAAATAGATTACAGTCATCTAAAGTCGCTTGAGTCCATCATAACATCAATTATTCACATACTCATCGTTCTCCACAGAGCTCCAATCGTCTCCTGAAGCCTTCCAGTGTTGCAGGCGACAGATTCTTTCTAAGGGGCGTCTACATCAAATTTAATGATGACTGCGTATATAGAATAGGGCACTGGTTACACAGCTTTCAAGTCGGACTTCAACATTCAAAACATATGGGACTTAAAAACAATCAAAATGTATGGGACTTGAACTGCATCCTACCTTGTTTGTCATGAACTGGCATGCTTGATTTGATCTCCATGTAGGGCCTTTGCCTCCTGATTTTCGATTTTATCACGTAGAAAACTACACGAAGAGGCAATGACAAATGGATGTATAAGTGATGTATGTAGGACGTTCATTAGAAAACCTGTTCGCACCTACGAACGCGCCAGTAGTTGGCTCACGATGCACAAGATGCGCAAGATCCTTCAAGTTGCGCAATCGGTTTAGCAACATCCTGTTCATAACAGATTAAATTAGTGTTGGTATAGACGACACTACGAGTAGCACTCGTCAACGAATGCGGAAATCGGGATGGCATGTTTGGGGATAAACACCGTAAAAAAACCGATTCACTGAGGCGGCGGCGGAGAGCAAGATCACCTCGCCTTCTCCATTGTCTCGGCGGAGCCTTCTGCTGCCGCAACAAGTTTTTAGTCGGTGCGAACGTAGTGCGGGGAAGAGGAGGCCGTCGCTTCTAGAATGCTCCTCGGCTGGACGGAAAAAAGGACCGTGGCACCGCGCGTATCACACCAGAGTATTGACGGAACAAGAGGTCATGTAAACGGGGTTTAGTGGTTTAGGGCTTGTTTGATTATTCGCAGTTGCAAAACCCAACTATGAGAATGAACCGCGCCTGAAAAGATCATAATTCATTTTCCAGACTTTTCTGTGTAATTTTCCGCAGCATCAGTTGGACTTCCATCCAACCAAACACATGAAGTTGGAAGTCACATGAGTTGGAACATCATACGTTCATTTTCCATCCAACCAGACGGTTGCGTTTGGCTACCTAGTTAGCAGCACATTGGATTAGTCTTGTTCTCTGAATTGTACATAAAACAAAATAACATACTTTTAAAACTAGGGATGAGTTGAACTAGATTATGGGATTAAGTGCAACTAAACACCCTACTTGTTCAAACTAGATTATGGGATTACAAACCGGGGGGGGGGGGTCATTATATGAAGTGCAACTAAACACCCTACTGATTAAGGTCAAATGACACGAAAAGATAGGTGTAAATTTGGAATTAACATTTGGACTCAAATGTAACATTTGTGGTTTACTGATTTTCATCTTTATGTTGGATAAATTGGATATTATGATAAATCCCTTTCTTTCGATGATGACAAACATTTCATTCTTATTAATCTAACGAGCTACTTGAGTGTGCAGGATGACAAAGCAGCAAGGGAAAATCCAAGAACTTACTTAGTTATATTTTCATGCAATGTAATCAATGTTGTAAAACTTGTACAAATATATAATGTACAAGTACTTAGATTTGCATGTAAATCAAGCGTTACATTTTCCCTAGTCAAACACCATAGTTAGACATGTCATCCCATTTAATTAGGATCACCTTTGCACACTCACACATATAATTAATGCTTAAATTGAAACCTTGAAACAGGATCATTCTCGGTCGACAAACTCCTCGACCGAGACACTCTCGGTCGACAAACCTCTCGACCGAGAAAGATCCAAAGTAGCCGTTAGACACAACAAACAAGTTAGTTGGTAGTTGAAGAAAGACGTTGCAAATCACTTGTTCCAGAGAGCCTGTCGGTCGACAAAAGTTCGACCGAGTAGGTGTCTCGGTCGACCATTTGTCGACCGAGATGGTCTCTGACAGCAACTGCAGAATAAATTAATTAGCCGTTGTTAAAGAAACAACTTTGTACCTAACGGCTAGTTAAGCACTTAGAAACCCCTAGAAGTTGTCTAGAACGTCCTTAAGCATACTTAGGCCATTCCTATAAATAGGACAAGCCATAGGACACTAGAATTCACTTGTTACACTTGAGAATACACTTGAGCATACTTGAGCAATCTTTTGCAAGCAAATTTGAGCACTTTGATCATTGGCCTACTTTCTTCTTAGCTCAATCTCGTGTCCTATAGGCTAGATTCCCCTACCCACAACAATCACAAGTTCACATACTTGGCTAGGAGATCTTACGCTTGATCTAGGCATATCAAGCCTCGGGCTTAAAGGATAAGTTGTAATTTCCGTTTCCTTTCTTGTTCCTGTTTATCTTTTGTACTCTCCTTGCTACTCCTAGGGTTGGAGGCTGCAGATTGGAGAGGGTTGACTTCTCAGGTGGAGAAGGGGACTTCAAGCTACTTCAAGAAGGCTATCGCAAGGGAAGCTACTTCAGAAGGCTGGTGCAACGGGAGTTGGTGCATCTACTTCAAGGGAAGGCTGCTTCAAGGTTGGCGATTACTTCTAGGTGAAGGCTGCTTGAAGAGTTTAGGAAAAGAGATTGTATTTTATGTAAATTCCTTGAAGAGGTAATAAAATAAATTTCTTTTCAAATCCCGGTTGGGTAAGAAACCGGGTAGTGGATTGACGACTATAGTATTTGCTATAGTTGGAACCACTCTAAACCTTGTGTCTCCTTGTCCAATATTTTCATTGTGGTTGTTTGAGTTCAATAATTGTTAAATTATCTATAAAACTCTATTCACCCCCCTCTAGTAGTTTTCAATTGGTATCAGAGCAGGCTTCAAGGAACCCTAACCAGGTCTTGAAGAATGGAGGGAAATGGTGAAAAGTGCTTGGACGAAACCACTACATGCTGCATTTGGTGTTTAGGAACAAACCACAAAACAACCGGATGCCCATGGAGATCAAAGGATGAGGATAAGCACAAAGAATGCCTTATTGCTACAACTAGTGAAGAAGAAGAAGAAGAAGAGGTAAGTCTTTTTGATTTATCTAAAGAAGAACTAGTTGCTATTATTGAAGAAACACATAATAAATATGTTGAGTGCAAAAAGAAATTAAGGAAATCAAATAAGGAAAATGATGATCTAAATGTTAAAATTCTTGCTCTTGCATCTGAAAATGAAAATCTTAAAGAGGGAAATAAATTTTCTGATCTTAAGTTAAAATCTATGGAAGCCGATTGCAAGCTCCTTTCTGTTGAAAATTCAAACTTACAGACTCAAGTAAACGATCTTCAAAAACAACCATTATTGTGCACCCATATAGATTATGACACTATTGTTAAAGAAAGAAATTCATTGTCATCCAATCTAGACCAAGCAAAAATAGACATTAAGAGAAGAATGGATGAGATTGCCAAGCTACAACAACAAGTTCGTAGTTTGAATAACCATGGCATTCTTGATCAAATTCTAGATAATCCCTATCAACAAATTGGGAGAAGGGGACTAGGTTACAAGCCTAAAGGAAAATCTCATCAACAACCTAGTCAGAGAAAGTCACAAACCCAATCTATATATGTACCTAAAAGAACATCCTCACCCAATGACAACATAGGACACAACCATAGAAAAAGATATGAAGTTGACTCAATATGTTGTCATTACTGTTTGCGCCTTGGTCACTATTCATTTTCATGTCCTTATAAGAGAAAAGATGTAGAGTTAGTTTGGGTTCCAAAACCTCCAAACTAAATGAACAAAATCAAGTTGAGATATGACCAAAGACATTAGTTGCATATTTCTATGTCTATCTCAACTATACATAATTACAAATGTAAATGAAATTAATATTAGTTTGTTCCCTAGATGATTTAAAGACTAAGTCAAATCCCTATATGTTATTGCTTGCAACAAAATCTCTAACTCAGTATCTTTGAAATAATTAATTGTGTCTCAAATTAAGTAGTATGCTTCAACTTGATATTTAAATTTTATGCAGATATTAGACTCAATATATTCAATCTGAAAAATCTGCAAAATTAGCCTCTTGGTCAAAATAAAACTTGACTAAGGGGCGCCATGGTCGTAGTCAAGGGCGACCTAAAATAAGCTTCGACAAAAATTGCTTATTTTTGGAAATTCTCTCTTTGGACCTAATCTTAATTTTTCTTGAAAAATTAAATCATTTGTTATCATTTAAGCCTTAAATTATCTCAATATTACTCCCTTAGAATATCCATATAAATGCTCTACAAAAATAATCTACCATTTGCATTTAAAATCAGCTTTACAAGTTGTACTCAGTAAGTCTGTCGGTCGACGAATTCGTCGACCGAGAACCTCTCGGTCAGCCCATCTCTCTCGACTGACAAATACTAAACAAACTCAATATCGGACGAACTGTCGGTCGACAAATGCTCGACCGAGACAACGTCGGTCGACAAGTGCTCGACCGAGAAATAGCCGTTGGATACGACCGTTGCGGACGGACCGTTATGACCGTTTTTTTGACCGTTGGGGAACTAAGTGGCGCGTCTGCAACTCGACCGTTGCGGACGCTCGGTCGACGAATTGTCGACCGACCAGGTCGCTGGAATGCTATAAATAGGAGCAAAAACGAGTCACTTACTCACACTTGCATTTCCTTGCCTCCATAGTCCATCTCTAGTGCATTTTCGTGCAACCCTTCAGCATTCTTATCCTCCAATCTTCCTTGCTTCTTCTCCACACTCAAGAAACACAAATGGCCTCATCCTCAGCTGCCCGTGGGAAGAAGAAAGTCGCCGGAAGAAAAAGAAGAGAAGATCGGGAAGCCACTCCGCCACTGACGATCATCAACGACATCGCCGTCGTCGACGGAGATGCTGGAGATCGATATCTACGGCTTTCCTCTAAAGCTCCTCTTCCCCGACGCCCGGTCGAAGCTATGGACTTCATCAACATAGTCGATCTGGAGAATCTCTTTGGAGTACAAAAGCTGAAGGACTTCATCAATCCTTCTTTTCCTTCCTATTCCACTAAGGTAGTCAACGAATTCTATGCCAATCTCTTATCCCACACCGAAAATGAAACCACATTCTTATACACCATGGTCAATGGGCGTAGTTTTAAATTTACCGAAGGGGATATTCTTGATATGCTAGAAATTGATATAGATGAATACCAAGATTTCCTTGACCTTACCACCGGCAACCCACTAAATTTATTATCCCATGATGACCACTCAACTAGCCTTAGTGATATAAAAAGATCCATATTTCAAACCAATACCACTTGTCATGAAGATAGGGGAACCTATTATGCAATAAACCTGAAACCTGCATGTAGGATAGTAAACCTCATTGTTTCCACAAACATACATCCTAGAGCCAATAAATATGAGGTCCCTATTTTCCGCATGTGTCTAATTTATGCTATCATAAAAGAAATTCCTATAAACTTCATTCGCATAATACTTAAAAACATGCTTGAGTTCTCTGGCAATCCACCGTATGCCGATTTTGTATGCCAGATCACTCAACATTGTCTTAAGTTACAAATTGAAGATATGGGGTATACATGGGAGCGTAGACCACCAAAGATAAGTAAGAATACCGTAGAGAAGATGGGGATTGACTTTGGTCATAAAAGAGCAAGAGTAGAAGGAGAATCATCACATCAAGATATACCACCACCCCCTCCTTCTACTAATCTTTCTGTTGATCCCATTCAAAATACTCTCACTTATCTTGTCGGCTCCCAATATCATCTTAGTAACCAACTCAACTATACCCACCATGCCATGACATACTTAAATCAAAGAATGCAAAATCTTTCTCCGAGTCAAACCGATGAATATCCGCATTCCTTAAATCCTGGCATGCTCAACCCATTTAACCCTTCATACAACTACTATCAAACTCCACCTCCACCCTCAATGGATCTTGCACATACTCAATTTTCCTCCATGCAATTGCAAGATATAGCTGCTCACTTCCGATTTGACCGAGTTCCCACATTTCTGGAAGCATATGTGTTAACTACGACAGGTGCTTTGGATTGGCAAACTCTGGTCAAATATTATGGAGCCGAGCCATTCCTTGGGAAAGATCCGGACATCGATGTAATTCTTAAATCTTTCCAGTGAAGTATTGAAGTTAGTTGTAATGACAATGATTGTAATAAATTGGTCATTTCTATATGATTGTAATATTTTTCATGCTATTGAATGAAGTTTGCCATCTTTGCTTGATTCAAATTGTTATTTTTTTTAAGCATATGAGACATCTTCAAAAATATGGATTATAAGTTCGTTATTGTAGAGCATAACAAATAAGGGGAGTAATAATTAAAACAGGCAACTATTAAAATTGTGGCTAAATTGACAAATGACAAAACTGTTCTCCAGAAACATCCTCGGTCGAGCAACTAGTCGACCGAGAACACTGTCGGTCGAGCAATTGTCGACCGACCGGGTTTCTGTTTTCCAGACTGACATAAATTACATACATCTTTGTTAAATCATGGAGATCATCTACAACATTCTATATATTTGCTTAGTACTCAAACTTTCATTTGAGATATCTATCTAAGGGGGAGCAAAGCATAAGACTAAGGGGGAGATCTTAAAAACAACTTTGACCGTTTGATTGAAGAAGCTTACAAAAACATTGTAACCACCATGAGTAGCTGGACATTTTCCTTGATTATAAAGCAATTTATGAATTTATTCAAAATAGTATCTTGTACTTGAAGGAACTCTCTACCCAAAACAGGGCTTAACATCCCTTGCATTTGGATGGAGACATTTTTATGTACTCTAAGCTTAGAGGATTCTCATTTAATTTAGGGCTTAACATCCTTTGATAAATGAGAAATCAATATACATTCATCATACGCTTAAGGGAATCTCATATCATTTCAAGGCTTAACATCCTTTGCAAATGATTGAGAAACAAATTGTGGATAAATTAGACAAAAATCCATGTTTCTAATAGGATATCTAATTAAGGGGGAGCATAATATTAAGGGGGAGAAGAAAAATAAAATATTCAACTTGGATATCTTTTTGAAATGACAAAGGGGGAGAAAGAATATAAAAATCAAAAATATAAATGAGTTTTCATCACATCTTGGCCAGCACTCACTTGCAAAACATAAATGGCTACAAAAGGTAATTTTCAGGTATGAAACTCACATGAGTTATATTTCCTTATTTCATATTTAGGAAATGTTTGTCATCTTCAAAAAGGGGGAGATTGTTGGATAAATTGGATATTATGATAAATCCCTTTGTTTCGATGATGACAAACATTTCATTCTTATTAATCTAACGAGCTACTTGAGTGTGCAGGATGACAAAGCAGCAAGGGAAAATCCAAGAGCTTACTTAGTTATATTTTCATGCAATGTAATCAATGTTGTAAAACTTGTACAAATATATAATGTACAAGTACTTAGATTTGCATGTAAATCAAGTGTTAGATTTTCCCTAGTCAAACACCATAGTTAGACATGTCATCCCATTTAATTAGGATCACCTTTGCACACTCACACATATAATTAATGCTTAAATTGAAACCTTGAAACAGGATCATTCTCAGTCGACAAACTCCTCGACCGAGACACTCTCGATCGACAAACCTCTCGACCGAGAAAGATCCAAAGTAGCCGTTAGACACAACAAACAAGTTAGTTGGTAGTTGAAGAAAGATGTTGCAAATCACTTGTTCCAGAGAGCCTGTCGGTCGACAAAAGTTCGACCGAGTAGGTGTCTCGGTCGACCATTTGTCGACCGAGATGGTCTCTGACAGCAACTGCAGAATAAATTAATTAGCCGTTGTTAAAGCAACAACTTTGTACCTAACAGCTAGTTAAGCACTTAGAAACCCCTAGAAGTTGTCTAGAACGTCCTTAAGCATACTTAGGCCATTCCTATAAATAGGACAAGCCATAGGACACTAGAATTCACTTGTTACACTTGAGAATACACTTGAGCATACTTGAGCAATCTTTTGCAAGCAAATTTGAGCACTTTGATCATTGGCCTACTTTCTTCTTAGCTCAATCTCGTGTCCTATAGGCTAGATTCTCCTACCCACATCAATCACAAGTTCACATACTTGGCTAGGAGATCTTACGCTTGATCTAGGCATATCAAGCCTCGGGCTTAAAGGATAAGTTGTAATTTCCGTTTCCTTTCTTGTTCCTGTTTATCTTTTGTACTCTCCTTGCTACTCCTAGGGTTGGAGGCTGTGGATTGGAGAGGGTTGACTTCTCAGGTGGAGAAGGGGACTTCAAGCTACTTCAAGAAGGCTATCGCAAGGGAAGCTACTTCAGAAGGCTAGTGCAACGGGAGTTGGTGCATCTACTTCAAGGGAAGGCTGCTTCAAGGTTGGCGATTACTTCTAGGTGAAGGCTGCTTGAAGGGTTTAGGAAAAGAGATTGTATTTTATGTAAATTCCTTGAAGAGGTAATAAAATAAATTTCTTTTCAAATCCCGGTTGGGTAAGCAACCGGGTAGTGGATTGACGACTATAGTATTTGCTATAGTTGGAACCACTCTAAACCTTGTGTCTCCTTGTCCAATATTTTCATTGTGGTTGTTTGAGTTCAATAATTGTTAAATTATCTATAAAACTCTATTCACCCCCCCCCCTTTAGTAGTTTTCACTTTACACATCTAAGTTTTGATGTTTCATCTTAATATATATTTGTAAGAATTTATAAATATATATTTGTAGGAATTCACATTTATTTGTCAAACTTCGAGGACATTTAACTAATTAGCGGTACCTCAAAAATGTACAAAACATGTACCATATTCAATAAGTTACTGCTTAATAAATGGTTTAGATTTTGTAACTAAATTCTTATATGACAAAACGGAGATGTTCTAGTTTATAAAATTTAGTCCAATTTGTATCCTTAATGGGCTCGCATCCTATATGTTTTACTATCTTATATGTAAGATAAAAGAAGAATAATATACATTCCATTTTTTATATTGAACATATATGTTATACTCCACACAATCTAATATCACAAAATGGATAAATGCAAACTTTTGTTGACGTGTTTTCAAATTTTCCTAATCCCTATCAGGTGAATACATATATGTTAATATATATCTTCTTGTTATTTAGAGAAAATGACCCAAAAGTCCGTCTGTAGGTTAAGTTTGTGTTGAGATTTTCCAACAACCTAAGATTTACCTTCATTGTGTTCAATAGTATATGCTTAAGCACAAATATGCTAAAACTCTATGTCCCGTCTGAATGTTGTCCCTTGAGATTCAGACCTATACTCGTTATCGCACAACAAATTTATGGGTATGCAAAACAGAAGGTGGTGCTAATCAACATCAGTTATTGGCAAGTAATTCTGACCTTATTTTCAGAGATTTCTATATCAGTGGGTGATATAGATCAAATGAAAAGGGTAAAGATAAGGATTGTCTGCTTCCACAGAAATTGAGGGGATGACTCTAGAAATACAATACTAATGTAGCTTGTTTGTAATTGAAATTGAGTTACACTAATGCTTCAATTTCAAACCATGTTCACGAACAAGAAGTTTATGTATGCAACCTAAATTGTGGGCGGTGGGTTTTCTAATGATTTTTTTTGTAGGTTTTGAGGAAAAAGAAAACTAAGCTATGTAGTTAACATTTGAATTGTGTGGGTCTAAGGATCTTAGACTAGCCCTTGAGGTCTCTTGTATATGTCTGTCTAGGACTACTACGGTTGGGGTGCTTGTGAGGATTCGGCGGAAACATGATAAAAAGATTGAGTAGGCATAATAGCATATAACATCACTTTACTTGGGAGTGTCGACTGTGCAATATGTGAATCCTCGTGTATCTGATGGATCGACGTTACATAGCAATATTCGAGTTGGCTTCCACTTTAAACTCTAGATTTGATGTTAGGAATACTCGAGTTGGCTTCCACTTTAAACTCTAGATTTTGTGTGGGGGTCCTATAATAACTAACATCATCGATTAGGTGTTATCTAAGGCACCTCTTTCATAGTTTTTGATGGGGTTTAAACTCAGGTCTAGGTTTAAATCTTGTTAGGACAAATTATTAAATGTAATTTGTTCTCACTGAGCTCGACCTACATGAAAAAAAGATAATGTAAAATGTTAATAATATGACCATAGTATGTATAACATGTTTGTAAATACAACATCAGATAGGTAGCAGAGACAAAAATTAATGACATTTCTCACTAATCAGCGGATTGCATCCATAGCGATGCAATGTGAAGGATGATTTAATAAGAATATACATGGTTCTGGAGCAAGTCCAACGTTAATACGCATAGATGTGGATGTACACTCTGTAAAATAGTGAAATCAGCCCTTTACTAACAATTTGAAGAATTAACATCCATTCCAAACACTCAAGGTATGATGGAATAGGTATAAATTTTTCAAATTTATAAACATTGGTAATCAAAAGACCAAAGTGTAAGCAGCGGAATAAAATCTTGACTATATTCAATTTCACATGAAAGATCTAAAAAATACATCAACTTCTCCCATTTGGGTTTACATCAAGATACAATAGTTAGGATCTAGATAGAGGGAAGTCTAGACTACTTCAAACCTTGTCTCCAAAATTACATCTCCAAGCCAAATCCAACCCAAGGAAAATAAATCTCAACTTATCTTTAACCAGTTAGTCTTTTTATTATGAATTTTAGCCCATTATCCATCATTTTTCATTATTTAATATATTAAACAATTCAATAATGCATTAACATGTTTAAAGCATTATTATTCATTCTTTTTTTATCCTTCCTTGCTCCATAAGGTTAAAGAATGATCCAAAATAAATATATTTTATTAATATATCACATGAGTGGTAAATTTGCATATTAGACCCTTATTAAAAATATTTACTAAGGTATTTGTGCATAAATCTATATGTTTGCAATAAAGATGAGCAATTGTTTCACACAACACTATTATTTCTATAAATTTAACATAAAGGCCAAAAAATATAGAAATGAAAGGAAAAGTTTAGAAAGAGGCCTGAAAGACAAAATGTTCAGGATTCAGTATGTTATAACACTCCACCCCTTAAAGAGAATTTTATCCCTGAACTCTCAAGCAAAGTGGGAAGGGTGTGTGTGCAACATCCCAACACTAACTTTAGATAGTACCTCCAACCATGAAACTTCCACCAAAACTTTACTTGGGAGTTTAGAAACTTCACATTTAACTCTTCATAGGTCAGATTCTCAAGGATCACCTGGGCGCTATTTGGTTCGGGACATGATCTGGATTAGCAGTTGTCTTTTTGTGCCATGTCAACACTAATCCAGGCTAACCCAGTTAGGATTCAGTCTTGTTTTATTTGGTAAAAGTTGGACTGACAGGGTCCGTTTTGGATCTGGTAATCCTCTAATCCAGACCAACTTATTCCTACTATGAGCAGGATGATAGGATCTCAGTCCAGATTTGGCAGCCTTCTGTGTTATTTTGTTTTATATGCTAGACCGAAAAACACAAGTTATGAGGTCAATCCAGTTCAATGAGTGCTTGCAACGGGATTGGGTTGCCAAACAAAAACGGGATCCACTTCTGGTATACTAATCTGGATATATGGATTAACCCAGACTAACCCGGTTCAGATTTTGTAATCTTGATCTCGAACCAAACATGGGCCTAGGGTTCCACTATTAAGATTTGTTTTTAACATTTTTGGTTTATTAGCATTATTTTTATTAAGATATCACATTATAATTATTATTCTTTTAGTTGTATCCAATTATATTCTTTTTGATGCCAAATGAATTATATTTCATTATTATGCAAGTAATCTTATATATTTCTTATTTATCTCATTAGAGCACAATTATGATTTACTGAATTACCTCAATATAATTGATCATTATTTTTAATAATTGGAATTAGACTCCACTATGTTCATATTATCACCATAATGAATTATAAAAGATTTTTTTGAGGGCAAAATAGATTAAATACATCACTTAGCCATACGACATCTACATAAAGAGGGAGAACAACCATCACAACATACAACGATCATGGACACACCCATAATCTTACAAAAACTCATATTGGAATGCGAATAAAACATTTCTGCATTGATCTCTTTTCTTCGATGCTGATATAACCAGCTTTCCTTAAGAGATTCCTTCAACACGAGCATAAATCTGCAGACAAAGGGCAGTCTAAGACCTGTGATCCAACGGGAGTTCACCTCTACATGCGGAGATATACAATAAAGCAACATATCTAATATGAATCAAAAATCGAGTTCTACCCGAGACTAGAAGCAACGACACTCTCACGAAGGAGAGATACAAAATGCCAATGAAACGACGAGTAACAAATACCAATTAGACGGCGAGAAACCAGGATGAGTACAACCACCGGCCAACAACAAACAATTAAACTAAAGCACGAAAAGGAAAAAGAAGATAGGGAGGAGCCCGACGTCGTAGGACTTGGTAGCAGGAAGAGGATAGACAAACCGCTCACGCTTGGGGCAAAGCAAAACACTGCTTGGTCCCCAATCGCTGACCAAAACCGATTAGCCTCTCACCAGCGCTACGGAAAACAAGGCCGAAAGGTCCTGAAGCCCCAACGCTAGAATAAAGGGGATCAGCCGAGAGCCACGATTTGACGATGCCGGCCTCCTGTAGCTAAATCCTATGCGCCACCGGGCGAGGAGAGGCTTGGGGGAGCGAGGTGGCGCCCAACCGGCGGCTGGAGCCCCCTCCCCCAAGCCAGCCGCCACACGCGAAGAAGCCCTAGCCGCGTCGCTCAGGACGCCAGAGCTCCCCTTCGAATGGCTGCCCTCTGTATACCATAGACTTATTAATTATAAAAGATTATTTTGTACAAAATAAGACATTTGATCCAATTTGTCATTAAGTCTACTATTAATCCAAAATTATGTTACATTAATTACTTTTATCTATATTACATATTTTCTTGTTACCTCTCTTTCTCACAGTAATGTCATCATTAATCATTTACTCGTATTTATTCACTACTTATTGTTGATTATGAAAAATTAACTCCACATTATCCTTTCATGCATGTTTATGTGAGTCAAGTTACTTATCCATATTTAATTCATTATATGTATTTTAGTGAACAAGGTGAAACATATTACATATTAATGATATGATTCACATACAAATTCATGATTATGTGATTATGTAGGTGTGTATTAGAGAACAAGATGATATGCATTACATGTTGATAACTTAATTAATATATGATTAGGTGATTATATAATATTAATGTGTATCAAAGTATGTTACCTAATTATGATACCTAATCTCACTAATGTATCATGAAAGTTATCAAGGATGCATATATTAAGCTTATATGATTACAACTTAGGGTTTAGGTCAACATGATCATTATACTTCATGTATATATCTTCTTAGCATGTATCAAGTCCAAGATTAGGTTACAATTATCTTACTCATCGTATTATTTGGGTTTATTGGTTCATGGCATGGTTAGCATCATGTGTATCTACAATTAGGATTGATATGTGAGTTACTCATATAATGTGCATTAAATATTTATTAGGGTTCAAACATATGAAATATTCATTAAACAACAATTATACGTTCATTAATATATAAATAAGAATGTTAGGTTAAAACAAGGGATCCAAGCATGCTATCCTCTTATTCATGGGGTTAGGGTCTAAAGTCACACAACTAGATCTCAATATGGCACATGGCTCCATCCCCTATAGAAGGATTTCATCCTCGAAATATAACTACCCAAGCATCAACACCCAACTACTCTCCACCCCTTGAAAGATTTGACCTACCAAGCCAAACTATAGGTAAGGGTGATTCTAACTAAACCATGCATAAGATCCATCATGCTTCCACTGCACACTCTGATAGCTTATTAAACTTCAAGGTCTAGGTTCTATGGTTAGTGTGAAAAACAATGAGATTTTGGAGAGCTCAGGGTTGCACAATGTGTGCACCCTCATATATATAATACTGAAAGAATTACAGAGAGGTCCATATATAAAAGAGAAATAACAAAACAAATAGCAGGCTATGTACAACAGGAAATATATAATGTAATACTCCCCCTCAAGTTGGAGCATAGATGTCAATCATGCCCAACTTGTCCATCAGTGTGCAGAATTGTTTCTTTGCCAACAACTTGGTGAAGATATCAGCAACTTGATCTTCTGATCTCATGAATGGAGTGCATATCTTGCCAGCAAGAATAGATTCTCTGATGAAGTGGCAGTCAACTTCAATGTGTTTGGTGCGCTCATGATAGACATGATTATTTGCAATGAAGATGACAGCTCTATTATCACAATGCATAGGAATGGTCGAAGAAGACTCAATCCCAAACTCTTTCAGGAGAGAACGTACCCACAGTAACTCACAGGCAGTATGGGCCATGGCCCTGTACTCAGCTTCAGCACTAGATCTGGCAACGACATTCTGTTTCTTGCTCCTCCAAGTAACAAGATTGCCTCCTATAAAAGTACAGTAACCAGAGGTAGATTTTCTATCAACTTTGTTGCCCGCATAATCAGAATCAGAATACCCTTCAAGAACACAGTGCCCATTCTTTTTATAATGAAGTCCCTTGCCAGACGACTTTTTTAAGTATCTCAGGTTTTGACATACAACATCCCAATGACACTGTTTGGGTTTGTCAAGGTACCTGCTAAGAAGACCCACTACAATAGAAATATCAGGACGAGTAATAGTTAAATAAATCAATTTACCAATCAACCTCCTGAATTTTTTATGATCAGCAAACACAGAAGAGGAATCATCATCCCAATTCACATTGGGATCAAGAGGAGTATCCGCAGGTCTTGCTCCAAGCATACCAGTCTCCTGCAGAATATCAAGAACATACTTCCTCTGAGAAAGCACCAGGGCATTAGAGGTTCTAGATACCTCTATGCCAAGAAAATACCGAAGTCTGCCCAAATCTTTTGTAGTAAAGTGCTTGCCCAGATGATCTTTGGTAGCCTGAATACCAAGAGAGTCGCTGCCAGAAATAATAATGTCATCAACATATACAATCAGAACAGTAATACCTACTGAAGTCTTTTTTGTGAACACAGAGTGGTCAACCTGTGACCTTAGAAAACCAAAATCAATCATGATCCTGCTCAACTTATCAAACCAAGCATGAGGAATCTGCTTGATCCCATAGATAGACTTCTTAAGCCTGCATACTTTGTGAGACTCCCCCTGAGCAACAAATCCAAGAGGTTGCTCCATATACACTTCTTCCTGCAAGTCACCATACAGAAAAGCATTTTTCACATCAAGCTGCAGAAGAGGCCAGTTCAGATTCACAGCAACAGATAAGAGAATCCTGATAGAGTTAAGGCGAGCAACGGGAGAAAAAGTCTCAAAGTAATCAATGCCATATGTCTGAGTATAGACCTTTGCAACTAATCGTGCTTTCAACCTCTCAACCGTACCATCAGGTTGATATTTTACGGCATATACCCACATGCAGACCACATGCTTACATTGAGGAGGTGGATCCACCAGCTCCCAAGTGTCTCTGTCATTAAGAGCAATCATTTCTTCTTTCATAGTCGATGTCCAAGCAGTACTTTTCAATGCATCCTGAACATTCTTAGGTACAGCCACAACAGATAAAGCATATTCAAAATTGCTAGAATGAGTATTCAGATGAGCAGTAGATACAAACTGAGCAATGCTATGAGAAGTGCAGGAACGAGTACCGTTTCTGAATGCAATAGGTATGTCAAGGTCAGAGTGTACCTCAGGTGCAGCAGAACCTTCTGGAGGAGAAGATTGGTTGCCTTGGGGGGGGTACTTGCGTAGAAGGTGCTCTATTCCTGCGCTGATAAATAATAAGAGGATCTTGAGTTTCAGTAGTCACAGTGTCAGTACTGTCAGGCACACAGTCAGAAATAAGAGGCAAAGGAGAGGCAAGAATGTCTGTCTACAAACTATCTCCTGCTGAAGAATAATACGATGTATCTTCAAAAAAGACAACATCACTACTAGTAAACCATTTCCTTGTACTGGGATTATAACACTTGTAACCCTTCTGAGTTCTAGAATAGCCCAGAAAAATGCATTTAGCAGCTCGAGGAGACAATTTATCAGAAGCATGTCCAAGTAATCTGACAAAGCAGGTACACCCAAAAATTCTAGGAGGCACAACAAACAAAGAAGTCTTAGGTTGCAGAACCTGTATAGGAATCTTATTTCCAATAACAGACGATGACATCTTATTAATCAGAAAACACGCAGTCAAAATAGCCTGAGGCCAATAGGAGTGGGACACATGAGAATGCATCATGATAGTCCTGGTAACTTCTAATAAGTGTCTATTTTTCCGCTCAACGACACCGTTTTTTTGTGGGGTATAGGCACATGAAGTCTGGTGGAGCGTACCAACAAATTTACATAAAACCGCCACTTCTTGCTTAACAAACTCTAAAGCATTATTGGTGCGGAAATCTTTAACAGGAAAACCAAACTGTATTTTTATTTCAGCAAAAAAGTATTTGATAGTAGACAACACTTCGAACCTACTTTTTAATAGAAACAACCAAGTAGTCCTAGAAAAGTCATCAATAAATAGAATGAAATATTTGTAACCAGACAAACTCAGTACATGGCATGGACCCCATACATCAGAGTGAACTAAATCAAAAATGTTTTTACTGCTCACTGTACTATGTCTAGGATACACAGTACGAGTCTGTTTTCCCAACTGACAAGATTCACACTGAAAATTACAACTGTCAATATCAGAAACTAAATGACGCAGCTTCTCTGACGATGGATGTCCCATCCTGTAGTGCCATTGCAGTGCAGAAACATAAGCTGATAAAGCAGATACCATAGCAGCTTTCTCTGATTGCGGTAACTAGTCCAAGTAGTAGAGTCAATCAACACCTTCATACCCCCCACCAATCTTCGTCCTCGTGTGAAGGTCCTTAAAAATACATAAACCAAGAACAAAAATCATGCTACAGTTCAAACTTCGTAAAACTTTGCTGACTCATAATAAGTTCAGAGGAAATCTAGGCACATATAAGGCAGACTTGAGCCAAAACTGAGAAACAATATCACTGATTCCAAAGACCGAAGACTTTGAGCCATCAGCTAGCATAACAAAAGAGTTACGGACATGTTGAGATAGAGTTTTAAACATAGATCTATTGCCAGATATATGTGTAGAGGCACCAGAATCTATCACCCATTTGGTATTACCAGAAGTAGAAAGTGAGGAGGAACTCAGGAATGCAGTATTATAACCAGAGTATGCAGCATGTGCTCCACTAGTAGAAGCAACAGTCGAAGAGCCAGCACGCTCAAGAAGGAGGTGTTCCACCTCAACACGAATGTAGTCTGCGGTCGCTCCCGCAGTCGCTGGCTCAGGCGTCGGAGTAACAACTTCAGAAGTAGTAGACGATGGATCTACAGCTGCATTGGCCCAAGCCGGTTTATCGTACTTTTCCCAGCACTTTTCTTCAATATGGTTAGACCGGACACAGTAGGTACACACACACTGTCCTTGTTGAGGACGCGCAGTAGCAGGAGGTGAGGCAGCAGGAGGGGTTCCTCGTCCAGCACCAGGTCCACGTCCCCGTCCTGCACCCAGGGGAGGACGGCCATCAGTGGAACGACCACGGCCACGCCCGGCCCAAGCAGCCAGGGTAGTAGAATCTCCAGTCTTAAGAGACAATATCGATGAAGAAAGGCGCTGGAGACGCTGATAGGCACTCTGCAAAATAGGGAGCGGATCACTCGCCAAGATCTGATCCACAATGCCAGCATAGGATTCTGGCAAGCCACTCAAAAACTGTATCAGATGTAGTTTCGTCCGCTGTTTCTGCATAGTCGCCAGATCAGTAGACAGTGGGTGGTAAGTCTCCAACTCACCCCACATGCCAGTGAAGGTGGAGAAGTAGTCAGAGATGTCAGATCCCATGAATTGGAGTCGCCCCAGTTGCTTGGTTATGTCGAAGACCTTCTTGGGATTCTAACTGTGAGAGTAGATACTGGTGAGCTGATACCACATCTGATTCGCCGTAGGTAGCCTAAGTAAAGTAACAATGATCTTCTCAACGACACTGTTGAGAATCCATGTCATCACAGTCGAGTCTTCACAGACCCAATCATCAAAAATTTTGACATCTTTTTTATCCGTGTTCGCTGCAGGCTGAGGCGGACCAATGTGAATCAGATGAGAGTACTTCCCTTGTGAGTTGACATATATCACAAAGGAGCACACCCAAAGGTGATAATTGCGCCCGTCAAGTTTAACAGTGGTAACTTGATGGCGCGAGTCTCTCTAGAATTCATCTCCAGAAGATGCCATGAGAACAGGCAGGAAGGCAGGCACAGGCAGGAGTAGTCAGCAGTCAGAGGCAGAAGTCCAACACATGGACTAGTAGTAGAAGGTAGAAGATCCACACATGGATCTTAAAAAAACCCACGTAGGGGCAGCAGATGAAGAGAAAAAACCTTCGCCAACATGGAGGATCAATCACTCCACCATGAGGCGCAGGCAGACAGAGAGGATGAAGCCCGTTACGCCGTCAACGTGCAAGAACTGGAAAGTTACCGAGGCTGTCCGGAGATTTCAGAATAAGAAACGGAGATAGACAGAGGGTCCTGTGGTTTTTTAGGCTACAATGATGGAGCTTATTAGGGGATTAGAGGTGGATGGAGGGTTGCAGAGGGGTGGACGACGATCGGTAGCGGCGGCGGTACTGTAGCAGTGGTGGCGGTACTGTAGCAGTACTGTAGCGGCGAAAAAAAGGAGATTTCGGAGTGTGGTGGCGGCTAGGGTTGGCGGAGATAGGGATTAGGTTTAAGGTGGATCTTCCCACTCTGATACCTTGTAAAAACAATGAGATTTTGGAGAGCTCAGGGTTGCACAATGTGTGCACCCTCATATATATAATACTGAAAGATTTACAGAGATGTCCATATATAAAAGAGAAATAATAAAACAAATAGCAGTCTATGTAAAATAGGAAATATATAATGTAACAGTTAGGTTGACCAAACATGTGATCCAAAGGGACATTAGAGAATTATATTAGGTATCCATCCTCAAACATGACATTACACCTAAAAAACTAGGTCATAAATGAAGTTTCCCAAAGATATCCAACAAAGATGGCTAAGGTTACTATTGCTTAAAAACATACTACCTCAGACAATCCATATCATCTTAGGCCAGGCCGGTAGCATATGGATCTGGGAGTCATCGTAAATCAAGCTAGTGGCACAGAGAAAAATATTTCCAGCCCCCAGAACCTTATCCTTTCTAGACAGTTTTGCTTCACTTCATGCCCTAAAAGTAGCCTGAAGGCAAACCTACTCATCATCAAGTTACTATGGTTACATCTTTTAATTGTAAATATTTTTAGGGGGTTTAATCAACATGATTCTAATGTAAAATTCATAGGATCCTAAATCAACCTTTCATAATTTCAAGGGTTGTGTAGATAAATTATAGGGAAAACATGTCACTTAAAGGGGAACTATGTAAGGCAATGTTACTAACTAGGGAGACAAAATTGAAATAGTCAGATTCTGACTACCAGGAGCTATGATGCCATGTTGTAAAAGAGTGAAATCATCCCTTTATTAAAAATTTTAAAGAATTAACATCCATTCCAAACACACTCAAGGTATGATGGAATAGGTATAAATTTTTCAAATTTATAAACATTGATAATCAAAAGACCAAAGTGTAAGCAGTGGGATAAAATCTTGACTACATTCAATTTCTTAGAAAAGCTCTCAAAAATACATCATCTTCTCCCATTTGGGTTTACATCAAGATACAACAATTATGATCTAGATAGAGGGAAGTCTAGACTACTTCAAATCTTATCTTCCAAATTACATCTCCAAGCCAAACCAAACCCAAGGAAAATGAATCTCAACTCATCTTTAACCAATTAGTCATCCTGCTATGAATATTAGCCCATTATCCATCATTAATATAGTAAATATTTTAATAACACATTACATGTTCAAATCATTATTATTCATTCCTTTTTCTCTTCCTTGCACCATAAGGCTAAAGAATGATCTAGAATGAATATATTTTATTAATATATCACATGAGAGGCAAATTTGCATATTAGATGCTTATTAAAAATGTTTACTGAGGTATTTGTGCATAAACTCATATGTTGGTAATAATGATGAACAATTGTTCACCAAACCACTATTATTTTCATAAATTTAAAATAATGGCCAAAAAGGATAGAAATGAAATGAAAATTTTAGAAAGAGGGTCAAAAGACAAAATGTCCATGATTCAGTATGTTACACACTTTATCTTGGAAGGTGTCTGTGTAGCTTTTGGTTACACTAGGACTAGTTTGATTGCTCCTCCACGGATAGCAGACTTGAATGTCATTGTCTGTGATAGCTCTTCTTGTCATAGACTACTGACTGATGTCATCCTCCTTAGCGACTGGAAAAGACCTCCTTGCCTCTAGAGATTCCAACGGACCAACTAAAACTCTTATCGTTTAATTAGAACATACAAGAATGATTTGTCCCTCCCGTTGGTGTACTAGTGACCAACCTATTCTCCCACAACAATGATCCTCATTTTTTCTCTCCTTTTCTATCCCTCTCTAGTCGGGTAGGACTTGTTTGGGCTCTTTTGGTTACCACAACCATAGTGGACAACAACTGTCAGAGTAATTGATTTTCAATTGTCTGTGTTCTGCTCTGGGAAGACTCTCCACCCCTCTATTTTTCAGAGGGGTTTAAGTATGGGTTCCCAGTCGTTGCGGGAGTGTAAGGGACCAAAAGATCTCAATTTTTCAAAATCTACGAACATCGATATGGCCGTCTAGAAATCAAAATGGTCGTTTTGCACTTTCTCAATTGCATATGAATTTGGCAAATTCTTATCCAACTATTGCACGCCTTTACTTTAGCATTAATCCTTGATACAGTCGAATTCTGCACAAACCAATTGTATCGCTTTCGCGAACCGGTCGTCTCGCACATGTGAGATGGTTATTTCACTAAGTGGAATAGTCATCTCATGCTCCAGTTAAAGCAGAACATGACCAATTTAATTTTAGTCAACCTGAGACTCCAAATGACAATCTCAATGCTTGAACTAATCGTTCGGTAGTCCAATTAGCTGATGTGTAGTGTGAATTGAGTACCCAAATATTTTAGTAATAAATTCTATCATCATTCAAGATCAAACTCCTCTTCTAGATGAGTTCTTATGCGTGTGACCGTATAGGTCTCATATTACGTTGGCAGTGAATGTCCATAACAACTAATGACATCACAAACAATGAGCGGTGCTTAGTCACACATCATTGTTACCTAAGTAAATGGAAAGTTGAAGAACAGTTTCAACCTACAATCTGTATATGGTGTTATAATATATGTATAGTTCTTTTGTACTAATATCCAGATTGAACTAGAGGCATGGAGCAATCATCCTCATTTTTATTCAATCTTGTTCCTTGAACTAGAGAAGGCTGTCTAAGATATATGTAAGTTCAATATCACATATAATATCACTTGTGCATGCATGTATTTCTTAGTCTCACTAATGAAGAGGCATATAATATCATACTCCCTAAGGAGGGACAAATCTCATCCCTATTACTCATAGTCAATCCCCATGTGGCACAGTAACCCAACCGTTACCCTTATAACAATCCATGTTTTAGGACTGCGTTTGTTGATATGTCAAGCATACTGAACGACATGTGATATGTGTAGTGATTTCAGGTTGTAAGAACAACAACCACACCATCACTAACAGACGTGATTTTGACTTACCTAGTAAAGGTTTCCATGTATCTCTCTTGTAGTGGGTTTGTCCGATACAATGTTCTCTAACATGTATCTGTGTGCTTGATTTGATATTGCCATATCATGACTAATGAGATTCTGTCATCAACCGACTCACACTCTTATCTTATGTGCTATTGTTGTCTATCTACCTTCCACAAAAACAACTGATCCAAGACATAATATGAATGTATATACTCTTAACATCCGTATGATCTCATTCTTCCAAGTCATGTACTTGAAGACATACATCGTTGAGTAATATCATTCTCTAGACATTTATTATGTTATTTTATTATCTCATAACTGAACAAAAAGAATAAATTGGAAGCCTGCATTTATAAATAATCAAATCATTTATAATTATGTCATTACAATCATCATATGATTGGCTCTATAGGGATATACATCAACATAACTGTGGTAAAATGATGGAAAATTGCAAGGTGATTACTTTTAGGTTGTTGGTCAAGTATTAAAAATAGTGTCAATAGATGTTTTCCTCTCATGATGTGGTTCTTGATATACGCAACCAATAGCCACTGACACACATATATGGTTTAATGTGTCTCTACATTAGGACTAGAATTGACCTTAGAGATTGATTGAGATAGGGATTGAAGATCTAAATAGTTGATCCTTAGGATTTCATCAAAAACTCAGATGAGCCTCCTAAACTCTTTTGGAGGGAAAAGTGGAGAAAATACAAAAACACTATGATATGATTCAGAGTGTAATGTAATAGTTGGTAAAATAATTAATGGTATAGATAGATTCGTAATCAAATTCAGGGTGAGTGGGTGAAGATGTCCTCTCTAAAGAAGATATGAATGCAATGTGACTTTAGAATATATAACATATGTTTTCTACCTAAAAATAAAACTTCATTTGTTGATACAATGATCCCAATCCTTACCTTGAACCCTTACGTGAAATCATGCAAAATGGGATTGTCATGTTTTTTCCCGAATAGTTTGAACATGCAAATCCAGACAATGCATAATGGTGTATTTTTCGTTGCCCTGAGACTTACACACCTAAATCAATTGAATTTTGATTAGATTTGCGCCGCAAAGGCACAAACACACTGGGTATCTTTCAAAATTTATGATTCCCTAATAGGCTTGCCCGCATAGACTAACAGGTTTACCTGCAAGCAAACATGGTCGTGTTATAGTATAGGAAATTAGCAAGTTAGGGGTCAAACCCATAGAAGAAAGGGGGCATCAGAGCTTAGTTAGTTTTGGCTATGTTCCTATCAGAGAGTCTAGGGTTGAAGGGTTTGAAGGTTGATTTTGGTTGATTAAACTAAAATGAGCATACAAATAATTAATGAAAGAACAACAATCAAAACTTAATCTAGCCTTAGACAACTAACTCTAATGAGAAAAAGAAAGCAACTAAGCTAGGAAAAAGCAAATTACACTTAAGGCAAGAAAAGCAAGTCTAATATTGCACTAAACTAGAAAATAAGAGAAGAAGACAATTAAAGATCAAATCTAGGAAGAACAAGATAAAAGTAAGCATAATTAACTAAGAAAGTAAAGGGACTAGCTAAGCAAGCATGAACAAGCAGGAAGATGAATATAGTTTTAATGCAATAAAGGGAAGCATAGGCTGTTTTGGTGATGTATTTGTCAATTAGGTTGGGGTGATGAAATGTGAACATTATTCTTTCATTTAGATTACCAAATCAAACAACAAGCTAGATGCTAATGAATTGTCCTAAATTAGGCATGGATGAGGTAGGATGTGTATAGAGGACCAAGGGAGACCCAGTCCCCATCACCTCCTATCTCCCCTTATGAGGCTCACTTGGATTAGGGTTTAGGTGCAATTCAATTAGTCTCTAGTCAGGTCTAGGTTTCTAGGATAGGAACTCTTAGGATAATTGGGAGCTGAGGGTAATAGTGGAGGGTGGAAGTGAGGCTTTAGATTTTACATCACCTAGATTCTAGCATGAGCTAATTATACTAAATGCTTCTATGCTGGCTACTTAGATCTATTACTTATGTGTAGAAGCATTGATTAGCATGCAGGAAGGTATATCCATTAATTGAACTTAAGGAGCAATCTACAAACTAGCTATATATAAGTATTTTCCTAGAAACTTAGGTGATTCTAAAGCTAGGGACACAATAACGCACCCAAGACTCAAAATTTAGGATAATTGTCATTTGGTGTCACCATACTTTTCTAGTATTTGCACAAATTGTTATACAATGGAGATTCGATGTTGAAGTGTTTAGATGTAAATATAGAAGAATCACACACTATTCATTGAAATATTATTTCAAAGAACATAATAGGCTAAGAAACACATTAAATATATGTTCAAATCATATATCTTCATAATAGTATTCTGGCAAATAGGAGGTTAAACCATGCCAACAAACACAATAAGTGCATGTAGAAATCATATATCTTTATTAATACTATAGTGTATAGAAGGTCAAGCCATGCCTTTTGGGTGTTTTGGGGGTAATAAGGTATATCATTTCAAGAAAGATACATGATCAGGGAAGTAGAAATAATTTTCTCATTAAGAAGAGTCATAAAAGTAGTTTATGTGGGCCTATGAGACATTAATAGGGAAATATGACAATATTCATTGTCATTGTCCATTATTATCATGAACACGTATCATTGTTGTGGAAAGATTTGGGATATATATAACCGGTTAGAATGGCTCAATATACTCACAATCAATCAATGATAAGAGTAATATTATATTTTCACCAATATTGATCATTAAATTATTCAAGATACAAGATCTTAGATATTTATAGTACTCCCAATTGATAAGGTTGATTCTAGTTTTATAAGTAATTGATGTGTATTTCTCATTTTTTATAATCAAAACTATAATTTAGTTATTCTTTGAGTTTTTTTTTAATTTGCCTTTCATGTATTGTTTTTCTAGCTAGAATGGAGACATATGCGATATACTACTTTCAACATTTATACATAAGATTGTTGGGTAGTATTTCCATGAAAGTATTTTGGTAAGTGTTTTTCTTGAACCTTTCATACTCCTTTTGAGTCGATAGTGCGCATGGATTAGTTATTGGATTTTTGGTCGGTGTAGTATTATATTGAGACGGTCTTCCAGTCTTGTGACATCATACCCATTGATTGGAGGCTGGTCCTTTAAAACGCCATGTTTTTGGCACTTTTGGTCCCGAAAATAGTAAAACGCCATGTTTTTGGCACTTTTGGTCTAGAAAACAGTAAAATGCCAAAAGTGTTGGCGCTTTCCCCATAAAGTGGGCTATTTCGGGAATTAAGATGGCCTTGGTGCTATTTCAGTACATATTTTTATTAAAGTGTGCTATTTTGTTTTTTTGTCCAATTTTTTAAGGTAACTCCACAGTTGTGCACATCACTCTTCTCAGGGCGTTTAGTGTAGAGTGGATATCCGTTTATGTTATATCTTTTAAGATAATTAACATCCGCTCTCGGAACAAAACAAGCCCTTTCACATTCTCGGTGACTTTGTTTGGTGGCTGTGACGATTGAGAAAACACCTTTTGTAGACTGCTCGAGGAAATTGCAATTATGTTCTACTGCAAGCCATGTTGAGAACATGCACATATATAATTCCTTTAGTAGAGTTTTGTTCCCTTGAAGATGCTTTCTCACCTTGTCAATGTTATGTAAAATATATGTGTGCTTGTATCAATGATCCATGGGTGATTATAATTACTTGTCTACCTATTGTACCCTTTTCATAAAATTTGTCACTATCACGAAACATTAGCAAGTTGGAAAATGATGCGACATAAAACAATCAATATCTAAATTCATTACCTCCTTCACATCATAGCTTTCAATAATGCAACTTTCAAGATGATACAAATTTGATGTGGATTATAGGCGGCATAAACATAATTTTGTGGTCTAGCAGATGATGTTCCCTATTAATAAAAAGGAAAGTCCTTGTGAATTATGCATGCTTTTAAATTATTAGTTAGAAAGGTAATAAAAAAGTCTGGTCAAACCTTCTTTACTTTTGTAATTTTGTCAAAGTCGAGACTCGAATAGGTTAAAAAAGTGTTCAAAAGAAAACGTCTTAGAGAGATATTTTAGCTTTATTGATATAATTCAAGATAAATGGAAATTTTGATTTGGTTGGTGGTCAAGATTACTTACTAGACTAAGGATACCAAAAGAGACATCAAATGGACAAAAGTATTGGTCTACCTTCCTAGCATACACTTTACAAAAAGTACTTGGGTTGATAATTAATAAGTATGGACAATAAAGTGTTAGTTAGTATTTTAGTTTCTTCGCAATAAATGGTTGAAAAATAATATCGAATTATGACAATCTTTTTGAGATACTGAATATACATGTGAATTTTGAAATAAGGTATCCCAGTCAACTATGGAGAACATAATGGTTGTCATATTTGTTTTTGTTTGGTTTAACACAAAAAGTTATGCCTAATGATTGACTCCTCTTATATGCTTTGTTATATGTACCTTGCAATTGAACTACAAACATGGGTGAGCATTCATATCCTCTACCTCATGTTGCTCTCCACCTCTTGTTGCAACAATATCTCATAGTCTTCAATAAAGAAGGTGTTATATGTTAGGATACTGAGAGGTGTCTACTCAAATCTCAAATATACTAGTTTGATACTCTGATTCTCAAAGGTGCACTTTTATCCTCTTATTGACATACATATGGTATTGTTTGGTTGTATGATATGAATAAGTTTTCTACCTTGTCATATGATAAACAGTTTGAACTAAATGCCTTTCAAGGATATTATGTTTTTCATTCTATTTTTAATTATATTTTGAAATGACTTTGAACAAATACAACTGAATATCAAAATCGCAACATGCAAATAGATCCTCAACTTTCGGTGTAGTTATGACTTAATGTATGGATATAAACAAGCCCTCACCTTGGGTTATGAAAGTGACTAATGTACATTAATCACAAGAAGTGACACACTTATGGGTGTAGGAAGGAGATCTAGTGTGTGGTTAAAAAGAGCACGACCTATGGTTGTAGAACAACAAGGTCCACTACCTTGAATATTCTCAAACTTGGGCAACAAAAGAATAATGGCCACATAATATATAACGGAAAATGTGCTAAAAGCACTTTTTTCATGAAAAAATTAAAATTTTTAATGTTTTATTTCTGTTGTTTATTGAAAAATCTAAGAGTTTATATTATTATGCAATTTCACATATTTTTCAATATCGTACTTGTGTATTTTCTCTAATACTGTCTTGATTTTTCCCTATTAGGCAAAAAGGATAACTCATAACATCTGATTCCACACTCAACTACTTTGATGAAGATATAAAAAGTTCTAACTAAATCTATGAGGATCATCATAATATAAAGGGGGTTTGTATATTTTGTAAGAATAGTTTGTTCTTTCATATTTTCCAAGTTGGGTGCTCATTCTTTATGAAAATGATTATTTATGGTTTGACGATGGTGTTCATTGTTGGCATCGATAATGGGGTTGAATGCAACTCTAACTTTGAATGAGATAAAAGAGGAAATGAGCTATCCAACTTTCCAAAATTTGGTAAGTTAATTTTCCATTAATTTGGGTAGTGAAATCTCATCTAATTAGATACCTCAGATAATGAGTATCTCTTAGATTTCATAAGGGTTAATAGTTTATCAAATACTACTCAACGTTTAACTCAATGATTATTATTTTACTAATGACTTCTTGTGTAATACAACATCTCGATTTTTATTTAAATTCCTTTACATGGGATCATACGTGATTGTTATATTTGTTAAAATGTTAATCACTTATACAAATTTCTTTGAGCATATATAACTAATTATGATTACCATACTCCAAGTTAACATCTTCTATTCAGAATAAAATACTTTTTTTGTTCCACGTCCATTAATTGTAAAATAGGGAGAAACAAGTGAATGCAAGGTAAAATCAATTTAATTAGACAGGATTGTCTTGAAAAGCACTACATGGCAGCAAAGGTTTTCATGTAGTTATATCGAGGGACTAGATTGTCATATTTTTGCAAGTGAAGAAATTGATTAATTTAGGTGCAAAACTCTACAGGGAAAAAATGAAATGCATGTGATAATCGAACAAATATAAGAAAGAACGTTACTTGACAATGATGGAACCAATATGTAAATGGAATCAAGCTAAGAGTATTGAACAAAAATGCATATTGGGGTCTGATTTTTAGTATGGTATAATAATATTACTTAAAACAAAACACTAACTATGCTAAACAACATCACTAACCAATAGTTTGTGACCAACACATAATGAAGTTTCTAATTTGATTTCTACAAGATTGTGTAGAAGGTCCAACTTTCATACATTCTTAGTAGAGTTATGACCATTGTCAGGACGGATATAAAAAGGATATATGATTATCATAGTTACAACCTATGCATATACACATGAAATGCAAGTCAAAACTCGAGTCATAGATACCTTCACCGGCCTAGACCACATAGTATCAAGATGACTATAAGACTCCACAAAATGATATTCACCAACTTCGAAGCCACTACCATTCTTGATAGAAAAGCTCCTCTTAAAGAAATCATGGTTATGTTGTTGGTCACCTAAAAGATGTTTATAACCACGAGATGAGACCCATGTCCTGACGAGAATGATTGAGATAGGGATTGAAGATCTAAATAGTCGATCCTTAGGATATCAACAAGAACCCAAATGAGCCTTCTAAACTTCGTTGGAGGGAAAGAGGTGAAAATACAAAAAATTTGAAATCATAGCAATTGACACACCATGATAGGACTCAAAAGTGTAATGTAGTAGTTGGTAGAATAATTAATTGTAGAGATATATTTGTACTCAAATGCAGGGTGGGTGGGTGGAGATATTCTCTAAAGGAGATTTGAATGCAATGTGTCTTTAGAGTGGTTTGAACATGTTGATACAATGATCCCAATCCTTATCTTGGACCCTTACGTGAAATCATAGGAAATGGGATTGACATTTTTGTTCTTGAATAGTTTGAACATGCAAATCTAGGCAAGTGCATAATGGTGCATTTTTCCTTTCCCTGAGGTTTACACACCTAAATGAATTGAATTTTGATTAGATGCGCACCTCAAAGGCTCGAACACATTGGGTATCTTTCAAATTTTGTAAAGTCCTAATAGGCTCTCTTGCATACACTAACACACTTACCTGCAAACACACATGATTGTGTTATTGTATATGAAAGCAACAAGTTAGGGGTCGAACCCAAGAGAGAAAGGCGACACTAGAACTTAGTGAATTTGGCTAGGTTCCTACCACATGTCTAGGATTGAAGGGCTTGAAGGTTGATTTTGGTTGATTAAACTAAGATGATCAAGCAAACAATTAAAGGAAGAAGAACAATTAAAATCTAAGCTAACCCTAAACAATTAATTCTAATGAGCAAAAGAAAGAAACTAACCAAAGAAAAGAGCAAATTACACCAAGGAAGGAAAAGTAAGACTAACACTGCATTAAACTAGCAATTAAGACTAGAAGGCAATTAAAGATCTAATCTAGGAAGAACAAGGCAAAAGAAAGCACAATTAACTAACAATGTTAAGGGACTAGCTAAGCAAGCATGAACTAAGAATGTAGGCAAACACGATTTAGATGCAATAAAGGGAAGTGTGGGCTGTTTGGGGGATGTACTTGTCAATTAGGTTGGGGTTGATGAACTTTGAATATTATTCTTTTATTTAGATTACCAAACCAAACAGCAAGGTAGATGCTAATGAATTGCCCTAAACTACTAATTGGCTATGGATGAGGTAGGATGTGTATCGGGGGACTAGTCCCTATCACCTCCTATCCACCCTTACGAGACTCACTTGGGCTAGGATTTAGGTGTAATTCAAGTAGGATCTAGTCAAGCCTATGTATCTAGAATAGAAATTCTTAGGGTAATTAGGGGTCGATGGTAGTAATGGAGGGTGGAAGTGAGGTTTTAGACCTCACATCACCTACATTCCAACACGAGCTAATCATACTAAATGCTTCTATACTAGCTACTTTGATATCTCACTTATGTGTAGGATAATGTATTAAGCATCTTCCTGGGTAGTTTTCATCTCAGCAATTCCCCAGTGCGTCTTCCCAGAGAATTCCCTCAAATTGACGACGCAAATTCCCGTCAATTTGCTCATCCCGACGCTTTACACAATGTGTCAGTCAGAGACACGGCGTGTCAACATCAACTGGATCTTACTCCCCCGACAGACACGACGTGTCACTCCCTTACACGACATAGTGCACTACTTCTGTGATTTTCAGCCATTGACCCCACACGCCGTGTTAGTGTGCCACATGACGTGTTAATTAGAATTTACTAGAATTTTATTTGGTTATTTTTCATATCAAATATATATATATATACACAAACATATGTATATACCTACATATATAGGTATAAAGTATATGTATATGTAGGTGGAAATGTTGTTTTTAAAAGTTATAAAGAATATGTATATACATGGAAATTGTCTGAAATCATGATTGTTATAAGGCGCCCACACTAGCACATTGCCACCTTGACAAGCATGCTCTAACCAAACACTTTTAGAGTCGATCAAACTTAGGAAAGTATATAAAGCTAAAAAGGAAATAAAGGACATCTTGCAGCAGTAATAGGAGATGCGATAAGCCTGGTACTAACTTGCGGCCTGAAGCTAAAAAAGGCCAAGAAAAAACTTGCAATGACTATACATAAGGTGTTTCTATGATTGTTCACAAGTAAGCAATCGATTATATAAAAACTCATTTATTGTAGGTACAATGTAAAAGACTCACCTCTTATTGTTAACATAGTTAATTTGAAAACCAAGTTTCTATACACGATGGTAATCATATTCTAGGTTAACCTTGAAACTTTCCAATGCATCATAATGTGATGATTGTATTTAACGAGTTCTAGGGGAGTTTGCCCCGTAAATCCTTTGTAACCGTAATCTTAATTTTTCAATGTATTCTTTTGAGTAACATATAAGATGATCTAGTAAAAGATGCAGAAGTAAACATGACAAAATCAGGAACTAAATGAGTCTAGCCATGAGTCCCATGAACCAATGAGAACTTACTTGCCCCATTCTGGAGGAGGATTCCAAGGAGATAATAGCATATCAAACTTAGCATTAACAAGATAGTTTCTCACTTCAAAGGACTTGGTAGTGAACTTAGCAATACCAATATCCTTATGATCACGATCAAAATCATAAACCTACACATTATATTTCGCATACTCAGTTATAAAATAGACAAAGATGAATAAATTGATGCAAAAAATCATTTGATTAGCATTGATGGCAATGTGTAACAACAGTATTACACTTTGATTTCATTCGACGGGATTATGAAAATATGTTGAATTTTGAGAGTGTTGTTATTTCATGGAAACAATCCCAACATGAATTGTCACGAGAATACTATCTGATGGATATTAAAATTGTAAAAAATGAACTAATGTTGCATACTTGAAGGAGTTTTTATTTTTGTTAGTCTAAAGGTTGTAGCTTGTACTCCTTTTTGAGTTACATCCATGATTACAATATTCTCCAGTATTTTGGGAGAAAACATGTGACATGAACTTATCTTCCTCAAAATGTAAATACAATTGATTATTCTCTCTTCCAAAACGCACCAGAAAAATCCAAACTTATCAAGAATATGTTTCTATCCATTTCACCACATCCCCGAAACTTATAATGGCATGTCTTCTATCCAAGTATCCTTAGCCTCATGAAGCAAGGTCTAATTGTAAATTTCTCACTTACACAACAATGTTTTTGTACCACTTCTCAAACATTTTGTACCATGTCTCACTTACGCAGCAACGTGTTTGTACCATGTCAATATCATTGATGTGGGAGACCCCCCCAACATAGACATTATGAAACATTATTGCATATTTAAGTGTATCGTGGTGTTTAGATCGTCCTGGTAATTTTCATGAATTAATTCGCTCATTTAGGTGTCAAAAACATTAGGCCAATAAGTATCGAAATTGTAATCAAGATTTTTGTAATTTTCTGTTATGGCCCATCAGATATAGCGCCAAAACCAGAGATTTAGTTCTTATGATATGGAGCATAGTTTAAAATTTCGACGAAATTGCCAAATTTTCCACAATATTTCCATATCGATCGCCGTCGGACATCGAAATGCGCTGTCGAAACACACTGTCTATCAAAAAATTTCTTCTTTTTAATGTATTATGGACTGCCTAGAGCATATTTTTTCTGCACAATTTTGTGTCTTTAAGTCTATGCATTGTGCTTGCAAACTATAATGACTTATTCATTGATTTCACCATTGAAAATTGACATCAAAATTCTCCATCGAAATCCCCATTGAAACAGTTCGGGGTCCTTCACTCACACATGAGGAGATCCCCACCGCCACATAACCAATATGAAATATTATTGCATATTTGAGTAAATCTACACTAGTAGATAATTTTGATAAAATTTCATAAATTAATTTGTTGATTTTGCAGTCGAATGTTAGGAACGCATTTATCGAAATTTCCATCGAAATGTTGAAAATTTTTTGTTTCTGTGGCCAGCGAAACGACATCAAAATCGGACATTTTCTTCCTTGATATAGAGAGACTATGTATGTGTGCTCGCAATAATTTGGGCGGAGGTGGGTCAAGAAACTAGTAGGAGAAAAAGATTAGGCAACAGTCCTAGAATAATGGCTTTTACAGGAAAATCTTTGGAGATAGTGGATATATTATTAAAAGAAAAGTCAATGTAGCATGTTGCAGGAACGAAGTGGACAGGGGAAAGATGTAGAGAGATTGTATACTCAAGGTACACAATATGCTATACCAGTATTAATAAGCTTGGAGATGGTGTGGGAATTGTAGTTGATAAGATAAATAAAGGATATTGTTGTCAAGATTACAGGAAAAGGTGAAGAATCATAGCAATCAAGCTCATTCGTGAGCGGATAATTGTTAAAGTAATCATTGTTTGGAAAATCATTTTGCACGGCCACACATACTCTAGTTCAATGTTCAAAATTTTGACAAAATGGTTGAAGTTTCACCAATATATGTACTAAAAGCAACTGGGTACCAAATCACACTACGAAACCACATTGACCATCAGTTTCTTTTTACTCTTTCATCTACTATGTACTACCTAGACCGCAATGTATTTGCACAATTTTGTGTCTTTAAGCCTATATATTGTGTTTGCTAACTATGATGACTTATTTCATTAACTGCACCATTGAAAATTGACATCGAAATTCTCATAAAAACGAAAATGTTCAGCTTCCTTCACTCAAATATGAGGAGACACCCCACATCGAGTTTGGCATATTATTGCATAAACAAGTGTGTTTACACTAGTAGTATATTTAATAAAAGTTTGTGTGTGTGTTGGGGGGTGATGAAATCCGCATATACTCCCACATAACACATATACTTTATGTAGCATCCACTCGTACACCACTTATCACCTTTTGAACAATGGATGGTATTGCTTACAGCTCCTAAGTTGGCCTTCACGAGGAGGCTAAGAAGGTATTTTTGAGATATGGATGAGTTGATGCAAAGAATACCTCTTGAGGATATGATCATTATGGAATGATTTGAATGGCCATGTGAGAAGCAACAATGTCAGTTATGAGAGAGTATGTGGTGGTTGTGGATACGGCAGTAGGAATGGAGACCATACTTGATTTTACATGTGCCTATGACATAGTTGGAGCAAACAGTCATTTCAAGAAAATAGATCCACATATGATCAGTTTCAAGAGTATGGCACATTTTAGCCAAATTGATTACTTTCTGACAAGGCGAATACATCCAAAATTATGTAAGGCTTGTAAAGTGATCCCTGGAGAATAACTCACCACCAAAGATAGATTGGTGATTTTTGATATGAACCTGAAGATCAACAAAAGAATGGCAGTTTATGCAACCTAAACATGTATTAGAGAAATCATAACTAGCTTCCGCTAGCAACAATACATTTATTTAAAAGACCTGCAAAAATAGAATACATTGATATTCAAACTCCATCATACTTGACATTTATTGCACACACTCCAAGCTTGTCACACACAATAAACTACTCAATTTGATCATCAAAATTAATTTGACCAAGTAACGAGGTTTGACTTGACATTCTCTCTATTCAAGTATCACTCAATTTCAATATGTATTGTTCCATCACAAAAGACTGTGTTAAAAGAAATATAGTGTCATCTATGGAAAGTAAAATTTCTTAACAAGGTGGAATATTAACACATGGAGCAGGTATAGGGAACAATTGTCATAGTTCTAACCTTGATTCAACATAGAACCTCACAACCACAAAATGTTTATTTTCCATCCTCAACAATTAACCACCCTCATGAACAAATAACTCATGATAGATCTTTCTGTATTGCACCTAATTCATTTAATAGTTATGGTCCCCTAGGATTTCAGAACCATTACATTCATACATTATACCTCTCCTTACATTTTTAGAGATTCCAGAACACTAGGGTCAAAGGAGATGTGTAGCGGGGTATAGTCATAAGAATTCAGATTGCCAAGCATCTCTGAGGATCCAATCTTCAAATTGACCTACCCGATAACTATTCAACTGTAAGTTCCTAGTCAGTTTCCTAGGTATATCAACCTATTTTCCAACCATTATGCATAACTCTACAAATAGTTAAGGACATATTTCCTGGACTATGGACAGTATTCCTTGGATCTTACCACCTCAAAATCAATAAAATGTATCAGGCTGCTAGGATGGTTAGTTTATGCATGTCCTTAAAGGAACAACCTAAGTTGATAAATAGCTTCCTTAGCATCACATGGCATTATTCATATCATTAAAGAAGGAAACAAGAGCAGGACTGTTTGTAACTGACAGAACAATCGAGAAAACACTACGAAATGGATTAAATAAGGCTCATTGAGACAGCTTCAGACCATAGAGAACATTCTTTAACAAGAATGCAAGACCAATAACCCCATAATTAATGATCTTTAATTGTTTCTCTATATAATTCCGTTCCACAATTCTGAAATAAAGGATTCATATCTGGTATTTAAATGATAGGAGTTTGGAAGATGTCATATGATATATAGAATTATTACCACAGAAGTTTAGATTAAAGTTGCAGAATAATATTTACCACAGACTTTTGTATGGTCAATTGATACTAAAAGGGCCTTTCGATCAATATATAAAACTATCATGATCAATCGTTATATAAAGCTAATAAGAGACTCCCTTAGATGTCTGGACACCAACCAATACCAATCTGATATAAATTAGCCATCTTATCTTCAAAAACTGCATGCCATGCAAGATGACTAAGTGTTTGTCATTAAGATTGAAAGGTTGTCGGTGTGGCTGTTGGACTCTCTGGAGAAATCGCAACGAGATCACACATGGAAACCCTGGTAAACCCCCTACTGTGCTTTCGAAGTTCATACAAGAACACACAAATTCCATCTTGGGTATGCAGCCACGGCTGCAAACAAGCCAATCTCCCCTGAAGATTACTAACCCATCGAACACCTTCCAGGTGATCGTGTTCGTTGATGTAGCATTCCAAGCCCATTCCAAGAAGATAGGAGTTGGGGTCCATGTTGTTGATAGGACAGGTAAGTGCATCATGGGTGTTGGCCACCATGGGTACACCTCGTCCGCCCTGGAAGCTGAAACCAATGGCATTTTGCTGGTGCTCCAGTTATGCTTCGACAACGGCTGGTACTCGGCTACGATCTACTCAGACGCTGCCAATGCAATCAAGACACTGAAACACAAGGATTGGCCTGCCAGTAACCTCATTCCCCATCGGAGAAGATATGCCTCCCTTTTGCTGGCCTGCCCCAGCATACAATTGCACCACATTCCGAGAAGCTACATTGAAGTGGCCGACGACATTGCAAAACACACCATGTTCTCCTTTTCTTCGCATTCCTTCTTAGGCAATTAGCCACCTTGGCTATCCAAGGAGGTGAACATTCTGTTAACTCAATTTTGGCCCGCTGTAGAGAACGGGATGAATAACTAATCTCTACACTTACAAAAAAAAGAGGATGTCGGTGTGTTTTGGCCACCCGCAGAAAATTGGGTAATCTCAGTCCATAACAGTAAATGCAGTGAACATACACATCTGTTCTCTTTTTATTTTAGTCAACCACTTTTTAAATCAGGCATATTCACCTAGAATGACATACAATGCTACATGGATCTAAAAATTGCCCATAATAATGCCCAAAATCCAAATATTTTTTCTATTTCTTACTCAAATTGAAATTGTATATTTCCCTTCAATCTGCAAATTATGTGCATTAGTGTATATGGTATTCAATAACCAATAAATACCTACAACCTAAAGAATGATCCAGGCTTCAGGTTTACATTGTTATTCCATGTATAATGGAAGGTTGAATTCAACAGTAACTAATATTATCCTGAAATTTCCATGTTCAAACTCCATAACTTGCATCAAGTTTAAACAAGTATAGTGGTCTGTGAAAACTTGTAACATAATATGTTTGAACTTTTTGTTTATAATGGAATGGTATAAACATTAACACATCAAATTTATAAACACATATTCCTAAAATGATACTAAGACTATAATGAATCATTATATTTCCCAACAAGTTCTTCAGAAATATGCAAACCCAGTTGCTACTTTTTAGGGTCACCAAAGTTGTAACATATGCTTAATTGCATTGCAGTTAACTCCACCAGCCATTTGGGTAACTTCATCCAATATATCTTTTACCAAAATTTAAAACCCTACTTTATAGTTTAATACAATGTAATACAGACAATACAATATAGTAACCAGGGTTAAGTCTTGAGGAAGTAATATGTACCATGTCATTAATTTCAGCTTCAGCAAATGATTTACCATCAACAAGCATACTCCATACAACTTTGTTAATCTGCATAGAAATCCTCATAGCATAATAAGGACTTTTATTCTTCTTTCTCCATGAGTCGCACCTGTGCAGCTCTATGTAAAGCAGCCCTTAAATCCAAAGCTGCAGTCTTTTTTAGCTTTTTAATCCCACCAAATTCTTTTTTCAGCATATGAACCTAAGCAGTTCGTGAGTACACAGATTAATAGTGTTCTGAAGATAACAATTAGAACAACAATACAACATAAAGACATAGCTTTGTGTCAAAATTCCTGCATAAGAATATACTAAAGTTTCTAGAAAATGTTCACAGTTTACAAATTCCAATCAACATCGAATCAAATCTAAATTACTCAAACAGTTAACATGGTATTTTCAAAGTGACCAGTGTATCACCTAGACTTCTTACGAAGTCCTGCAAAGCTACTTAAATAAGAAAATAATCTGTAACTTATTACTGTTTCCTTTGTGGAGATATCAAATTTCAATAGGAAACTCGAAATAAATGGACTCATATAAAATTAGGATTGATGTATTAAAAGGTGTAAAGCATAAAGCGGAAAGCATGCAAACAACACCTTGTAACTGTTTAAGCGCTAGGCAGGCACTTAAGTGGGTGATTTTTGAAATTTCTGGTTTTAATTTCCTATATGCAAAATCACATGCATATGTATATAGATAATATATTTTTAGGAACTTTTTACATATGCTATAACCTACACAACAATATAAAAGATCCAAATAGTTTATGACACAACTATAAAACAATAATTGATCAATTACAAATCAATTATCTAAATTTAAGACACGAAGAAATATATGTACATCAGTATTGTATCTATACATGAAGCATTTACAACATCAAAATAAGTTGATCCGGTTGAAGAAACACATGCATCAAAATTAGTATAACAACATACATCACATTTACATAGCTACATAGTAAAAAAAAGTTACCGTAGATACCTTACAAACTTATTGTTACATTTACATATCGTCAATATACTGTACAACAATACATCAATCAAAGACTCAAAGTATGCATTACAATGCATATAGAAGATATAGTCTATCATACTTGGATCATAAATTTACTCAATTGTTACATAAGTATTAGGATCCAACTCAATATCTAATTTTGCATTTAACTATACTATCCAAGTCACTTTCTTGACGTTGCATCCTAATTTACAAATAACAGTTACATAACTTACATCAGTCAACAATAGATTAGTATTAATTACACTATGTAAATTAGTAAGTAATAGACTGACAGAAACATAGTTACAGTACTTAAGAACATAACTAATTATATAAAAGTCATAGAGGGTGATTTTTGGTGGCCCAACTGGGCACTTTTCATTAAAACAGGTCTAAGTGGGTGATTTTTTGACACCCTCAGGCTTTTTTATTTCATTCTTATTTCATAAAGAACAATGAATTTGTTTTATGGTAGTGGATAATCCCTATAAATATGGATTCGAATGAGATTAGAAAGAGATTAATCAGTACAAACTATTTTGGATTCAATCTATGGATAGAAATGCAAAAAACAAAAAAAGTATAAAGGATTATTAGAGAGTTTTTTAGCTAGTCCAAATTTTCTTAAAAATACAATTACTACATTACCATTATAACATTCTATAGTATATTATAGATAATATGATCATTTTCAAAAAAACAATTTTATCTATATTTATTTCTATCTTATGAAAAATAGGAAAAACGATACCATTATCTATGAAATAAGTATGTAATGAATAAAAAGAGCAATCCGTCAATACATGTCTTTCACATACAACAATAAAAATGAATAATCTCTTTTTATGGCGGTTCCAAAAAAGTGTACTTCTATGTCAAAAAAACGTATTTGTAAAAATATTTGGAAGAAAAAAAGATATTTTGCTGCGGTTCAGCAGCAAAAGCGGGAATTCAGCGGCTGGTTTTTGCAGATAGGCCTAATTGGCGCTTAGGGTCTTTTTAAAGTGGTTGATGGGTGGATCGCTCAGCCCGTTTTTCATTTAACTGATTAGGATGGTCATCATTTAGTCATTAGTTCAACTAAGCTTAATCACTATTCCAAAAGCAACAATCCACTACCAATCAAGATTGAGTTGGACAATTAGGCACTGCAATGCTTTAATAATCAGCTGCCTAATACATCAAAATTAACATCATATTGCAAGGCTTCTATGTGAGCATTAGGCTCACTGACATTGGCAATGAGAATTGACAAGGATCGCAGGGCTATCATTATGAACCCAAGACCCATCCATGAGCAGTAGGGTGAGTAATTTAAGCATTTGGCAATTGACATGACTGACAACCTATGATCCATAATCAGGGTTCTATAAACAACCATCATGGCCCTAAAATAGAGCAACATGGAACCTCTATTTTTCCAACAAGTCCTACATAGCCATGGCCCCCCATTGTCTTGATTACCAACATGTAGTGTACGGGGAGAGAGGATAACACATATAGTGTACAATGTATGCTGAAGTATATGTGTGGCTATATGCAATTTTTTATTTGAGAACTAATTTGTTGTATATATATGGATAAAAAAATTATATGTATAGAAGAGTATATTTAAGTTTTAGACTATACAACAACGTCAAAATGTAAACATATAAGATATATGTATACCAAATTATATATGTGCATATATATGGTAAGTACCTGTATAAGGGACATGAAGTGTCACTACATTTCTTCCATGCAGGTGCAAAGATGAGAAAGAATTCTCACATAATCATATTATATATTTGTTAGTTGAACATGAATTGTAATATTCATGTAATTGAGGATGTTTATGATGTTTGCCCTACAGACTTGTCAGGTCTTTCTCATAATAAATATTTGGACTACAAGTTCTCTATCACCTAACATCCAGACAAGGCTAATGTGATGGCAAACATTGCATAGGAAAAAAAGAAGTTAGTCAATCTTGAATTCTAGTATATGCTTAGATGACAAAGAATGATTTGACAAATTGAAGGTCATACTTGTCGAGGTTGAGTTGAAGACATGGTAATAAAACCTGACAATGTCTGAGGACCGCCTTAAAGCACCAAGGCCCTAAGGCTAAGGTGAGGCGCATGCCTCAATTCCATACGATAATGACTTATGTTAAGACCAAATTGTCTACTTTATGATTATTGCAAACACTTTCTTCGTAGAAAATCAAAATTCTTGTAGTTAATTGTTATTTTTATTTATGAACATTTAATCATCATTCTTTGAGTGACATCTTTCAATCTTCGTTGTTAAATTTATCTTAGTTTGCTACCTTCTTATTCACTATATCGGTGTATTTCGTATCATTATTAACTAATTTTGGCTCTTTGTTCCTACTAATCTAAAATTCTATCTCCCCTTTAATTTTTCCTTGATGACAAGTATTAAGAAGTGGTATCTTGGCAATTTTCAACATATTTATTTTAGTATTGTGGTGGGTCTTTAGTCTCTATTATCATTATTAAGTTACACATTTAATCTCTATTTCATCTGATTGTGTTTATATATACCTATTTCTGTTACACACATACATACACACACACACATATATATACATATATATATATATGTATATATATATATGTGTGTGTGTGTGTGTATAAATTTGGTTTTTATAACTGCCTCATACATATTTTCAGGCTTACGCCTTATATGCCTCAAGGCAAAATGTCTCGTTACACCTACACTTTACAATCTTGGTTGAAGATAACACATTATAATTAGGTCAGACTTGACTTCTGAGGTACATAGTGCACAACATGATAGACTTGAATTTTCACTCATATTAGAGATTTTAGACATTGTTCAAGAATCTCAGAGATACCTAGGGACGAGCTGGGGTAGAATGTATTGTTTGAGGCACATGGCACTAGGTACACTATCCATCCAGACACAATGGAGACGTATCGGGATGTAAAACTCTAATGGGATGGTACAAAGACACATCTAGATGATTTATATCTAACAGTCTGGTGGTAAAAGTTTTAGCCCCAAACAACCCACCTAAGGGACCTAGCTACTCATGGAACAAGAAAATAAAAAAATAGAGAAGAGGTAGAAGTGGTCATGGAGCTTGGTGTAGATGAATAAATCCTCCTCTACGACAGCTGCGTGGACATGCTCCTCCCTCCTCTAAGGTGGAATGGCATGGAATGATAGTTGGAAGTGGTCAAAACCTTAGAAAACTAGGGTTTTGGTGGTGGTAATGGTAAAATGGAGTGGAAATGAGGTGGAATATCTAAGGGGAAAAAATGGGAGCTAAGAATGAGTTAAAGATGGCTAGGGAGTCGTTGACCTTGAGCTCCATCCACACCCATGTATGTATAGGTGGTGGGGAAGCACTAGATCAACTAGAGGTAGATTGGGAAATGTAACACATAACATTATCGGGTTTGAGTGGTAGCACGTCCATGCTAGGCAACATGACCATGGTGGGAACAGAGTAGCAAAATCGTGGTGGTGTGGAACAATCGAGGTGAAAAATGTTGAAAGTTACAAGTTGATTTTTGGATTCTGAATGACTGGTGACACAACCATGGTGGTCACCACGGTCGCGAGGAGTTACCGACTGCACGACTGTGGTGGCCCATACGATTGTTTTGGACTGAGGAAGTGTTTCCCGCTCTGAGTTTGGCCAGCGTGGTTGTTCTGGCTTCCACGATCGTGTTGTGGTCTTTGTAGCATGACCGTGCTGGCTAGCACGACCGTGTTGCTAGACTTGATCTTCACTTATATATGCTCTTCTCTGTGATTTTAACCTTGGTCAACACAATCGTTCCTTGGCACCACGTCTGTGTTGGGGTCTTTACTTGCACTTTGAGATTTGAACTTCATGATGCATGGAGTTATTTGCTTTAGCTTGACTCTTGGCTTCTAGGGGTAGGTTGTGTGAGCTTTGGGGCATGTTTTTAGCCCCTCCATCTCTCTCATCCATCCAAGCATGGTCCAAGTACCTAAAAAACATGCACATAACGTCCATAAGTGAATTTGATGATAAAACACATATTGAGAGAGATAACATGTAATCTAACACATTTATGTGATTGAAGTGCAATAAAATAGAAGTTGAAGCCCTAAAACAAGACTGAATCACCTAATTAAAAGGTGATCTTCATAAATAAACTAGTATTCTTAAAATTCTATGATAGGTGTAAAGCATCTATTCTGTAGGTAAGAGAATTGCATTTTAAATGTTAAGATAAACCCTACAAGTATGTGATATGGTGAAGCATAAGAGTGGTGATCATCATCTTTCGGTGGCGTAATCTAATTTGAGTACGCGTAAACTCAAATATGCTAAAACTCAGTGTTACCCATCTGAATGTCATCCCTTAGGATGTGAATCAGTACTCGAGGGTGCACAACCAAATTATGGGAATATTACACATAAGAAGGTGCTATTCATTACTAATTACTAACAAGTTATTATTTCCTCCTCATTTTTTAGATATTTTTAGGTGAATAAGTGTACAAATCGAATGAAAAGAGTAATGATAAGGATTTGTTGTTACCCTAAATTGCAACATGAGGGGATGACACTAGAAATACAATACTAAGGTGATTGGTGTGAAATTGCTTTCACGTTACACTAATGCCTGAAATTGAAACCATGTTAACAAACAATAAGTTTATGTATGCAATCTATACCAACTTATGAGTTGTAGGTTCTTGAATGATACTATTTTAGGTTTTGAAACAAGTGAAAATTAAATTGGGTAGTTGATTGGTGAACTCAGTTGGTCTAAGGATCTCAACTATCTTTAGTCATATGTGTATCCCTTGAGTTCTCTTGGATATGTCTATCTAGGACCATTGTAGTTGGTTTGATGGGTGCTTGGGTGGATTCATTAGAAACATGATAAAAAGATTGGCAAGGAGTAGGTAGGCATAATTACCAATAACAATACTTTATTTGAAGTGTCGAATGTGGATCATGGGAATCCTCATGTATCTGTTGGATTCACATTACATAGGAATGGCCAAGGAGAATGCACTTTTTTTATAGGACACTCTTTAAACCCATGCATACGTTTAAATCTTATTAGGACAAAGTATTAGCTGTAATTTGTGCTCACTAAGGTCCACCTACATGAGAACAAGATACTATAAAATGGTACTGCTATGAAAATGGTATGTATAATCGTGGTATAATGGTGGAAAAATTGGTACATATTTACTTTTGGTTGTTGGTCAAGTAATAAAAATAGTGTCAATAGATTTTCCCTCTCAAGATCAAGTTCTTGGTCTACATAATCAAGAGTCGTTGACACACATTTCTGATGTAATATGTTTCATCACTAGGATCAAAATTGACCTTGGAGAATGATTGAATATGATCCAAAAGAGACAACTCTAAACATGCTTGCTTGAGATACAGATTGAAGATTTGAATAGTTGATCCTTAGGATATCAACAAGAGCTAGAAGGAGCCTCCTAAACCTCGTTGGGAGTAGAGCTTAATCTACACAAATTTTGAAATCATAACAGTTTTGCATACTATGATAGGAATTAGAATGTAATGTAATAGTTGGTAAATAAATTTATGGTATAGAGAGATTTGTATTGAAATTCAAGGTGAACTGGCGGAGATGTCCTTTCTAAAAGAGGGTTTAAATGAAATGTAACTTTATAGTAGATAACATAATGCACTTTCTACCTAAAAATAAAACGTCACTTATTAATACAACAATCCCAATCTTTATCTTAGACCCTTGCACCAAATCATAGGTTAGACCCTTACACCAAATCATAGTAAGGGGATATACATGTATGTTCTTGAATAGTTTGAACATGCAAATCTAGACAGTGCATAATCAAAAGTGGATCTTCATAAATAAAATAATTGTTTGCGCATAGGCCTTAGAGACACCAAGAAGGAAAGTTTTATGATAGGTGTAAAACATCATTTCTATTGATAAGAGAGTTATACACCAAACATTAAGACAAATCCTATAAAAATATGATTTGGTGAAGCATATATTTTATGACTGATGATCATCATCTTTAGCTGGTGTGATCTAAATATGTTAAAACAAAGAAACTAATTGGCATGCGATAAAAAAATATAAAATCATAATAATATCATGATACCAAATCAGTTTGAAAAAAGAATCATTAGTGTCACCATGATGGTTCAATTGTTGGCTATTTTTCTTACAACCCAATGAAAGAAAAGGCCAAACACGCTTTATTTATGATAATAAAAATGGAACCATACCTCTAAGGCCTAGGGACTCAACATGATTCTAAAGCTATGGATACAAAAACACACCCAAGACTCAAAATTTAGTGTAATTATCATCTGGTGTCACCATACTTTTTTAGTATGTGCACAAACAATTATATAATGAAAAATCACACAGAGCTTAATTTAGTGTAATTATCATCTGGTATTATCATGGGAAACATTATTTCAAAGAACATAATAATCTAAGAAACACATTAAATATATGTTCAAATCATATATCTTCATAATGGTAGTCTAACAAATAGGAGGTTAAATCATGCCAAGAAACACAATAAGTTCATGTAGAAATCATATATCTTCCTTAATACAACTCTAGTCTATAAGAGGTTAACTCATGCCTATGGATGTTTTGGGGGTAATAAGGCATATCATTTCAAGGAAGATACATGATCAAGGAAGTAGAAACAATTTTCTCATTATGAAGAGTCATAAAAGATTTGGTCATTGTACTAGTTTGTGTGGTCGATGCCTATGTGGCATTATATAGGAAAATATAACAGTATTCGTTGTCATTATCCGTTATTACCGTGACACGTGTCATTTATGTGGAAAGCTATAGGATATATAAACCACAATGCTTAGAATGTCTCATATACTCACAATCAATCAAGGATAAGAGTAATAATATATTTTGACCAACATTGATTATTAGATTATATAAGTTACAAGATCTTATATATTTATATTACAACCAAATGATAGGGTTGAATCAAATCTTATAAGTGGTTGATGTGTATTTCTCATTTTTTTATAATCAAAACTATAATTTCAGTATTTTTTTAGTTTCCTTTCTTATTTGCTTTTCATTTATTGTGTTTCTTGCAAAAAATGGAGAAAATGGATGTCCAAAAACTAATACTTTTCTAGTATATGGGATATACTACTTTCAACATTTATACAAAAGATTTTTGGGTAGGATTTACATGAAAATATTTTGGTACGTGTTGTTCTTGAACCTTTCCCACACTTTTGAAGTCGATAGTTCACATAAATTAGTTTAGAAGTTATTGGATTTTTGGTCGGTGATGATTCCACTCTTGTCACATCTTACCTATTGATTGGAGTGCAAATGTTTTTGTAATTTGGCATCTAAATGGAATTATTTCTGCATTTCTGAAACATACACAATGTTGTCATATAGATACGAGAATTATAATTCATGATTTTTGTAGTTACTTATATGTATGTCTATACAAAGTATCTCCTTTGTTTCTATAGTTACCTGATACCATCTTCCATTGTCCAGCGGTACCTTAACCGCTTAACCGCTGTACTTAGCTTTGTTAGATTTATGATTTTTTTCTTTCAAAATTTATCTTTTGTTGCCTACAACCTCTTAATATCATGTATGAAAGTCATGCTTCTAGTACGTCTTTGTGGGAGCCAACAACTTCATTTTTGTCCTCATGATCAATGTGGTTGTTAGCCTTGTAGTTCTCCCATACTTTGGACTATTGTGAGAAATCTGTTATATCTAAATGTAAAGACAATTTAGTTTCATAAAAAATATGAGTGATCATCAACATATATCACTTCCTCATGATCCATTACGTAGTATTATTCTTTGTTGTTTTCTTCTACATTAATTGTTGATACACTAACAGAGAAAGGAATTCAATCCTTATACTAATCAGAGTATTCTTCTTCGTTGTTTGTGTATTTGTGTATGTCGAAAAAATTCTATTTTTATGAACCAAAACATATTTACTATTATATATACCGCTATCAAAAGTTTCCATAGTGAACCCAAGCTCGTCCACCTTTAGTTATCATTATTATTAATATAAATCCACATAATGGCTATTAGAATGTGTACTTCAATTTCCATATATTTTTGATGATTCATATTGTGACATCTTCACTGCTCTTGATTGACCTTACTGTGCACTTGTGAATAATCATGATTATTCTTTTAAGGTAACTCCACAATTTTGTGCATCACTCTTCTCATCTTGGCGTTTAGTGTAGAGTGGATATCCGTTTGTGCCATATATAATTAACATCTGCTATAGGATCATAAACAAGCCATTTCACATTCTCAGGGACCTTGTTTGGTGGTTGTAACGCTTGGGAAAACACCTTTTGTTGACCACTAGAGGAAATTGCAATTCTCCTACAAGTCATGTTGAGAACATGCACATATATAATTCCTATAGTAGATATTTGTGCCCTTAAAGATGCTTTCTCACGTTGTCCCTGTTATGTAAAATATACAATTGCACTTGTATCAATCATTCATGGGTGATTATAATTACTTGTTTCCTGATTGTACCCTTTCCATAACATTTGTCACTGTCGCAAAACATTGGCAAGTTGGAAAATCATGTGACATAAAACAATGATTATCGAAATTCATTACCTTCCTCACAACATAGGTTTCAACATGAAATCTTTAGGATGATAACAATCCTGAACACCCCTTCTTAAAAACACTCATATTTCTCTCCAAAGGATACATACAATGCAAATTGCACAAGAACCAATGTCCATATGTGGTCAAGTGAATGACCAAATGAATCATTATATATGAAAATGAACGTGAAAAATACATCTCAAGTTGATAGAGAGTCATAACCACTTCTGCTAATATCTTGTGTGAATCCTCAATGTAAATCACCTTGCAACATATTTCATTGAAGGAGAAAAAAGTTCTTATGATGGAAACCCTCAAATGTCTTTAGAGTATAGATATAGGAAAAATTTCTTGCATCAAGATATGCCAATCATGAGACTTAAGACCAATCAACACTTTAAACCGTTATTGACACTAGTGAACATATATTAGAAGAATAACCTGTTGGGAAATACGGGCACAGAGTATAGCAGCGGAAATAAAAAATTTACCTATCCATATTCCTATAACATTAAGATTGCATCAACTACTATGAAATATGAAGGATGATTTTAGCGAGTTATACATGGTCCTGGATCAAGTCTAGCGACAAAACTCGCTTCTTTGCAACTGTCAACTAGTTATTCTTGGACAGTGGTTGTGCAACTCCTGGTCTTCACCACAAACAATGGACATGACAACTTCTGTAGTGGCTCCGGTGGTCTCGCCACAGACTGCATGTTGACTTTGCTCTCTGAGCAGCAGCCAAAGGACTCATGCCTCTAGAGTTGTCCACACAGACCAACCAGAACTCTTGTCGTTCAACTAGAACAAACATGAAGGAGTTGTCCCTCCCATTGGTGTACTAGTAACCAACGTCTTTCCCAACAACAACGATCTCAGTTGTTTCTCTCTTGTAGCTATCCCTCCCTAGTCATGTAGGACTTGGTTGGGCTCTCTCGATTACTACAACCAGATAGGATAATAGTGGTCATAGGAATTGATTCTCAGTTGATGATGTTGTGTTCTGGTAAGCCCCCAATACCCCTATATTTATAGGTGGGGTTTGGGTCAGGGTTATCAGTCGGTACGTGATTTGAGTGGGAGTGGAAGACACCGAAAGATCTTAAATTTTCACAACTTACGACAATCAAAACGGTCATCTTGTGACCCAAACGGTCATTTGGTCATGTGAGACAGTCATCTCATATTGCCAGACGATCAAACGACCGTCTGGTAGTTTTCCAACAACACATCAATATGTCAATTTTTATTCCTATCAATGTCACATATTAATTCCTTGCAACACAAGTAATGTGCAATGGAATTAAGTTCAGGAAATATTCAAAATGTTCATTTGGCCCATCTGAGCCGTTTTACCCATGCGAGATGCCCGTCTCGCTCACCCAAACAGCTGTTTGGTGAGCCTGAGTCGAGCCAATCAGTTCAACTGCTTGAGCCATAGTTCACTGGGCAGAACTATGCCAATTTGAAATTTGATTAGACTGGCAACCCAAACGACCATCTCAACACTTGAGATGCTCGTATGGCTTCTCAAATGACTATCTCACCCAGTGAGATGGTCATCTGATAGTGTAGTCAGCCAATCTATCGATTTGTTGTGTGAATTAAATACCTAAACATGTTAGTAATAAATCCAATTATCATTCAAGATCAAATTCCACTTCTAGATGAGTTTCTATGTGTGTGACCCTATAGGTACAGTATCACATTGGCAGTGAATGTCCATAACTAGATTATGACATCACAAGCAAAGAGTGGTGCCTAGTCACACATCAATGCTACCCAAGTGAATGGAAGGTTGGTAACAACTTCAACATGAAATTTGTGTAAGGTGTTGCAGTGATTGTATAATTACTTTTGCTTTGATACCCAGAGTGAACTCGAGGCATGGATAGTCATCCTTTCAATATTCAACTCATGTTCCCTGAACCAAGAGCAAACTGTCTAAGATAATGTGACCTCAATATCATATATTGATTCACATGTACATGCACATGCATTTCTCTATCTCACTTATCAAGTGGCCCGAATATCATACTCCAGTAGGAGGGTCAAATCCCATTTTTATCACTCAAAATCTATCCCCATGTGTCAAAGTCACCCAATCATCCCCGTTATAACAACCCATGTTTCAAAACTGCATATGATGATGTCAAAGTGTGCCCAACGACATGTGACGAGTGCAATAATTTTAGGTCTAAGAATCACAATCACCACCTTCACTATGAGAGATGACTATGACCACCTATTATAGTGTCCATGTGTCACTCTCACGGTGGGTCTGTTTGATACACTGTTCCCTAACATGTATTAGTGTGCTTGGTTTGATATTGTCATATCATGACTAATGAGATTATGTCATCAACCAACCCACACCCTAGTCTTTAGTGTTATTGGTGTCTATCTATTTTTCACTATAACAACCGGCTAGAGACATAATAAGGATGTACATACTCTTAGCATTCATATGATCTCATCTTCTAAGTCACGTACTTGAAGACATACATCATTAAGTATTGTCATTCTATAGACATTTCCCATGTATCCTCATTATCTCACAACTGAGTGAAACAAATGAATTGGAAGCTTGTTTTATTATTACTATTATTAATCAAATTCTTTTAGACAATATGCCATGTCAATCATCATATGATTGGCTATACGGGCATGCATTACCAACAGGCCCCACTTGTACTTAGAGCCCGTCACCCATGAATCCCATTCATAGTGATCTAAACATGTCCACCATGTTTCTGTTGCGTAAGTGCTAATCCAATGGGTTAGGAACACTTTTTCTATTACTTGGTATATTGCATGTTTCTTATCTCTTCACTTTGAGACGAGACCGCCGTAATATGGAATCTGATATTCCTTGCCTAACAAGTAGCTCCATTGTTGTCACAGTATCACTACTGGGTCATCAATGCTTGGAACATCTAAAAGTTCATCATATGAACTTCTAGATCCATATAGTATCACTTTGTATTCATAACACAAGTATACTCGACTTCTATTGTAGAATAGAATTTATGGCTATTAGTTTGGAACCCTTCTGACTAATAACACCTTTCATTTAAATCACTTGTCATTATGAAAGTTTGCATCGATGTAACCCTTTTCATCCAACTCTTCCTCTTACTGCTATCCTTGTGGACTGGAAATCTATCCTTAATTACTTCAAAAGTAGTAATGGATATATTTTAATGATTTTCCAATAACCCTTATTAGATTTTAATATCATTTTGTCATGTCTTATACATAAAGATTATATGGGATGAGTACATAATAGCATTCATGATCGAGCCACTGTTGTACCAACCTATGGAATCTTAATCATGTTATTTCCATTCTTCATAAGAATTGGAACATTTGGTTCATGAGATACTAATACAGATTCTCTTGCATTGAATCCTTCCTTGTTGAACTCTTTCAACATTTTGTTATTTGTATGAGCTCAAACTCACATTGTGAAACTTTCAAGAACTATCGCTATAGGTCTTGACCCCTATCTCATAGGATGTTTCACTTAATCCTTCATTTCCGAAGGGGTTTTCTTGCCAGTTCTAAATATTCACAATATTGAGACGTTGTTCCTGATCATATGTTGAATATTCATATATGATACCACTAAATCTTTGGTAATCACATAATTCATTTTGTCTTGATTCAAGTCAAACTCTTTGGCTGTCTTATCAAGTAATAAGATCCCATCTCTGAGATCCTTGTTTCAATCCCAGATTGAACTTTGTAGTTTATAGACTTAATTTGCATTTTGAAGTTATGAAACATTTTAGGTTCTGTCACATACACATCCTCTCATGTATTCTTTTTAAGTAATCTGGTTCCAATCTTCATATGCTAAGTCTATTTTAACTACAACAACAAACATGACACGTGGTAAATGAATTTCTTTCATGTTCAACAACTTGAACTGATTTGAGAAATTATGCAACTAATTTGTCCCTTTTATGTTATCCATGTATGTCCTTGCCGTGAGACCCTATTGCACCGTTTAGGTATTACCCCTTTAGGTGGCACTACCAAGGTCCTTACCTTGTTAGCTTACATGGATCCCATAATGGTCTTAAAGCATTACTTAGAATATGGTACTTTATAGCTTCTAGTTGATTTAGTTGGCTCATCCTCTTATGACCAACATGTCTGAGTTTGTTGGATTCACAATCCTCTAATTTCAGACATATTCTTACTAGAAATATTTTGTTATGTGTTATATGACGAACTTGATATTCCACAATAGCTTGTGTTTCTCTTAGTTCTCATTGTACCTCTTTGTTGATCTTGAACATTTCGAGTTCTACTTTTACTACCACTGATTCTTTAGGAATTCAATTATCCAACTGACAAACGCTTTGCTATTGGATTGAGATAAGTAGTGCTCAACAATTGTGGTTTGTGGATAAACCTTTTCAAGAAACCACCTTCTTAGTGTAGGTTTTAATCCTTTAGACATATTGGGACATCCCAGAATCATATCATATATGAGTCTCATAAACCATTAAGACGGTACATCATTTAGTGATAGGTATATATTTATGAGGATATAATAAGACTAGAATAATTGATAATTATATCATGACTTATCATGGTACAATTCCTTCATTGTGACACATCATGATGTTCAGATGGATTTGCCATGTGATACATTATCACAGTTCCTTCCTGAAGGTACTCAAGGTATTGATGTAAAGTATTTCAACATTTGATTTCATCAAAGTTTCTTAATATTTTTATTAAGTTATACTTCATTTGTAATCTCGTTGAACACTTTGAGATATTTATGTTTCTCTTTTACTTAGTACATATCATCATATTACTAGTAAATGAAATTAGGTATAAGTAATTATCTATAGCATTCATTCATAAGATCTTCATGCATCACATGAAATCTTATCCTCCCACTACATCTAGTGAAGGATGTCATGTCATATTGTTAATAATAAGGTTTGCATGTTTCCTTAGGTTCGATAACCAAAGGGAATCTAGATCAACATCTAGGTATGTATTTCTTATATATACATTCAAGATGCCTAATGCTAATAATAGTTTTGAGTTATCAATTATAACCCTTTGGTATAAACATTATAAACATTCATATTTGGATTATTTTTCATAAATATCGCAAGATGTTTAGGGCAAATACCATGCAAGATCATATCTTTCGAAATAGAAACATTAACATTAGGTAATATGCCACGTCAGTCATCATATGATTGACTCTACGGGCATACCTTACCAACATAACGTTGCAATATCTTTACCTTGTGTAAACAATCACAAAATATATTTTTCTCCTATCTAGACATACTATAATAAGCAAGAGGTAGATATGCCTTAGAAGATCTCCATCTTCTTGGTCACATGAAACAGTGACAGCTAATTTCGTAATTTTTTGTTGATATCTTTTACCTTTTCATACACCTTATTCCTACCAGATACTGGTTTTGACGGTCTTTCATCCTCCAAGGAACTGTGGAATAATTTACACTTCTATTTTTAAGGATGTTAGGAGGAAACTTATCACCTATCGTCATGATAAACAATTTCATACATAGTTTGCATTTCCTTACAGACTAGGTATGCTTTTAAACCCTTTATGGTATAGCCTGACAAATCCCACATGTGGGAAACTCATTAATTGTGCAGAATAAACACTGTCACATATTTTTAGGTCCTTAATAACATAGCGCACATCTTAGGAGATTCCTGAGAAAATGCATCATATGTCAAGTCCATAGTTTTATAGCTAGAGTTGTACATCGATCCAAACTCAGACTGGCCAGACCATATACCAACTAAACCGAATAATAAAGAATCAGATTAAACATTCATACACACTTGTTTATAAAATATAAAAGAATTATGTTATAAAAAATTATAAAAGAATTGACAAGTAACTTGAGCTTGGTAACACAAGCCAAGTTACATAATTCAAATTTGTTATATAATATTGGAAGTATCACTAATATAATACTTACATAATAACATGTCAATTGTCATAATTTTTTAATCACAAAGAAAACTAACACTTACAAATTTTATAAGATTTAATTATATGATTGTTAATATGAAATACACTATTTTTAACTATTCAATTCGATGTGCAACATCATTTCAATTTTTTGTCGTCGAATATTCAAAGTTATTTAGATGCCAATGGGTGCTTGTATAAGTGCAATGTCTAATGCTATTGACATTTACTGGTATAATGACATTAGTGTTAGGCCACAATATTTACATAAAATATTGGTAGATTCTAGAATCGTTAATAATAATGCACATCCCTATAACTCTTGATTAATGTTATATTTAATCAATAGGACTAAAAATTGGACACACTCATGCCCGCCATTGTCACACACAATTTACGTGCAGAGGGAACTGTGGTTTTGTTAGAATTGAGAAGTTTTGCCTTTTTGGATGGTGGTATAGGTAGGTTCAGGCAATGAGATGGAAGTGGCATTGCATGGTAATTTTTGGGTTAGTTAGAGGGACATTTATTGGGTGAGAGAAACTTATTTTGTATATGACTTTTAAGCCGATACAAATTATTGACAAAATAAAAATCATTAGACTCCTTGCAAAAAGCACTTTCCAACAAGACACATGTTGATACACTTTTGAGAAAAAAATGATATGAAATATAAATATGAGTATTATTGGATGGTAGGTTGATGTGACATGATAAGAGATAATCTCTGGGTGTTCTGATCCATTTTTGGTACTTTTAGCCATAATTGGTGCATATTCTCCATTTTCAAACGCTTTGTTTATGGGCACATATTCATCAATTTGGGCGATTTTACATATTTTTGGGTGCTTTTGGCCATTTTTAGATGCTATTTGGCCATATTTAGGCACTTTTCAGCCCTTTCTGGGTGTATATTCATCTTTTTCAAAAGCTTTGTTTCCGGTCATGCATTCATCAATATTCGAAGTTTTAATGATTTTTGGGCACCTAAGTTTTAGGCACTTTAGCCATTTATGGCCATATATTCATCATTTAAGGTGCTTTTTAGTCATTTTGAGATCTATTTAGCAATCTTTCGGCGCTTTAACCAATTTTGTGCACATATTCACCATTTTAAACATTTTGTTTGTGGGCACGTATTCATCATTTTGAAGTGATTTTGATGATTTTTGTGGCAGTTTTAATGATTTTTAGATGCTATTTAGCCATGTTTGGGTTTTTTTAGCCATTTTTGGGTGCTGTTTAGCAAGTTTGAGGCGCTTTTCTGTCATTTCTGGGTGCATATTCATCCTTTTCAAAAGTTTTGTTTCTGGGCATGTATTCATCAATTTTGGGCGCTTTTAGTAATTTTTGGGTGCTTTTTTACCCAAGTTTTGGGCGATATTACCCATTTGTGGGCATATATTCATCATTTTTAGGTTTTTAGTCATTTTTGGGTGCTATTTAGCCAACTTTAAGTGCTTTTAGCCAATTTTAGGTGCATATTCACCCTTTCAAACACTTTGTTTGTGGGCACATATTCATGAATTTTCTGCACTTTAAATGATTTTTGAGAACAATTTGTCCATATTTGGGTGCTTCTACCCATTTTGGGCATATATTCACCATATTCAAGTGCTTTATTTCTGAGAACGTATAATTTTTGTGTACTTTTAGACATTTTTGGGTGTTATTTATCATCTTTAGGTACTCTTAATCATTTTTAGGCGGATATTCACCTTTTTCAAGTGATTTGTTTCACGACACATATTCATCAATTTTGAGCACTTTAACCACTTTTAGGTTCTTTGAATCATTTGTGGGCATATACATTCACTATTTTTTGATGCTTTTAATCATATTTGTGTGCTATTTAGCCATATTTAGGCACCTTTAGTCATTTTTGGGTGCATATTCACCATTGTCAAGCACTTTATTTTTTAGAACATATTCATCAATTTTTGGACACTTTTACCATTGAATACATGCCTACTTCCCTCATATCTTCCATTTACTTCTCTCATGATCCATATATCATTACTTCTCCAATTTCCCTCCTCTTCCCCCACCACTTTTCTCCTCACTTGTCTAATCTTCCATCATCACTTCCTTATTTTCTTTTTACATCCCTCCTTAAATGTATATCAACATTAGACTTGTTTGAATATATTTGTTTATCACAAATCTAATAGTTTATTTCTTTAAAAAAGTCATCATACTTTAAAAGTAATATACAAAACAATTTTCTCTCTCTTCACATTCCTCTATATACCCCTTTTGTATTTTTTCTCAAAAATATAACAAAATTAGTCTTTTTGAAATGTATTTTTATAAGTAATCCAATGATTTTTGTTTCTTCGAAAAATTCATCACTATTCATAAATTATAAGAAAAAAAAATATTTGTCCATTACATAACCTCCACCAATTACCCAATCCGCCCACTCTCAAAACCAACTCTCCATAACATTTTCCCCGAAATCACCCAACCCAGTGCATGAGATGCGCGTTACGGGATGGCGTGCGTGATAGGATCATTTCCGTAATCAATATGTAAAAGAAGTGTTCTTACATTATTCGATCAAACCAGTTTAGACTGAGGACCGGATTTAGGAAAAATAGCATATCGAAGACCGGACTGAAAGACAAGTTGGTCCAAGATTCGACCGGATTGAATAGGCGGTCTAGTCCAGTCTGACATATGGACAACCTTATTTACAACTTTGTTAGGTCTTCAATCAATGGCTTAATGTAAACATGAATGCTATTCTCTAGTTCTTCAACCCAAAAGTCAAAGATGGGTAATAATATTGCTTCATACATATTTAAACATGATAATTTACATGACTATTATAACACACCGAGTGTTGTGCTGGCTATTTAGAGTCTTATATGGATTCATCCCATCAATGCATAGGTCAAGTCTAAGATCCCTTTTCTCTTCACTGAATTTAGGGAATAAGGAATTGATTGACTTCCATTTTGGCGCATCTAATGCTTGTCATAGTATACGATCATCCATTGCATAAACTTTTGCATTTCATTCTAGATTTTCCACATCAATTGTATTAGCGAATAGACGTTGAAATTGAGCTATGATGGGTAGGATACATCACCTTTGATGAAGTGGAAACTCCACACTAACTACTCAAATTAGCTTCATGCCCCTACTTCTATATATGATTACACGATTTGTCCCCACTTAATTATTCAATGATAAATGATTACATGACAATATGGTCAAATATAATAAGAAAGGGTGTTGTTTTGAGATATTGAAATTGAGTTTAAGAACAAATATAATTATGTGGAGGTGTTTGTGGAATCATTGATTTATTACTGTCTTGTTGACAAATTCAATAATTCCTAGATCAATGGAAAAGTTCAAAGGCATTTAATAGGAATATTAACAATCATGTGATTCATTAACATCTTAGATGAGCTGCTAACATTAATCTGAAAGAAAAAAGTATTTTTTTCTTTCAAAATAAGCCTTGATGGAAAATAATTATTTAGTAAAAAGGAGTAACTTTAATTTCAAAGTTGGCCAATATGGATGCTAACTAATAGATAAAAATCTTTCAAATTGTTTCAAAAAATAAATAGTTAGCAAGCTATGGATTTTTGTAAAAGAAAGTTATAATATTTATTGCCATTATAAATTTCAACTGACGTGGGTAATAGGCATTATCATCAACATAATTTTTGGTCTAGAAGATGATATTCCCTACTAATAAAAAGGAAATACCTTTTGGGTTATCCTTGATTTTAAATTATTAGTTAGAAAGTTAACATTTTTTGATTGAGGATTCTTATATTCAAGTTTAGTATTTAGGATTATCGTCAACTAATTAATTTGTTACAACAAGTCTGGTCAGAGACAATTGCTTTATGTCTAAGAAATTACAAAAAAGTTCATTGGAGATAGTGATAATGTATCAAATGATCTTGGTCAAGATCAAATACATATAATGAAAATGGTTTGGTCAAACCTTCTTCACTTTTGCATTTTGTCAAAGTTGAGACTTTAAATGATTGGAGAAGTTTTCAAAAGATAACAAGTCTTATAGAAATATTTTTTAGCTTTATTGATAGAATTTAAGATATATTAAAATTTTGATTTTGGCTGGTGGTTAAGATTACTTACTCGACTAAGGATAAAATAAGACGCATCAAATAGACAAACATATTGGTCTACCATCCTAGCATCAACTTTACAAAAAGTACTTGGGTTGATAAATAATAGTATGGACAATAAATTGTTAGATAACATTTTAGTTTCTTCACAATAGATGGTTACAATATAATAATGCATCTTGATAATATTTTTGAGATGTTGAATATACATGTGAATTTTGAAAGAAGGTATCCTACTCAACTATGGAGAACATAATTGTTGTCATGTTTCTTTTTGTTGGGTTTAACATAAAAAGTTGTCCCCAATGATTGACTCCTCTTTTGTGCTTTGTTATATGTATCGGTCTACAAATGGTTGCAATTGAACTATGAACATGAATAAGCGTTCATCCCCTCTACCTCATGTTGCTCTCCACCTCTTGTTGCAACAATATCTCGTGGTCTAGCAGGTTCCTTCAGTAAAGAAGGTATTATATGGTAGGATACTAAGAGGGGTCTACTCAAATCTCAAATATACGAGTTCAATGCCCTGATTCTCAAAGGTACACTTTTGTCCTCTTATTGACATACATATGGTATTGTTTGGTTGTACGATATGAATAAGCCTTCTACCTTGGCATATGATAAACAGTTTGAACTAAATTCCTTTTAAAGATATGATGTTTTTCATTCTATTTATGGCTATGTTTTGAAATAAATCTGAACAAAAAGTAAAGAATTCATCCCAACTAAGTATCGAAATTTCAACATGCAAATAGATCCTCAACTTTCAATGTATTTATGACTTAATGTATGGATACAAACAAGCCCTCACCTAGGGTTATGAAAGGGACTAATGTACATTAAACACATCAACTAACACATTTATGGGTGGAGTAAGGAGATCCAATGTGTCGTTAAAAAGAGCAGGCCCTATGGTTTCAGAACAACATGGTCCACTACCTTGAATATCCTCAAAAATAAATAATGGTCGTGAATAATATAATGGAAAATGTGATAAAATGCATTGTGTTTTCATGAACAATTTAATTTTGTTTTATGTTTAATTTCTCTTATTTATTGTATAAATCTAGTAGTTTATATTATTAAGTAATTTCACATGTTTTTCAATATCATACTTGTGTATTTGCACTAATAATGTCTTGAGTTTTCCCTATTAGGCAAAAAGGATAACTCATAAGATACGATTCCGCACTCAAATACTTTGATGATGAATAAATAAAAAGGTCTCACTAGATCTTGAGGGGTCATCTTAATGTAAAAGGGGTTTGTATATTTTGTAAGAATAGTTTGTTCTTTCATCTTTTCCAAGTTGGGTGCTCATACTTAATGAAAATGATTAGTTATGGTTTGACGATGGTCTTCATTGTTGGCGTCGATGATGGGTTTGAATGCAACGCTAACTTTCAGTGAGATAAAAGAGGAAACGAGCTATCCAAATTTCCAACGACTTGGTCAGTCAATTTTTCATTAATTTTGGCAGTGGAATCTCATTTTATTAGATTCAACAATTGTTATTTTACTAATGACTTCTTGTATAACACAACATCTTTATTTTTGTTTAAATTCTTTTACATGGGCTCATATGTGATTGTTATATTTTTGAAAACGTTAATCACTTCTAAAAATTTCTTTGAGTATGTATAACTAATTATGATTAGTATTTTCCAAGTTAATATGTTTTATTCAGAATAATATACTTCTAATAGTTCCACATCCATTAATTGTTAAATAAGGATAAGTGATTACAAGGTAAAATCAATTTATTTAGATTGGATTATCTTGAAAACCACTACATGGGAATAAAGTAGTTAATGGAGTTTTATCAAGGGACTAGATTGTCATAATATTGCAAGTGAAGAGAACTGACTAATTTAGGTAGAAAACTCTACAGGGGAAATGAAATGATGACACATGATAATTGAATAAATATAAGAATGGGACTTGATATGACGAAACTAATATGTAAATGGAATCAAGACGAAACTATTGAAATAAAATGCATATTGGGGGTCTGAGTTTCAGTATGTTACAATAATATTACTCAAAACAAAACATTAATTATGCTAAACAACATCACTAACCAATAGTTTGTGACCAACACATAATGTAGTTTCTAGTTTCATTTCTACAATATTGTGTAGAAGGTCCAACTTTCATTCATTCTTAGTGGAATCAGGTCCATTGTCACAACCTATATACAAAAGATATATGATTATCATAGTTACAACATGTGCATATCCACATGACATGCAAGTGAATACTTGAGTCGTAGATACCTTCACCAGCCTAGACCTCATAGTATTAGGATGAATGTAAGACAACACAAAATGATCTTCACCAACCTCCAAGCCACTATCATTCTCCATTAAAAAGCTCATCTACAAAGAAACCATGGTTATGTTGTTGGTCACCTAAAATATGTGTATAACCACGAGGTGAGACCCATTAGGTGATAATATCATGTAACCACTAGTAACATTTCATGTTTACAAGACAAAATTAACAAAATAATAAAGGGAGGAATAAAAGACGACAAAAATTTTATGATGTGTGAAGTGGTAGTAAGTGTAGAATAAGAAATGGAAAGTAACACTTTACAAGTGTATGATTGCAATAAAACATTACAATGTAATTTCCAAGTAATCCTAAGCAAATATAATACACAAGTAGATGATTTATGATGAAGGGATGGGGGGGGGGTTGTAATGTACTAATTCAAACCATAGACTAGTGATTGAGAAAATCCCTAAGCGACCATGTTAGAGTCTTAGGATTATCAGACTAAATAAGACCCTACCACTCTTTTGGTTCGACTATAATAAGAGTATTATGCTCGTATGTTGGACTTCTTGTCGAGTGCTCAAAGGATGGTCCACATAACATTAGGTCCACCTAAGAACCCAGATCTTGGAGCCTATATTAGGGTCTAAAACCCTTATGATATAATCATAATCCAATTGCACTTCAAATTGTCGTATATCACTTGAGCTACAACTTTGTTGTGACCATTCACATATCCGTGTTGATGACAATATATATAGCCTACTGTCACATACTCAACAATATATTAATCCAAGTTGCTTCTCACTATTCATGACCTATACAAGGAAATAGTCCATATAATTCCATCTTTTAAGTGTATAATGCAATACTAGAGATAAAGTAGGTTTCGCGTGTATAGCATAGGCAAAGAATGGATCAATAGTTATATCGCTCACCTTACAATGTTATATAAAGATGGACCAATAGTATTCCCCAATGGTAGACTCTTATATATGTCTATGAGATCCACTGAATCTCCTAGATGAAACACCCAGTCTATGTCAAATCAACTAGGGAAAAAAGATAGAGAAAAATAGGTATTTTAGATAGATGAGAAAGTTCCCACCATGGGGCTTCATGGAACTCAACTCAAGGAATAATATGAGGGAAAGAAGTATAAAAATAATATAGAACAAAGATCTTACATTCTAGATTGTTGTGTAGAAGCTTAAAAGTCATGAAACCACCAAGGAAGCTTGAATCAACAACATATAATTGCATGCAAGCACTTATTCCAAGTTTTCAACCTTCATGACAAGGTATCAAGGGTCGATATTTTCTTCCTCCTTTCAAGAAGGTGTATATATACATACATACATATATATATATATATATATATATATATATATATACATATATATATATATATATATATATATATATATATATATATATATCGAGTCAGGCTAGAATACACTCGAGTGTATCCGGAGCAGAATACACTCAAGTAGTTTTTTATGATGCCATATTTTTTTTGAAAATCTAATCCATTGATCTTCTTAAAAATCTCATGAACAACTCATATATAAAATTTGAGCCCATTTGGATATGTATAGCTCATGTTATGAAGACCGCAAAAATTATACATTTCAAATTAGTTTCGTGCGTCGATTTTGTTGCCCTCGGATGAGTGACTTACCCTCATCCAAATGGGCTCAAAATTTGTATGTAGCCTAGTTATAGTATGACAACAAAGATCAACGGTTTACATTTTGTAAAAAAGTAGTCTTGATATGCAAACACACTTGAGTGTATTCATGCGATCTGTACACTCGAGTGTATTCTAGCCTGACTCATATCTATATATCTATATATATATATATATATATATATATATATATATGAGTTGAGGGGTTTGGGTGTGGGATATATATAGGAAAAAGGGTTGAATGACTAAAATAGCCTCAATTTTGAATGTGGCAATATGGAGGTAAAGAGGGAAGACCTATCGAGGTGATATGGCCTAGGGTGTCAATGATCACCCTTTTGAGAGTTCTCACAAACACATGACCTATCAAGGATCATCATACATGTAGATTTTGAGGGATCACACCTTCATCTATTAAGGTCCTAAGGCAAGAATATTGGGGGCACAAATTAGGTCTATCAATATGCATCACACCCTATCAACAGTCCTCCTATAAAACCTATAGAAGGTTTTTCTATGAGGGAGGGTAGATATCTATACACCAAAGGGATCTTGTATAGGCAAGCTATTGAGGGTGGGTAGGCTCTTATCTATCAACTCGAACATTCCAAACTTCAATCATATAGACTAGGTTAGGAAGTGTTGGTATGTATGCCCAGGGAGCTAATCATATGATGATTGTAATGTCATATTTTGTAAATGATTTGATTAATAATAAAGACAATTTTTACAATTTATTCTATTTTATTCAGTTATTGTCAGAATCATCTCTTATAGTGATGGTGGTGATTGTGGTTCCTAGACCTGAAGTCTCTACACTCATCACATATCATTCGATGTACTGTGACATCATCCACAATGACCTTGAATAAGGGTTGTCATAATGGTGATGATTGGGTGCACTTTGAGTTATGTAGATGGGATTTGTCCCTCCTACATGAGTATGATATCCTAGCTACTTGATAAGAGAGACTGAAAAATGCATGACCATGCTCATGTGAGTCGATATGTGATATTGAGCTTACATATATTTTAGACAATTTGTACTAGTTCAAGGAAAAAAGATTGAACATTAAAGAGGATGACCATTTCATGTCTTAAGTTCGAACTGGATATCAGTGACAAAGGAACCATACTAACACTATAACACCAATTACAGATTATATGTTGGAGTTATTCTCCAACCTTCCAATTACATGGGTAGAAATGATGTGTTGCTAGATACCGCTCATTTCTTGTGATGTCATAAACTAGTTATGGACATGTACTGCCAACGTAACTTGGAACCTATAGGGTTATACAAATAGGAAACACTTAGAATAGGAGTTTATTCCTGAATGATGTTTAAATTTATTACTAAAGTATTTAGGTATTCAAATTAAACAACAATTGGCTGATTGGACTCTGAAGCGACAGGTTCAAGTATTGAACCGATCGGTTGGAGTGTCAAGTTGAATGGAAATTGCATTGGTTGAACCATGGCATGAACTGACCGGTTCTGTGAATAAAATGATCAGCTCAAGATCGATCAAATGACCGGTTCATGTGACAAACCGTCAGGTTCATAGATAATTCAAATGGATCAAGGATTAGTGCTGACATCATGCTATCCATTAATTGGATATTAATTGCCAATACAATTGTAATTATGAGACATGATGAAATGACTAGTTTAAGGGTTGACCGATTGGCTCCCATGCCAACCAATCGGTTCACCGGTCAACCAATCATTTCGCCACTCGTAGCATGCAAAAATTTGTGAAACTATGTACCCTTTGACTCTGGCACAGACTGAGAACCCTGACCTTGACCCTACTATAAATGGAGGGAAATTGGGGTCTTCCTAGACACAACATCAATTATTCTAAAAATTGTTATCTTCTCTAGATGTGGTAACCAAGAGAGCCTGAGCAAGTCCTACCCGATAAAGGGAGGGATAGCAAGGGATAAAATTGTGAGAGAGCAAGTTGGTATACTACAAGAAGACAACTCCTTCATGTCTATTCATCTAGAATGAAATGAGTTCCTGGTGATACGTTGTTGTGTGTGTTTTATATCAACATTTTTTACATTATCACACACAATTTCAACTCATTCTGTCCTTTTGCTATCCCAGAATTGCCCCTACTACATAGTCACTTGCGTCGCACATCAACTCAAAAGGAGTGTTCCAGTCCGGTGGTTGGATTATTGGTGTAGAAATAAGAACTTCCTTAAAGTTGGTGAAGGATGTACGACAGTCATTATTAAATATGAATTCAACATCTTTTGCAAGTAAAGAACACAATGGCTTTGCGATTTTGGAGAAGTCTTTAATGAATATTCTATAGAATCCTGCATGACCAAGGAAACTACGGATGTGTTTAAATGAAGATGGCGTAGACATCTTCTCAATAGCTTCCACCTTGGCCCTGTCAACCTTAATACCCTTATTAGATACAATATTGCCTAATACTACATTAGATTGTACCATGAAATGGCACTTCTCCCAGTTTAGTACTAGGTTAACTTCTTTACAGTGGGCTAAGGCTAATGACAAGTTGCATAAACATTGATTGAATGAATCTCTATAAACACTAAAATCATCCATAAAGATTTCCATTATATTTTCAATGAAAAAAAATAGCCATCATGCATCGTTGGAATGTCACAGAAGCGTAGCAAAGACCAAAGGGCATACGATGATAAGCATAAGTTCCATACATGCATGTGAAAGTGGTTCTCTCTTGGTCAAGAAAATAGATAGGAATCTGGAAAAACCCAGAATACCTGTCCAATTAACAGAAATAAAAGTGTTTTGTAAGGCGTTCAAGCATTAGGCGTTCAAGCATTAAGACGATAAATGACAACGGAAAATGGTCATTTCGGGTTGCTTTATTCAAACGCCAGTAACTAATACACATACGCCAACCCATAACAATATTTGTTTGAATCAACTCATCATTATCTCCCCTGATGACAGTTGCACCCCCTTTCTTAGGCACCACATGGATGGCACTTATAGGATAAATGATATTGACATCAACCAACTTAAAAATTTTGTTTTTAACCACCTCAAGCATATTTTAATTTAAATGTCTAGGCAGTTCAATGGTGGGCTTAGCATCATCCTCCATATTTATTCTATGCATATAAATGGAGGGATGAATGCCTTTGAAATCATCGATAGAGTAACCAATAACGTCTTTATACAAACGCAATGCAACAATCAATTTATTTTCTTATTCATTGGTTAAGTCATTATTTATTATTACAGGAGAAGTAGAGTCGGAATCAAGAAATGCATAACTTAGCCCTGGTGGAAGGGCTTTGAGTTCTACCTTTCTTCCGACTGCATTGTCTTTGGCTTTGTCATCAATAATTGGAGTATCTTCTTCAGTAGAATCTGATTGGGCAGTAGAAAATACCCCAGAATTTTTAGATCCATTATTCAAACCTTCAACATCATCACAATAGTTCAGTATCAAGTTGGTAACATCACAATCTTATTGTACGACATATCAATAGAGTCCATAAAATAGATTTCTTCTACACGAGAGGGTTCTTTCATGACATCATATACAAAAAACTCCATGGCTTCATCGCCAACTCAGGGAGTGTGAGTTTGCCTTCACGAACATCAACTAGGCATCCAGTAGTTCTCAGGAAAGGCCTCCCAAAAAGAATGGGGTTGGAAGGAACTTCTACAATATCTAGCACTACAAAATCATAAGAAATATAAAGTTTACCAATCTACACTAGCACATCTTCCACGATACCTTTGGGGTATTTGATGGAATGATCGTCCAGTTCAATGGCCATCTTTGTAGGCTTTAGATCTCCAAGATCTATCTCTCACCACAGGGTAGACAAGATGAGACTAATACTAGCTCTGAGGTCTATAAGACCTTTTTCAAACATGGTATCACTAATATTGCATGGTAGAGTAAAAGCTCCCAAGTCATCTAACTTCTCAGGAACTCTATTTTGAATGATAGAACTGATTCTTTCAGAAAGCATCACGATCTCCACTTGGTCCACCTTCCTCCTCTTGGTGAGGATGTCTTTAAGGAACTTAGCATATGACATCATCTCTGCAATAACCTTAGCTAGTGGAAGATTAACATGGAGTTTGTTTAGAATGTCCATAAACTTTCTAAACTTTGGGTCCTCCTTCATGTTTGCAAGCCTTTGCAGAAATAGTGCATTTTCTTTAATAGAAGATGGTACATCATCTGTACTTTTACCTTTTTTACCCATAGGGGTTTCAAGCTTCTCTTCATTGGCGATCTCTACACTCTTCTCCTTGGGTGGAGAAGGTATGTGGATTTCAGCTCCACTTTTCAATTTGATGGCATTTGCTTGTTGTCTTGGATTCACCTCTGGTTGGCTTGGAAGAGAACCAGATTGGGTGTTCTTTTGCTGCGTCAAGGCTTGTTGGGAAATTTGGTTTTCCAATATCCTTGTGTGAGTGGAAATGTCATCCACTTTGGCAGAGAGTTGGGCAATCACATCCTTCAAGAGCTTGTCGTTGCCCCTTAACTCTTCATTCTGTTGCATCTGTGTGGAGATAAATTTCTCCATCATGGTCTTCAAGGAAGAACTTTAGGGTTGTTGTTGTTGTTGGTAACCCCTATTGTTGTTGAAGCCCGACAGATTCCCATTATTTTTTTGGTTGAAATTTTGTTGTTGTTGCGGTTGTTGTTGTCCTTGTTGGAATTTCTAAACATTCTTTGTGTTCCGATAGGAGAAATTAAGATGATCTCTCCATCCCGGATTGTAGGTGTTGGAATAGGGATTGTACTCTTATTCTCCTGCATCCCAAAGGCAATGACTTGTTCTATGCTCCCTTCATTTGCATTAGGACCAAAGCATGAAGAAGAAGTATGTCTAGAATTCCCACAAGCTTCACATATCACTTCAGCTGATTGGATTTGCAAAGTAGTCATCTTTTCAAACTTCTGTGTAAGAACATCAAGTTTTGCAGCTATTAAGTCAACGACATCAATAGTATACTTCTCTCCTTGCTTCCCGATTGAAGACCTAGCTATAGAGGATGATTGAGCTCTCCTATCTGACCCCATTTGGCAATGGTTGAGGGCTATGTCTTCAATGATGTCATAAGCCTCTTTGTAAGACTTAGTCATCGATGTTTCATTAGTTGCAACATCTAGTGTCATCCATGTGTTGTAGAATAGTCCATTATAGAACGTTTTAAGTAGCATCCAGTTGGTCAATCCATGGTGAGGGCAAAGGTGTTATAGGTCCTTAAACTGCTCCCATATATCATACAGAGTTTCTCCATCAGAATGAGAGAAGTTGGTGAGTTGGTTCTTTAGCTGGGTTGTCTTGCTCGGCATGAAATACTTTGCAAGGAAAACATTTAGAAGTTGGTCCCGACTTTTGATTGACTTCTTTGGAAGAGACAAAAGCCACGCCTTGACTCTATCTCTTAGGCTGAAAGGAAATAGCATTAGCCTCACTCCTTCAGAGGATACACCATTGATTTTGAAAGTATTCATATACTCTAAGAACTTAGCCACATGAAGATTAAGATCTTCATTGAGTCTACCTCCAAAGAAGTTCTGTTGTATCATCTGCATCATTGAAGGAGTAATAGAGAAATTGTTCGTTTCAATTTTAGGAAGGTCAATGGCCCCACAAATGTTTTGTGGTGACCAACATTGTAAAATCTTCAAAGGACGTTCGTCCTCCATGGTTGGATCTTCTTGTGCGGCTTCTTCAAAATATGAAGAAGATGGTGACGGTGATGATGGTGGAATGCCTCCTAGTAGTGGTTTCTCTACTCTTCTTGCTCTTCTTAAGCTTGAAAGAGTACGCTCGATCTCAAGGTCTAGGAACGCTGATGTTTGAAGACCCATTTGCGAACGACGCATACAACCTGAAAAATAGCGAGAGAAATTGAGAAAACAACCAAAGGTATATGGAAATTCAAAAATAGAAATGATGATCTAGTCTCAAATACTAACACTTGTTACTCTAATTAAGTTACCATATCTCCCCGACAATGGTGCCAAAAACTTGTTAGTTTATTACACTAACGAGTTTCAATCTTAAGAAAGATCTTTTACTCAACTAACCAATTTCCACAAGTATACAGAAGTAGTCGTAGTCGAGATCGAACACAAGGAGCTTAATCAAACAACTATATGCAAAAGTGATAAGGTTCAACAATCTAGACCCTTTTTAAGGTGATTTGGTTGATTAATCTAAAAAAATTCATAACTAAGAAAATAGTAAATGGCTTACTAAAAGAGATTTAAATTCAGATATGGAAGTATCTCAGACTTAGGATTTCATCCACATATCATAGAATAAAACCGGATCACGAAATTTAAACGTACTAAGTACTTATTTTAAAGGAGAGTTGTATGTTGCACTTCACCTCTCGGTGTAAGTATAATGATCCTAACTCAATTCAACATTCCCATGTATGAATTTTGTTTTGGATCACAAATCTACTCCTCAACTCCATAATTTCCACTCTTGTGGTAAAGAAGGAGTTTTTAAGAGAGTACCTCCTTACTCTCCTACCTATCTTCTCAGATCAAGCAAAAGAGCATAAAACATACACATAAGGTGGCCAGCCATACATGCAGAAAAGAAGAAATCAGTACTCACAAGGTGGAAAAATAAGCAACATAGCATTAAGTATGAAATTATCATGTTCCATACATGCTATGACATGGGAGCTACTCTCCCATGTCTAAGAAAGGGAGACTACTTGTCCATAATGGTGTAAAACAGAAAATGCACATAAATTTCAGAGTTCAACATGATTTAGAGAAGGAAAAGCTAAGAAAACCCAAGGTGTAACCCAAGAGAAATAGAATTCTGACTTGAGGATGAAATTCCACTTCTACAGTTGCTCCAAACCAGACAAACCTCTCTCTGAAGAAGCTTTATGGAGTGAAGAAGCTCTGTTGCACCTTGGAGAAGAAGATTGGAGAAGAAAAGAAGAATGGGGTTCTTTTGCAAGAAACCACCCTCTCCCACTTACAAAATCACCCTCTTTCTCTAGCCTTACTCTGGAATGAAAGAGTTTAAAAATATGACCAAAGATAACTACTCCATAGAGTGGTTTCTTCTTTTAAAATGAAAGGTGTCGTATTTGAAATTTGCTGAAATTGATAGGCACACGACGTGTCTTTCTGTGGAAACTGTGTTTCCTGTCTTAGGCAGATGTTCTGAGTGTAAAGCACACGGAGTGTCTGAATTAATAGACGCCGTGTACTTTACCAGAAAGTCAAAGCTCGGTTTTGAATTCCCAGGTACACGTCATGTATTTCGTGGACATGTCGTGTACTTTTCTTTAGCGATTGAAGTAATAGGCCGTCTGAAAATGCGCACGCCGTGTCTTAAATAAAACATATCACGTGTATTGTTGTTTCAGTAGAATTAAAGTTTTGGTCATCTGCAAGGCATGGAGAAGTCCCGATAATGATGAGATTGAGTTGGGATATCTCCAATTTAATCCTTTTGATGCAAATCTGCAATACACATCATGATAAGTAAAACAACAAAAAGGTGGCAAGAATGATATGAATAGAGGCTAAATGAGAATAAAATGAGCTAAATTTGTGTGTGAAATCATGTGAACAGTTGATGTGGAAACCACACAACAACACACCAAGTCCACCTTTAGTTATCATTATTATATATCCAAGTGATAGTTTCCATATATTTTTTATGATTCATATTGTGACATCTTCACTGCTCATGGTTGACCTTACTGTGCACTTGCAAATAATAGTGATAATTTTTTAAGGTAACTTCACAATTTTGCACTTCACTCTTCTCATCTTGGCATTTAGTGTGGAGTGGATATCTGTTTGTCATATCTTTTATGATAATTAACATCCTCTTTGGGAGAATAGACAAGCCATTTTACATTCTCAGTGACCTTGTTTGGTGGCTATGATGATAGGCAAAACACCTTTTGTAGACCACTCAAGGAAGCTACAGTTATGTTCTCCAGCAAGCCATGTTGAGAACATGCACATATATAATTTCTTTAATAGATATTTGTGCCCTTAAAATATGCATTCTAACCTTTTCCGTGTTATATAAAATATACAAGTGTGCTTGTATCAATGATTCATGGGTGCTTAAAATTATTTATCTCATATTTGTACCCTTTCCATATAATCAATCACTATCACAAAATATTGGCAAGATGGAAAATCATGTGACATAAAACAATCAATATCAAAATTCATTACCTCCCTCACAACATAGCTTTCAATAATGCAACCTTCATGATGATAATAGTCTTGAACGTCCCCCTCTTAAAAACATTCATATTTTTCTCCAAAGGTTACAAACAATGCAAATGCATGGGAACCAATGTCATCACATATGTGGTCAAGTGAATGGCTAGGTGAAACATTATATTTAAAAATGAATGTGAAAATACATCTCAAGTTGATAAAGATTCATAATCACTTTTGCTCATAGATTGTGTGAATCCTTATTGTCAATCACATTGCAACATATTTCATTGAAGGAGAAAAATAGTCTTGTGATGGAAACCCTCTAATGTCTTTAGAATATAGCTATAGGAAACATTCTTGCATCAAGGTATGGAAATCATGAGACTTAAGACCAATCAACACTTTAAATCTTTATTGACACTAGTGAACATATATTAGAAGAACAACCTTGCAATATCTCTACCTTATGCAAACAATAAAAAAAACATTTCTCTCCTATCTAGACATATTATAATAAGCAAGAGGCAGATATCCTTTGGAAGATCTTCATCTTCTTGGTCACTTGAAATAGTGACAGCTATTTATGTAATTTGTTATCAATATCTTTTACCTTTTCATATGCCTTATTCCCCCTAGGTATTGGGTTTTGTGGTCTTCCATCCTCCAATGAATCGTTGAAGAAATTGCACTTCCTTTTCTAAGGATGTTAGGAGGAAGCTTATCACCTATGGCCATGATAAACAAGTTCAGACAAAGTCTGCATATCCGTACAGGCTAGGTATGCATGTGACCCCTTTATGCTATAGCCTGACAAATCCCACACGTGGGTAAGTCATTAATTGTGTAGAATAACACCTCACATATTTTTGGGTCCTAAATTATATGAACACATCTTAGCATATTCCTGAGAAAATGCATGATATGTCAAGTCCATAGTTTTATAGATAGGGTTGTACACTGGTCCATACCTGGACTAGAGCATTTAGACCAAAGACTAGACCATATAGGAAGGATCAGACTAGATAATAAATATTCATACTCTTGACTATAAAATATAAAAGAACTATGTTATAAAAATTACAAAAGAACTTATAAGTCATTTGAACTTAGTAACACAAGTCAAGTCACACAATTAAAATGTATTATAAAATATTGGGAATATTAGTGATCTAATACTTACACATAATAACACGCCTATTGTCACATATTTATAGCACAAAGAAAACTAGCACAAATAATTTTATAAGATTGAATTATATGATTGTTAATATGAAATACATTAATTTATTAACAATCCAATTCAATGTGCAACATCCTTTCCTTTTTTCATCGTTGAATATTCAAATTTGTTTAGATGCCAGGTAGTGCTTGTATAAGTGTAATATGTCATGCAATTGACATTCACTGATATAATGACATCAATGTGTAGAACACAATATTAACATATATATATTGGTAAATTCTGGAGTCATTAATAATATGGAACATCCCTATAATTATTCATAAATGTTAGATTCAATAAGTATGCATAATCAATGTTTTTATATTATCTGGTCGAACCGGTTTAGACTGAGGACCAGATTTAGGAAAAATAGCAGACTAAAGACCAAACTGAAAGCCAAGTCGGTCCAACACCCGACCATATCAAATAGGAGGTTTGGTCTGGTTCGACATGTGTACAACCCTATTTACAACTTTGTTAGGTTTTCAATCAAGGGTTGAGGTAAACATGAATGCCATTCTGTAGCTGCTTGGACCTGAAAATTAAAGACGATAATAAGATTTCTTCATACATATCTAAGCAGGATAATTTACATGACTATAATAACACACCAAGTGTTGTGATGGCTTCTTAAAGTCTTATATGGATTCACCCATCAATGCATAGGTCAAGTCTAAAATCCCTTTTCTCTTCACTAAATTTAGGGAACACGGAATTGATTGACTTCCATTTTGGCACATCTGACGCTTGTCACAGTAGATCATCATCCTTTGCATAACATTTTGCATGTCATTCTATATTTTCCACATCATCTATTTTAGCAAATAGATGTTAAAATTGAGCTATGACGGGTAGGTACACATCACCTTTGATGAAGTGGAAATACCACATTAACTACTCAAATTATCCTCATGCCCCTATTTGAATATATTATTGCACGATTTGTCCCCACTTAATCATTTATGATAAATTATTACGTGACAATATTGTCAAAATATAATAAGAAAGGGTGTTATTTTGAGATTTAGGAAATGATTTTAAGAACAAATCTAATTATATGGAGGTGTTTTGGAATCATTTATTTTTTAGTGTCTTATTAACAAATTCAGTAATTCTTTGATCCATGAAATAGTTCAGAGGCATTTAATAGTAATATTAACAATCATGTGATTTGTTAACATCTTAGATGATTCATCAATATTAATCTGAAAGGAAAATTATTTTCTCAAAATAATCCTTGATGGAAAATAATTATTTAGTAAAAAGAAGTGTCTTTAATTTCAAAGTATGCCAAAATGGATACTAACTGAATAGAAGTCTTTCAATATAAATAATTTTTTTAATTTTGGTTGGTGGTCAAGATTACATAGTAGACTAAGGATACCAAAAGACACATTAAATGGAGAAACATATTGGTCTACCTTCCTAGCATCAACTTTACAAAAAGCGATTGGGTTGATAAATAATAAGTATGGACAATAAATTGTTAGATAGCATTTTAGTTTCTTCACAATGGTGGTTAAAATATAATAATGAATCATGCCAATCTTTTTGAGTTGCTGAATATACATGTGAATTTTGAAAGAAGGCTTCCCATTAAACTATGGAGAACATCATTGTTGTCATTTTTTTTGGGTTTAACACAAAAAGTTGTGCCCAATGATTGACCCCTCTTATGTGTTTTGTTATATATACATGTCTATAAATGGTTGCAATTGAACTGTGAACATGGGCAAGCGTTCATCCCCTCTACATCCTATTTATCTCCACCTCTTGTTGCAACAATATCTCATAATCTTGAATGGTCCTTCTATAAATAAGGTGTTATATACTAGGATACTAAAGGGGTATACTCAAATCTTAAATACACTAGTTCGATACTCTGATTCTCAAAGGTACACTTTTATCCACTTATTGATGTACATATGGTAATATTTCGTTGTACAATATGAATAAGTCTTCTCCCTTGGCATAGGATTAACAATTTGAACTAAATGCCTTCTAAGAATATGATCTTTTTCATTGTATTTATAATTATATTTTGAAATAACTTTGAACAAATGAAACTAAGTATCTATATCTCAACAAGCAAATAGATCCTCAACTTTCAGTGTAGTTAGGACTTGATGTATGGATGCAAAAAAGCCCTAATCTAGGGGGTATGAAAGTGACTAATGTACATTAAACACAAAAAGTGACACACTTATGGGTGTATTAAGGAGATACAAGGTATAGTTAAAAAGAGCATGACCTATGGTTGTAGAACAACATGGTCCACTACCTTGAATATCCTTAAACTGAGGTAGCAAAAGAAATAATGGACATGAACTATATAATGGAAAATGTGATAAAATACATTGTGTTTTCAAGAAATATTTAATTTTGTTTGATGTTTTATTTCTCTTATTTGTTGTATAAATCTAGGAGTTTATATTATTATGCAATTTCACATGTTTTTCAATATCGTACTTGTGTATTTGCACTAATAATGTCTTGATTTTTCCCTATTAGGCACAAAGGATAACTTGTAAGATCTAATTCCACATTCAACTACTTTGACAATGAAGAAAGAAAAATGTTTCACTAAATCTTGAGTAACCTAAAACAAACTCTACAAAATGTTTCACTAAATCTCGAGAGATCATCTTAATGTAAAGAGGTATCTGATTCCACATTCAACTACTTTGACGATGAAGAAAGAAAAATGTTTCACTAAATCTTGAGGGATCATCTTAATGTAAAGGGGTTTGTATATTCTATTGGAATAGTTTTTTCTTTCATCTTTTCCAAATTTGGCACCCATACTTGAAAATGATTATTTATGGTTTGATGATGGTCTTCATTATTGGCATCGATGATGCAGTTGAATGCAACTCTAACTTTCAATGAAATTAAAGAGGAAACATGCTATCCAACTTTCCAAAAGCTTTGTCAATTAATTTTCCATTATTTGGACAATGAAGTCTCATTTAATTAGATACCTCAGATAATGAGTGTCCCTTAGATATAATAAAGGTAAATAGTATATCAAACTTTCTTATCCATCTCTCATAGTAGCTATTTCATATTTGACAATAATCTCATCATACCCAACAAAGTGACAATATTGAGCTCCTTATACAGGAGCGTCTCTGGATGAAAATGGTATGTACCGTGAACGACATACTGAAAGAATTTATGATGATCCATCCAAGCAGGTATAAGGCCCCAAAGCAGAATTGACCTGATGACCGGTGGTGGTTGAGTTGTGAGGTAGACGCTCTAGTGGGTAGCCACTCCCTTCTCAGGGAACCGTACGTGACACTTCCACATCATACGGCTCCGTCCCGATGCTTCCGTTGCCGACCCTTGTCATTAGACCACGACATATGCATGTATTTTCTTCCTTGACTCTCGAATCTTTTGCTTCTCACGGCGAGCAATGATCTCTTATTCACCTTCCAACGAGGACTCTCTCAGCGTTTTCTTTGATCATCAGGTGAATGGTCCAGCATCAACATCATCCCCTGACACTAGTTGTTGTCCCTCACCTCTGGCTTGAAAGCAATCATTAATCGATGGGCTTATGACTGTAAGGACTTCTGGGAGACTGGGAGATTCGATTCATACTGGCCAGGCTTTCAAAGTTACTAGCCCGATTGCAAAATGGAACTACTCAACCATTTAGTTCAATGGTTATTATTTTTCTAATAACTTCTTGTATAATACAACATCTCAATTTTTGTTTAATTCTTTTACATGGGCTCATGCATGATTGTTATCTTTGTGAAAAGTTAATCACTTCTTAGAATTTCTTTGAGCATGTATAATTAGTTATGATTAGTATATTCTAAGTTAATATCTTTTATTCAAAATAATATACTTTTATTAGTTCCACATCCATTAATTGTTAAATAAAGAGAAACATGTGAATGCAAGGTAAAATCAATTTATTAAGATTGGATTATCTTGAAAAGCACTACATGGCATCAAAGTAGTTCATGAAGTTATATCCAGGGACTAGATTGTCATATTTTTGCAAGTGAAGAGAATTAACTAATTTATGTATAAGACTCTATAGGGGGGAAATGAAATAATGAAACATGATAATTGAACAAATACAAAACCAATATGTAAATGGAATCAAGATAAGAGTATTGGACTAAATTGCCTATCAGGGTCAGATTTTCAATATGTTACAATGATATTACAAAAAAATACACTAATTATGCTAAAAAACATCACTAACCAATAGTTTGTGTCCAACACATAATGAAGTTTCTAATTTCATTTCTAAAAGATTGTGTAGAAGGTCCAACTTTCATTCATTCTTAGTGGAATTATGACCATTGTCACCATCTATTCACGAAAGATATATGATTATCATAGCTACAACATGTACAAATACACAAGACATGCAAGTCAAAAGATGTGTATAACCACAAGGTGAGACCCATGTCCTGGTGAGAATGATTGAGATATGGATTAAAGATCTAAATAGTTGATCATTAGGCTATCAACAAGAACTCAGATGAGCCACCTAAACATCATTGGAGGGAAAAGAGGCGAAAATACAAAAACTTTGAAATCATAACAATTTACACACTATGATAGGACTCAAAGTGTAATGTAATAGTTGGTAAAATAATTAATGGTATAGATAGAATTGTACCCAAATTCAGGGTGAGCGGGTGGAGATGTCCTCTCTAAAGGAGATTTAAATGCAATGTGACTTTAAAGTAGATAACATATGCTTTATACCTAAATATAAAACATATACAATGATCCCATTCCTTATCTTGGACCCTTATGTGAAATCATAGGAAATATGGTTGACATGTTTATTCTTGGATAGTTTGAAAATGATAATCTAGGCAGTGCATAATAGTGCATATTTTCCTTGCCTTGAGGTTTACACACCTAAATCAATTGAATTTTGATTAGGTGTGCACCTCAAATGCTCGAACACACTGGGTATCTTTCAAAATTAATAAATCTCTAATAGGCTCTCTCACATAGAATAAAGCACTTAATTGCAAGTGTATGGGTTCGTGTTATAGTATATGTAAGTGGCAAGTTTTGGGTCAAAGACAAGAGAAAAGGGGGCACTAGAGATTAGTTAGTTTCGAGTAGTTCCTATTGTAGAGTCTAGTGTTCAAGGGTTTGTAGTTTGATTTTGGTTGACTAAACTAAGATGATCAAGAAAACAATTGAAGGTAGAAAAACAACAAAAACCTAAGCAAACTCTAGATAATTAATTCTAATGAGTAAAAGAAAGAAACTAAGCAAGGAAAAGAGAAAATTACACTAAGGCAGGAAAAGCAAGACTAACACTACACTAAACTAGTAGTTAAGACTAGAAGGCAATTAACGATCTAATCTAGGAAGAACAAGGCAAAATAAAGCACAATTAACTAAGAAAGTAGAGGGACTAGCTAAGCAAGCACGAACTAAGCAGGAAAGCAAATACAATTTTAATGCAATAAAAGGAAACTTGGGTTGTTTGAGGGGTGTACTTATTAATTAGGTTGGGGGTGATAATATGTGAACATTATTCTTTCATTTAGATTACCAAACCAAACAACAAGCTAGATGTTAATGAATTTCCCTAAACTAATAATTGGCCATGGATGAGGTAGATGTATATGGGGGAACTAGTCCCTCTCACCTCCTATTCACCCTTACGAGGCTCACTTGGATTAGGGTTTAGGCGCAATTCAATTAGGATCTAGTCAAGCCTAGATTTGTAGGATAGGAACTCTTAGGGTAATTAGGGGCCGAGGGTAGTAATGGCGGGTGGAAGTGAGGTTTAGACCTCACATCACCTACGTTCCAACCCGAGCTAATTATACTAAATGCTTCTATACTAGATACTTTCTCTCACTTATGTGTAGGAGAATTTATTAACATGTAGGAAGGTAGATCCATTAATTGGACTAAGGAGCAATTCACAAACTAGCTAAATATAAGTAATTTCCTTGAAACTTAAGTGATTTCAAGCACAAACATCAACACAATTATGGGAAATGAGGTAGAAATAGAACATAATCATTAGTAAATAAAATTATAATATTTACATATCACTTTCCCCCCAACATGGTATCAAAGTAACATTTTGGCCCCAAACAACCCACCTAAGGGGTCTAACTACTCATGGAACAAGAAAATACAAAAATAGAGAAGAAAGAGGTAGAAGTAGTCATGGAGATCGGTGTAGATGAAGAGATCCTCCTCTTCAGCATATACAAGGATGTGCTCCTCCAAACTAAGATGCGCACGCCTGCCCTAGGGTTAGCGCCGCTTGGCGATCCTGAGGTGCTCGTATCCCATCCCCCCGGAGGGGGTGTTCCTCCCCTCTCTCTTACGCCATGGCGGCAGAGGTGCCGAATGGAGCAGAGGCTCCTACTGTGACAGATGGGCACCCCAACCAAATCCCTAGGAGGGCCTCGAACCAGGTCCTGGCCGACGGCAACATAGGGTTCGAGAAGCACTCGTTCAGTCCTCCAGAGAAGATAGATAGTAAGCGCTTTGTTACCATTGACGATCCTACATATGAAGCCATGGACAAGTGTTGGGAACACACATAGATCTTGTACGTGATGGGAAAGTGACCATACTAATTTCATCTCCTTACTTGGATACATCGAGTTTGGAAACCTAAGGGAGGCTTTGACCTATTTTATAAATTGGACAAGTTCTTTCTTCTTCATTTAAACCCGGTTGAGGACAAGAAGAGCATCATCAATAGCGGTCCATGTTAGTTTGATAACATATTGGTGGTCGTCAAAGATTACAAGACGGGGGATGACTTGAAGAAAGATTTCTTCATCTCTATCCCGGTCTGGATTAGTATCCCTAGTATGGGGCGCAACTGGTCCCCTAGGGCTGTTGGCATTGTGGCAAGTGGTGTCGGGAAGCTTCTCAGAATTGATTACAAGTTGATAGGCCAGGAATCTCTAGGCGAGGTGTGTGCTTTGGTGGAACTTGAAGCTGATGAAGAGCCTCCTCAGGAGGTATGGGTCAATATGCCTAGGCATGACCCTATTCCTGTGAAGATCATGTATGAATATATCCCAAAGAGATGCATTGACTGCAAGGTTTTCAGTCATGATGGTTTCGATTGCCCAATCAACCCGATTGTCAATGTGGAGGTCCCTGGCCCAAGATCAACGTAAACCTGGAAGGTTGTGGGACGAAAGGGAAAAGCAGTAGATGTAGATGATGCAACTACAAATGAATAGGGTGTCAATGATCATGTTGAGGTCATGCGCTCTAGCATCAGCTCAGGCAGTGGTGCATCCTCCTCGGGCGGTGGTGATGATACTGGAGATGGCGTTTCAATCCTGGGAGACAGCGGTGGTGTTACTGGTGATGGGGTTCATATCCTTGGCATCTCAGGTGTGAGGGTTGGTGCCTCTTCTTCAGGTGGAGGTGCTGAGCCCCGTACGGATGGTGACAGAGCTTCCCTTTCAGGTGGCATCACTGCTTCATGGGCATATGGTGGTGATGTCACGACGCTACGTCACAGGTAGATGGCATTACCGACACTACATCTCTAGGCGTTACTGACGCTGCGTCCCAAGGAATTATTGACACTGCGTCCCAGGGCGTTACCGGTGCTACATCACAAGCTGATGGTGCGATGATGCATCATAACACAGTTGGAGATATGGGCGGTGGTGTTGCGCCCGATTCTGATGGCGTCAAGGGTGTTCTTGCATCAGGTGTTGTTGGTGTTAATGGTGCTTTTGGTGGGATGTCAGGTGATGGTGCTTCATGTGCACCTGATGGCACGACGGAGGGTACTGACATTGCTGGCTCAGGTGAGACTGTTGATGTATCTAAATGTTCCACTGCTGCTTCTTCTTCTTCGTCGTGTAAGGTTTCAAATACGTCCAAAGGTGATGGGTCTCGCAAGACCCGATCTACCTATAGAGGTCATTAATGACCTTTGTCATGACCAATGTTCATGGCTCAGGGAAGCCACGTAAAAAGAAAGAAGTGAGGAGAACCATCCTTGATAACAAAGCTACTATGGCCATTCTTGTTGAATCTAAAATCAAGTCCCATATGACTCACATGTCTGATCGTATGTTCCCTAAAGGCTGGCTATGGGTTTCTAATCATCTGCATGATCCTAATCGTCGTATCTACATTGGGTGGAATCCTAACTGCTGGATTACTTCTGTGACTGAGATGGATGATCAACAGGTCACAATGAAATGCATTAACAAAGGTGGCCTCACTATCTATACTATGGCTATCTATGCTAGGAACTTTGTGGCTGATCGTTCTATTCTATGGAATACCTTGGAAAGGATTGTTGTTAACATAGATGAATCTTGGCTTATCAGTGGCAATTTCAACAATATCAGGAATCAAGAGGAGAAGGCGGGGGGTCGTGAGGTTCCCTCTACCATCCTTAGCTCTTTTAATGCTACCCTGGATAATGATGGACTTACTGAACTACCTATCATTGGCAAAGAGGTTTACACTTGGCATGACAAACAAGGTGTTGCTAAAAGGGTTGCTTGCAAATTTGATAGAGACTTTGTCAATGATGCTTGGCTGTCTAAATTTCCTGGTTCCAAAACAAAGTTCATCAGTTGCAATTATTTGGATCACTGTGCTTCAAACATCAATATGAGGCCTATTTCTATCAAGAAGAAACCTTTTAGGTTCCTCAATTTCTGGTTGGAATGGGAGGGTTGTTGGGACATCATTAAAGAAGTCTGGGCTACTGAAATTAAAGGCAACCCACTCTTTCAGTTCTGTCATAAACTCAAAATTGTCAAGGATAAGTTGAAAACATGGTCCAAACATTATGTCAATCTCAAGAACCTTATTGCTAGAGAAAGAATGGAGCTTGATGACATCTCAGCCATGGTTCATAGATGCCCACTAGATCCTGATCTCATTTGTGCTAAAAAAACAAACCCTTGAGAGATTGGACATGCTTCTTAAGGCAGAGGAGGTTTATTTCTGGCAATGCAGTAGAATGGAGTGGATTTCCAATGGAGATAGGAACACTAAAGTCTATCATATCATTGTTAAGAGAAGGGATGCTATTAATTCTATAACTGAGCTTTTTGACTCACACAGAAATCTTTTGCAGGATAATGATGCCATGACGGATGACACTGTATATTTTTTTGAGCAGCTATATAATCAATCTCATGTTGCATCCAGCTCTAGTATTCCAGATTGGACCCCTCTAGTCTCTGGGAATGATAATGTCATGTTGTGTTCTTCACCAAGTTTGAATGAGGTTCGAGATGATGTGTGGAGCATTGGGCCTCACAAAATCCTGGGACCGGATGGCTTCAATGGTTATTTCTATAGGGAAAACTAGAACGTCATTTGTGATGATCTTCTTAAGGCTATCCAGTGGATATTTGAATGTGGTAGCATGGTTAGACAAGTCAATCATGTTTTCCTTGCTCTTATTCCCAAGAAGGACATTGTCTCGTGTCCTGTCGATTTTAGGCATATTTCTTTCTGCTCTATGCTCCATAAAATTATTGCCAAAGTCATCTCAAGGAGGTTAGCCACTCTTTTACCAAATATTATCTCTCCTTACCAAGGTACTTTTGTTAAAGGTAGGAGTATTGAGGATTGTTCTCTCCTTGCGGCTGAGTTTACTCTTAAATTCAACCGGAAGACCAGTCCTCCTACCGCTTGCATCAAGTTGGATATCACCAATGCCTTTGATTCCGTTCGTTGGTCCTACTTATGGGATTGTCTTATTGGACTTGGTTTCAATTATAAGTTTATCTCCATCCTAAAGAAATGTGTGGAGACTCCATCCTTTTCTTTTTTACTGAATGGCTCTTTGGTTGTCTTCTTCAAAAGTTTCTAATGGACTTAGGCAAGGCAATCCTTTATCATCCTTGTTATTCGTCCTAGTTATGGAAGGTTTCAGTAGATGTCTTGAGGAAGTGTATGATATAAAAATCATTAGAAGGTACCCTATCAACATGACCAAGGCTCTTAGCCACCTTCTATTTGCGGATGATGTTCTTATTTTCTCTGAGGGGCGCTTGCGCAGTCTTACAAATCTCAAATAGATTTTGCATGAGTTTGGTTCTGTCTCTGGTATGAAGTGCAATCCTAATAAAACCCATATATATTTGTCTTCTTCTTGCCACAACAAGGATGCCTTGATCAATTGATCAGGTATTCAGCAAGGCACATGGCCCACGAAGTATCTCAGGTTTCCTATGGCTGGTGGAAACCTCAGGAGGCACCACTTTCATGAATGCCTAGATAAGCTAAGAGACATGATATAGAGATGGCCGGGTTCTAAAATCTCTATGGCTGATTCTCTTGTTCTTATTAAGCATTGTGCCATGGGTTTGATTAGCTACTGGTTACATATGGGTGACATTCCTCCAGCTGTTCTATGTAGGATGGAGTTATTGCTTTCCGATTTCTTATGGGGCAATTATGTACATCCCTCTTGTTGGTCACGACTGGCCTATCCACTTTGTGAAGGCGGTCTTGGTCTAAAGAGACTTGATGAAATTGTAGATTACCATACTTTGTGTCGTATTAAGAGGTTCACTCAACTTCAAAGAATATGGAGCTCATGACTATCTTGTAGGTATAGTGATTCCTTGGTTACTTCTTACAAGAGTGGCTCTACTTGCCATAGACGTATGGTAGCTCTTTGGCCTTCTTTCTCTATGTGGGCGGACATGGATCTTTGGGAAAACACCAGGCAAAAAAGTCCATCTGATAAGGCTTATGAAAGTCTTTGGTTCTCTAAGCACTATCCTAGGAGAAGTCTCACTACCTCTAAATCTCTCACTAATGTCCTTCCTACATTGGAAAAGATTAGCTCCTGGTCGGGGGCTCCTGTCCCAGCATGCTTATTGTGTGGCCTACACAATGACTCGATAACCCATTTGTTCGAGGGCTGCAAGTATTAGAGATATATTTGGGGTCGAGCATAGCTTAAACTCAGCATCATCTCCTCTTAGTCTCTATATGTCTGCCTTACTGACCTTGGTAAGAGGTCTAAACGGTCCAAAATCATTAAACTGTGGGCCATTACTGGTGTTGTCCCCTTTATTTGGGAGGAACGCAATAAACAACTGCACAATGGTGGCACTTCAGACTTTGTTGTCATCTTCAACCATCTAGCTCTAGAGATCAAGAGAATGTATTTTACTTTTAAATCATGTCTTGATATTCCTCCTATTATTGCTAGGAATTGGGATCTGCTGTAACCAATTCTTAGGAGTGTGTAGTCAGATGTGTGGGTGTGGCTTGTAATTTTGTCCCCTTCATGGGGTTTTTAGAATATACTTACCCAATTTTCCAAAAAAACAAAGGATGTGCTCCTCCCTCTTCTAAGGTGGAATGGCATGGAATGATGGTGGGAAGTGGTCAACACCTAAAAAACTAGGGTTTTAGTGGTGAAAATGGTGAAATGGAGTGGAAATGGGGTAGAATGGCTATGGGACAAAAATGACATCTAAGAATGAGCTAAAGCTGGCTAGGTAGTAGCTAACCTCGAGTTCCATCTACCACCCATGTATATATAGGTGGTGGGGAAGTACTAGGTCAAGTGGGGGTAGGATTAGAAAATACAATGTAGAAAATTGTAGGATTTGAGTGTTAGCATGTCCGTGCTGGACAACACAACTGTGGTGGGAAGGAGTAGCACAACTATGGTGGTGTGGAACCGCAGAGGTGAAAAATGGTGAAAGTTACAAGTGGATTTTTGGATTCTGAATGGCTGGTGACACGGACGTGGTGTCACCACAATTGTGGCGAGTCACCATATGCATGACCGTTGTAGCCCACATGACCATTTTGGACTGAGGAAGTGTTTCCTGTTCTACTGACAATGCCCATTCTGCATGACCGTTGTAGCCCACATGACCATTTTGGACTGAGGAAGTGTTACATGTTCTACTAACAATGTCTGTTTTGAGTTTGGCCTGCATGGCTATTGTAACAACCTGGTTTTTCTCTCTACTCAAACTCTACACATCTTGACTCAATGACCTTCCCTCATCACCAATTGGGTGTTTTGAAATCACTTGTTGCTCAATTGATGAGTATTGATGGCTAAATTTCAGTTTTGAACACGATTATGCAATGTTGAATGACTTTATATACTTTTAGCAAGTTTTGAATTTTTGGATCCACTTAAAGGATGGTCTTTATTTTAATCTTTTTTCCATTAAAAATAGGGTGAAAAATGTGATCCAACGATAAAGATTTCACCCAAATCCGAGCTTCGAGGAGAAAGATATGGCATTTTGTTTTTGCCTCCTTTTTTTAGCTTTTTCTTCACCCTATTTCCTTCTTTTCTCCTCCTTTTCTTTCTTGGGCCTCGGCCTTTTCTGTCCCTCACCCGATCCTGGCTCAGACCAAGCATCTCGCCGAGCCCATGCACAGCCAAGGCTGGGAGCCTCCCCAGCCGCTTGACGGATCAGGGGCTGATTGGATGGTTGGAAAGTCATCCCTAACCTTGAGCACAAGTCAACAAGTAGGGGCTCCTAGCATTTTCTGCGACCTTCTAATTTTTGGGCTTTTGACCTCTTTTGCCCCAAGTCATCACAAAAATCCTTGCCCACGCCCCTACGACCTCACCCCTACTCTCAGATATCATTTTCTTCATCGAATGAGGGATATGGCACACACCTATGGTCTCTCCGGTGATTGTGGCCGTGACAAGGGTGAACCTTGGGGCGTCAACCCTTCTTTTCCCCTATAAAAGTAGCCACTGAGTCTGTGAGCCCCTTTTATGCCCCACGACAAGTTCATCTCCTTCCTCCAGCCCTCGTCACCTACCTTTCTCTCTCCTTCCTCCTTTTATTTTGGTACCACCTTGGAATTTTGCCCTTCTCTTCTTCCTAGCCACAAGCTGGGTGTAAGCAAGTGCAGGATCGTGCCACGGTGGGTCACGTCACCTTGGCGCCGGCCACCACTCGTAAACGACCGACACAATGATGGGGGGAGGTGGCCAACGCCTGGAAATCGCTAGCAAACCCCACCGAGCGGTTGTACACGGCTGACAACCAGAACGGGATGGTCAAAGTGCAAACATGGACCCACACCATGCTGGTGCGTGATCCCGATGGCGACCAATCAGGTCGCGCCACTTCGTTCTCCCCCAATGGGTATCATATTAATGTCTTGTATACTTGAAAATATGCTATATCTTGTAAAAATCATATTAAATCATTCGTAAGTCAAAATAGGACATATTATATATGAAAATTGATCTACTCGACGAGATATATCCAATGAACCTTTTTTTAGAGTCTAGTTCCCTTCGTATCTCAATATGTCGAAAATGGTATCAAGTGCATCTCTTTTATATGTTTAATGGTGGTTGATGCTCAACCTTGAGCATATAATGATCACACTTGACTTTTATAACCCTGATCAGTTAAGTATTCTATCTTATACTATTGTAGTCGAACTTGATCATGCTTAGCCATTTGATGACTCTAATGTATGAAATGAATCGTGCAATATGTTTACTTTGGACTTTGATGCTAATGATCCTTATCTTGATGCTCAACTTGATTATATACACTCCAAATCATCATGTTTGATCTATATCAGTAACTTTTCATGCTTTGATAACCTAACTGACTTATGGATCAATCTTTCTCACTATCATGACTAAGTGACCTAATCATGACTTGTAATGTGACCTAATGTGCATCTCTTGGACAAATCTCAACCTAATGGTCACCCATGCTATTTTATGTGATCAAATCAGCAACTTGTTTATATGTACGACACTAAATCAATCTTGAACTCGTGTATACTCTAATGTTGAGAATCTTGCATGGAAATGGCTAAATATGACTTAAATGGATGATATAATGAATAAGTCCTTTAGTCATATTCAATCTTATGATTTCTCTATTAAGATCATGAAACTTAAGTTGAAAATCCCTGATCTCGTAAGGATGTTTAAACCTAAGTAAAATGATATATAATCTAGTATGTAGCTTGATGATGAATATTGAATGAATATTGGAGATGTTGAAATCAATCATCATGAATAATGAAAATTAGATTAAGTGGAACATCCACCCTTGATAAACATGATTAATATGACCTAAGTCTTCTGATGTTATCTTGTCATGCTTGCTTGTAATGTCAGTATCTCTTTGATGGACTCTTTTCAAAGATCTAATCATGTTGTGTAATGCTAGTTTGCTCGTATCCAGGTATGCTTTATCTTCCTATTGGTCAGACTAGTGGTATTGAAATTGCATACATGTATGTAGTATAAATGCTTGTCTATATATACTTGTTTGAGATATTGTTACCTATGCATACTATGTTTTGGTATTGATTAGATATGTTGAACAACTTGAAACAAACATAATGATAAATGCCCATTATACATCCTTGTGCATCTGCCTATATTCTCGAGGTAAGGAAACATGGATGGGTGTCCTACTTGAGTTGTCATGATAGGGAAGACCATGTTGATACCAGGGTTAGCTCTTGACGATGGCCTTGAGGTCCCTTACAAATAGGGTTAACTCTTGACATTTAGTCTTGTAGTCCCACACGTTGAAACAGGGTAGCTAATCTTGAGCACCCTTATGGACCCCTTCCTTTGAGAAGTTGGTCAAATGCCTTATGCTATTGTTGGTATAATAAAAATGAGCATAAAACATACTTGCATTCTAACAAGAAAGTCTTTAATGTTATTGCTTCATTCTTGTTATTTACCTTTTGCTTTTGCCAAGCAATATAAGTTTTTAAACCTATGATTTTTTATGTTTGCATAGCGTACTCAACACAGTTGTGCTGATGTGTACCCATTTTATGATTTTAGGTAACATGAACAGTATGAATCTCTAATGATGATCAATGCTTCCACACTTATGATAACCTACTCTTACTCTGATGATATATAATGACATGCAAATGGAAACATACGGTTGATATATGGGGCCTAAGATCTTATCAAGTATTAGTTTAGCATTCTCTTATGTTTTTCTATCTCATACCTTAGTTGTTGTTTGTGGTTTTCTTCATGAATATGTTATGTGATCTATCCTACAGACATGCACTCAAGTCCTCTAGCCTTTGGCTTTCTAGCCATTAGGAGTGAGGATTTGGGTAACAAACAGTTCCATGACAACTGTTTTGGATGACACTACCGTGATGTGGTCTTCATAGAACGACCATGCTATCTAGAACAATCGTGTTGCTAGACTTGATCTTCCCTTCTTGAATCTGCTCCTCTGTTATTTTCATCTTAGTAATCACAACCATTCCTTGGCATACGACTGTGTTGGGGTCTTTACTTGCACTTTGAGCTTTGAAGTTTGTGATCTATGGACTTCTTTGCTTTAGCTTGACTCTTGTCCACTAGGGGTAGGTTTGGGGAACTTTGTGAAAGATCTAGAGGGGGGTGAATAGAGATTCTGACAATTTAATGATAATTAAGAATTAAAATACTCAACCAAAGTAGGATGAGGAAATAAGGAAGACACTTCGATTTAGAGCGGTTCCAACCTTTGAAACAAAGGTTCTCAGTCCACTACCCAATTGTTTCTAATTGGGATTTTGAAAGTGATTAATTTTATTACCTCACAAGGATGTTACATAAAATACAATCACCTTCCACTCAAAGTAGCATTTACCTTGAAGTAGCCTCAACCCCCTTGAAGCAGCCTTCTTGAACTAACCATGAGCAATCCTTGGAGCATCCTTCACCACCTTGAAGTAGCTCCACCACCATGAGATAGCCTTCACCTAGAAGTAGCTTCAACCTCCTTTGAAGCAGCCTTATTGAAGTAACCTCAAGCACACCTTGGATCAGCCTTAACTTTGTTGAAATAGCATCAAGAAACCTCCATTCAACAATCTGCAACCCTAGAAGTAGTCAAGGAGAACAAAGTACAATATAGAAGAAATAGATTAGAAGAAAGAAAATACTTATCCAATGAAGTACATCACTTTAATCCTGTATCAAGCGTTTAGATCTCCTATCCACTTAAGATGGACATGGATATATGTGGTGGCTAGGATATTGTAACTATAGGACACAACTCTAGAGCACAAGGAAGTAGATGGCAAGTGAATTCTAGCTTTATTGCTCTCAATAGTGAATGCTCAAGTGTATCTTTGGTTGCATTAGGTGTCCCAAGGCCTCTCCTATTTATAGGAATGATTTGCAAGTGTCTAGGAACGTTATAGGGAGTGTCTAGAGTGTTCTTAGTGCTTAACTAGCCGTTAGGCGTGCATTAGTTGGCTAGCAATTGCTAATTTGTTTGTGCTTAAAAAGAACATTCTAGAACCCTGCTCGGTCAACAATTTGGTCAACCAAACTGTGTCTCAGTTGAGGTTCTCTTCGACCGAGCTAGGTTTAAGGAAAAAGTGTTGTAACGTCTATTTCCAACTCCCAACTACCAACCACTCAGTCTAACAGTCACAAGCGTTAGACTGAAACTTACTCGGTCGAGATTATTTTTGACCAAAGACTATTTTAGAGCACAATTGTGTTAGTTGTTGAATAGTTTTCACAAAATCAACTGAGGTGGTTCTCAGTCAACAATAACTTCGACCGAGTGTGTTTTGGTTGACAAGTTCTTCGACCAAGGGTGTCCCTATTTTAGACTTTTGAATCACCTACTAAGTGCATGTTTCGATGTGTGTTGGTGACTCTAACCTTGGGGGAAATCTATCTAAGGGTTATAAGTAGGTAGGGAAGATCTAACACTTGATTTACATGATGTCTAAGTACTTGTACATTATATTTTTGTACAAGTGTTTACATTTGAGTACAATTATGAACATCTATACAATTAAGCGCATTTGATCTTCAATTTGCATTGATCTTCATCTTCCCACTTAGTAGGATTTCCTTATTCCTTATCCTGAAATTCTCCAATAACATGTTAGATCCACAAGCGTGAAATGTTTATCATCATCAAAACAAAGAGTATATCAATGTCCAATTTCACCAACAATATCCCCATTTTTGAAGATGACAAATATTTCTAAAATATAATCAAAATGATTTAATTGAGATGGATTTTATACCTGAGATTTACTTATGATAAAAGAGTATTTTCTTGTTTTCATTAAATATGTGCTAATTATTCCTAAAGAGATATGGAACGTAGCATCCATCTCTTAAGGAATATAGCATCAATTAGTGTTAAGCCAAGAGAGCATCAAACTCATTCATTTTATTAATATTACTTCAACCCCTTTGTCATTTCAAAAAGATAGCCATATAAATATTTTACTCCTCCCTGAATGGGATACTCCCCTTCAATATGATACACAAGATGCAAAACAAAGTGATAGAAAATGTCCAATGAAGGCCACAAGATAGATTTTACTAACATGATCAAGTGAACACAAACAAGCTCAATTACATTGATAGTAACATAAGATAACATCATAGAGTTTACTAGAATTGATTACATAAGTTGAACTACTCACTACATAGGTCATCATCACTCAAAGGATTGCAAGATTACATCAACTTTAGGATCTTTCCCAAGAAATGGAGCATCATCATAGTACTTAACATGTGTTTGCCAATCAAGTGCACCTATCTTAGTTAGAGCATATGCCTCCAGAAATGTAGCATCCCTATCAAACCTGAAGTGGGAAGCAATGTCTTGGAGTTTCAGGGTGAGTATTGGGTATGGGAGAGATCAAGTGAAGGTGGTTGTGGGAATTGGGTGTATTGGACTGAAGGGTTAAAAGGATAGAGACTTCCAGGATAGAGTGTATATGGATATGTGTCAGGAACATTGGGAGACAAGGCTTGCAATCTTTGATTAGTATAGGTCATGCAATGATAATTGTAATATAATTGTCTCCCAAGATGAAAGGTATCCCCTTTGAGATAACACACATCATTTGCTAGATTTTCTGTGGAGTAGCTAGGAGGAGTAGGAGGAGGATTTGCTTTGGTGGATGTCTCTCCTTCGGTCCTAGCCCTCTTCTGTCCAAATTCAAGGCCCATTTTATCTACAGTGTGTTTGGTGAGTTTTTTAGGACACCTATCACACTTGTAGTTTAGACCCTCTAGGTTTTTGTCAAGGAAAAATTGGATAATTTGACACAAAAAATCAGCATAGAGAGGATTTCTAGAGAATTCAAACATATTTGATAAGATAATGCAAATGAAACTAACTGGAATGCTTTCTAAGATAACATAAATTAGATACATCCTAAATTGTAAGATTTCAATTTTGTTTATTGTAGGATAGATGTTGTGGGAGATAATGAGGTTTACTACCCTAGCATCAGGGGTGAGAGATGTAGCATAGTAAGTTCCCGGTTCCCCTATTCTTATGACATGAAGTATTAGGAAGCAAAATGGCCATTTTGATGTCTCCTAAGGTAAGGGTGTAATCATTGGTGGAGAGTTTGGATAAAGGGTTTTGAGTGGTTAAGTATATCAAGCCTCCATATTCCTCCTCATCTATATCTAACAATTTAAGGATGTCTTTTTTTAGAAAAATAGCATCCTAACTCATCAACTATGGATGTGAAAGAGAAGGGGTTTTTGGAGTCCCTAGTAAGATTAGTGTAGAACTCATTTATAGCCTGGGTGGACCAGAAATGAAAGGATGGTTCGAGAAACTCCGTCAACTTTTGCACCTTAAAGAGATCGGGGAGGTCAAGAAGTCTGATGAAGTCGTTGGTGTCCACAGGGCATCAAGGAAGAGGGGTCTTTGAGGTGAGCTAGAGGTAGCATTCTCTAACAACAACATCTTTGAAGGTAATGTCGTTGATGACACTCAAGACTGGAGTGACCGTTCTTCCCTTCCTCACTGCTACTTGCTTCTTCCTACCACGCACTGAAGATGGTGCCATCTTGAACAAGTGGAGGTGGAAGAATAACTAAGGATGATAGTGGAAGAGTATTACTAAAGATTATCTCTAAAGATCACTAGAGAGGAGGTGGAGAAGAGAGCAATTGAAGTGTGAATAGAATGGGTGGATTGGGGTCCCTTTTATAGCAAATCAGGGACCTGCTCAGTTAATGATTTCATCGAGTGAGAGCCCAACAACTCTCTTCTAACGCTCCTCATAACGAATAGTTCAGTCAACTATTGGAGTTTGAAAAATGAACATTATAATGAGGATTCAGTCGAAAATTTTCTCGTACGAGGGGCCTTTTTACAAAAAAAAATCGTTTCTCAAAATATTTAGAGGAAATTCAGTTAGAAAATGCCTTGTCGGACAAGGGTTCCTACAAGTGGAACTTGGTCAACAATTTTTTCGACCGAGAATCATCTCGGTCCAAAATATGTTCGACCGGATAAGAGTCTGTGAGTAGTTTTAGTGAATTGTTTTGGGCTTGTTTATGTACTTGATCATAAATTATTGTGACTAATCAAAGAAATGTTACTAGGATTTTGTGCATGAAATTCAATTAATAATATTAAGAATTTTGAGTACATATATCACAGAATACATCTTCTAGGAGAATAACAAGTAAGTTAATATAATTCCTCTTTAATCGATTACAATAACAATGTCAAGGTTAGCCTTAATTCAAACACTATAAACAATTTCTCAACCATTTACAAGGGATATCAAGCCCTAAAATGATATGATATTCCTTTAGGCTCATAGTTGGATTAATAGATGTATCTTTAACCAAGTAAAAGGGATTTTAAGCCCAAATTTGTGTAGAGATTCTGAAAAATATATGCACATTGTAACCAAGAAAGAAAGAAAAGAAGGCGCCGAGCAGCTTTGCAGCTTGGATGTCTTTACCTTCACCCGAAGGTCAGGATCCAGCTCTCTGAGCGCACGCAAGTGTGTTTGGGGGTTGGACCAGATAGGGACCAAAACATCGTGAAGGATTCAGTGAACGTCTTGAAAGGCAGTAACATAAGACAATTCACTTTGTGAGCTTAAAAATACTAAGGTACTTCAAATATGAGATAATTTTATGAACAATCCTTTTATGCCACAAACAATTTATTACAGTGTTCATAAAATTTGAGAGATTTATAATCATTTTTCCTTTTGATGTTTTCCTGTAAATCATGCTCATTGTAATTCCTTTGCATACAACACGTTTGAGAATTTTGCAACATTACCTATGCCAGTAGTTTTACCTTTAAAGATTTCTCCAAATGTGACCTTATTTCCATGTGCGTAGAAATCTTCTCATTTCTCGCCATATTTGGGGCAATCTTTATAGACATGCAAAATATAAAGTTTTGGTTCCCATATAGTGGTTCGTTTGGTTAGGATCATTTTATATTTTAGAATAGCTAACTGGAAGGATTTTTTTAAGGTTTAGAGTAACAAGATTGAATATAGTCACAAGTTTATTGATTCAATAATATCATTCTACAGAAAAATAATCAGTCTATAATTTATTCGATCGAATGATATTTCGGTCGAGCTATTTATCAGTCGGAATGATTTTCTCTAAAATACATTTATGACAGAACCAATCTTGGTCGACTATCTTTTCGACTGAAGAGAGTCTCAGTGGAGACCTTTTTTGACTGATAGGGGTTATGTGTGTTGTATCAATTTTAAGCAAAGCATGTTGTTAATTTCCAGTCAAATCATACAAAAATATGCAAGTTAGAGCTTTTATTAGTTGAGATAAGACAATTAGATTTTCAAATTAAGTTTTATGTCAAATCTCAACTAAGTGTTCCACATTTCTAAGTTTGAGGTTTTATAATTCAACCTAGACCCTTATCCTTATTTTTCTTGTAAGAACATGAAATTGAATAATGACCAAGACGTAAACAATAATGACAACAGATGAAATCAATTTCATTTCTCCTTTTAACATTGTAGTCATGAGCTGGATTATTTTTAGGTACATACATGACTTTGGTTTTAGGTACTTGAGTCCTTTTGGGTCTAGGTTTTTGATAGGATTTATCTTTGGGCACATAACCTAGGCCTATCCTCCCAAGTTAGCCAGACGAGTTCTTTAGGATTTTATCAAGAATGTCTTTTCTTTCAAATACTAATATCCTTTTGCAACTTAGAAGTTTCATCCATTCTCCTTTTAATGTTTAAATTTGCTTGGTCTAGATTATATAACAAACTATCTCCTTCTTTGACAATAATATCATAATCCAAATGAGTACATAAAATAGGTTGAGTTTGAAGATCATTTATCTTGGCAAGCAATTCAACCTTTTCTTGGCAAAGAAAATTATTGTTAGTTTCTAGAGCAAGAAACTTAATATTACAATCATTAATTAATGATTTCAAAGTAGATTTTCTAGACATAATACTTTCCTTTTCAAAAGTAAGATCATACGATTTATCATACAAATCTTCATTCGTTTTTGTAAGCCTTTTAAATTTCTTTTTACAATCAACATATTTATCATGTAATTCTTCAATATTAGTGACTAACTCTTCTTTAGATAAATCAAGAAGACTTACCTCATTTTCTTCTTCGGTTGTTGTTGCAATGAAACATCTTACCGTGTCTTCTTTGGTCATAAGACATTATGCTTCCTTCTCACTTTTTCTATCATCGCTTGAGTCATCCCAAGCTACTTTATATGCCTTTTCTTTCTTCTTATGAGAAGATTTCTTTCCATTCTTGACTTTAGGACTCATTTTTTAAACATCCCTTCTTACCACATTCAAAGCACCTAAGGGAAGAAGAGGAAGAAGCTGGAGAATTTTTGTTAGTTTTAAACCTTCTATATTGCTTACCATTTACAATGAGTGCCTCTTCTTCACTATCTTCTTCACTTGTTTTATTACTTTCTTTAGTTGATGTCCTAAAAGCAGTGCCCTTCCTTTTCTCCTTCTTTTGTTTGGCTTCCAATCTTTCTTCTTCTTCAAAGAGTTATCTCATGAGTCTCTAGATTGCCAATGAGCTGCTCCATCCTCATTGTGGTGAGATCATTAGCTTCTTCAATGGTTGTCACCTTTGGCTTGTATCTTGGAGGAAATGATCTAAGAATTTTGTACATTTGATGTTCTTCACTTATATTCTTTCCTAATGAACTTAAACTATTAACAATGGAAGAAAATCTTGCATACATTTTACTAATACATTCATTAGGTAGCATACAAAATTGTTCAAACTTTTGTTTTAGCATAATAATTTTGGTGTTTTTAACTTGGGTAGCTCCTTCATGTTCTATGGAGAGTTTATGCCATTTATCATATATCATATCACATGAGGATTTTCTATTGAATTCACTTAACAAAATAGAACAATATAGTATGTTGACGACTTTGGCATTTAATTGAACTTGTTTTACTGTGTTTGGATCCCATGTTGCATATTCGGTTGTGGGAAGCACATAGGGAGTAGACACCATCCTCCATATCTCCAAGATAAGTCCTTAGAAGTATAATTGCATTATTTTTTTCCAGTATGTGTAGTTACTTCCATCAATGGGAGGTGGCCGAGTTACGTGAGTTCCTTCAAGGTTGAGGTTGTTGAGTATGTTATCCCCCATTCTTTAAGACCTATTAGGGCTCCTTGAAGACCTGCTCTGATACCAATTAAAAGATCTATAGGGGGTTGAATAGATATTTTGATAATTTAAAGATAATTAAGAATTAAAACACTCAACCAAAAAAGGAGGAGGAAACAAGACATTTCAGTTTAGAGTGGTTCCAACCTTTTAATCAAAGGTTGTTAGTCCGCTACCCAATTTTTTCCAATTGGGATTTTGAAAGTGATTAATTTTATTACCTCGTAAGGATGTTACATAAAATACAATCACCTTCTACTTGAAGTATCCTTCACCTTGAAGTAGCCTCAACACCCTTGAAGTAGCTTTCTTGAAGTAACCACGAGCAATCCTTGGAGCAGCCTTCACCACCTTTAAGTAGCTCCACCACCTTGAGATAGCCTTCACCTAGAAGTAGATCCAACCTCCTTTGAACCAGCCTTCTTGAAGTAACCTCAAGCACACCTTGGAGAAGACTTTACTTTGTTGAAGTATCACTAAGAAACATCCTTTCAACAACCTCCAACCCTAGGATTTGTCAAGGAGAACAAAGTACAATATAGAAGAAATAGATTGGAAGAAAGAAAATACTTATCCAATGAAGTACATCACTTTGATCAATATCAAGCATTTTAGATATCCTATCCACTTAAGATGGATGTGGATATATGTGGTGGCTAGGAGATTGTAACTATAGGACACAACTCTATACCATAAGGAAGTAGATGGCAAGTGAATTCTAGATTTGTTGCTCTCAATAGTGAATGCTCAAGTATATCTTCAGTTGCATTAGGTGTCCTAAGGCCTCTCCTATTTATAGGAATGGGTTGCAAGTGTCTAGGGCTGTTCTAGGGAGTGTCTAGAGTGTTCTTAGTTCTTAACTAGCTATTAGGTGTACATTAGTTGGTTAACAATTGCTAATTTTTTCGTGCTTGAAAAGAACAATCTGGAACCCTGCTCGGTCGACAATTTGGTCGACCAAAATGTGTCTCGGTCGAGTTTCTCTTCGACCGAGCCTGGGTTTAAGGAAAAATTGATACAACATTTATTACCAACTCCCAACTATCAACCACTCAGTCTAACGGTCACAAGCTTTAGACCGAAGCTTACTCGGTCAAGATTAATTTTGAACGAAGACTATTTTAGAGCACAATTGTGTATGTTGTTGAACAATGCTCACAATTTTGACTGAGGTGGTTCTTGGTCGACAAGAACTTCGACTAAGTGTGTACTGGTCAACAAGTTCTTCAACTGAGGGTGTCCATGTTTTTTACTTTTAAATAACATACTAAGTGTGTGTTTCAATGTGTGTTGGTGACTCTCACTTTGGGGTGAAACCTATCTAAGGGTTATAAGTGGATAGGGAAGATCTAACGCTTGATTTACATGATTTCTAAGTACTTGTACATTATATTTTTGTATAAGTGTTTACATTTGAGTACAATCATGAACATTTATATAATTAAACACATTTGATCTTCAATTTGCATTGATCTTCATCTTCCCACTTAATAGGATTTTCTTATTCCTTTGAACTCTGAAATACTCAAATAACATGTTAGATCCACAAGTGTGAAATTTTTGTCATCATCAAAACAAAGGATATATTAATGTCCAATTTAGCCAACACTTTGAGGCCTTCTTTTGGTCCATCCATCTCTCTTGTCCATCCAAACGTGGTCCAAGTACCTGAAAAACATGCAAAAAATGTACATAGGTGAATTTTATGATAAAACACATATTGAGAGAAATAACATGTAATCTAATAGATTTATGTGATTGAAGTGCAATAAAATACAAGTTGAATCCCTAAAATAGGGCTGCATTACCTAATCAAAAGGTAATCTTCATAAATAAACTAATAGTCTTAAAAGTTTGGGATAGGTGTAAAACATCTATTCTATAGATAAGAGAATTACATACCAAACGTGAAGATAAACCCTATAAGTATATGATATGGTGAAGCATATGAGTGGTGATCATCATCTTTCGGTGGCGTAATCTAATTAAAATTCATGAAAACTCAAATACACTAAAACTCAATGTGACCCATCTAAATGATGTCCCTTAGGATGTGAATCAGTACTCGAGGGTGCACAACCAATTTATGGGAGTACTATGCATAATTAGGTGCTATTCACTACTAGTTAATAACAAGTTATTTTGGCCTCCTCATTTTTTAGAGATTTTTAGGTCAATAAGTGATAAAAATCGAATGAAAAGAGTAATGATAAATAATGGTTGCTACCTTAAAATTTCAACATGAGGGGATGACACTAGAAATACAATACTAAGGTGATTTGTCTGAAATTGAGTTAGCTTTACACTAATGCCTAAAATTGAAATGATGTTAACAAATAAGAAGTTTATGTATGCATCCTATAACAAATTAGAGTTGTAGGTTCTCCAATGATACTATTATAGGTTTTGAAATAAGTGAAAATTAAACTGGGTAGTTGACTGGTGAACTGAGTGGGTCTAAGGATCTCAACTACCTTTAGTCTTACTTTTATCCCTTGAGTTCTCTTAGATATGTCTCTCTAGACTATGGTAGTTGGTTTGATGGTTGCTTGGGTAGATCGGGTGGAAACATGATAAAAAGATTGGTGAGAAGTAGGCAGGCATAATAACCAATAACAATACCTTATTTGGAGTGTTGAATGTGCATCATGGGAATCATCTTGTATCAACTGAATTCACATTACATAGGAATGGCCAAGGAGAATGCACTTAAACTCTAGATTTTATGTGGGGGTCCTATAATAACTGGCATTACCAACTAGGTGTATCTAGGACACCTCTGTTGGATCAATGGGCTCTCGAGGGGGGTTGAATAGAGTTTCAAAAATCTCACAAACAGATTAGACCACCAAATTATATAAAGTGCAAAAGTTTAAACAAGCAGCAATTTGATATCCTAATCTAACATGCACAACAAGGATGAGAGACAAGGAAGAGAAAGCACTTGGACATGTGGTTTAGAGTGGTTCCATGTCCTAAGCTTAGGAGCAATGTCAGTCCTCTACCTAGAGTGGGTTAGTCTCTAGGATTTTCAATCTTGATACTCTTATATTCCACAATAAGATTACAAAACACAACAACGACACATCCAAGGGCTTAGTACCTCAAGCAAAGATCTTCAACCTATAGAAGGAGCTTACCCACTTGAACCATGGAGTCTTCAGCCATCAACATAGACTTACCCACTCCTTTCTTCAAGTCTTCTGCCTTCAAGGGATTACCTATCTTCCTTGAGTGTCGCTTTTCTTCTCTCCTTCACTTGGAGATCTGGAGCACCTATCTCCTTCAATTGGAGATATGGAGCAGCTTGCTTTCTTCAACCTTAAAGAACATCACCTCCTTCTCCTTCACTTGGAGAGGATCTTCAACTTTATCTTCAATGGGAATTGAGGTAGAAAGATGGAGGAGGAGAGCTTTACATCAAAACATGGAGTAGCTCTCTTACATAGGAACCTATCTCACTCATACTCATGAATTTAACTTGAAGGTAGAGAGAGAAAGGGGCTCAAATGGTTGGAACACTCTCAACTAGGCTAGGACCAAGTTTGCAATGAATGAGAAACCTTGGAATGAATTCCAATGGTCCTATTTCTAGCTGAGGGTGCCCCTTTAAGTTGTGGGACACTTGGATACGAAAATAGCCATTTTTTGTTCAAAGAAACGACTCTATTTTCGATCAAAACACTCACTAATGGTCACATCACTTTATTCTGCAAGTTCCGTACAGTGCAATCGATCGAGTTTCAATAAAGTTAACTCGACCGATTGAGTAAAAGACAAACTGATATTCAAACTAGCAGTCGAGTTTGTTCTAAGGAAACTCGACCGATCAATGAATGATCATTTTGGTCAGGTACTCGATCGGTCGAGTTCTGTGAAAACACATATTGACCGATGCTATATTCAAAAAATCGATCAAGATGGATCGACCGAGTTTGTCCTGGGGAAAACTCGACCGATTGACAACCTTGATGTCAATCTTTTGAAAATGCATCTAAAGTGATTTAACTTTGGTGTTTTATGTCCCAATCATTTTTCTCAACTAAGTTACAAGTCAATTCATCATTACAAGTGATTACAAAAATGTTCTAATGTCATTTACATAGATTTCCTCAAATACACACTTGTAGCTCTTTGACTTGAACTTGAGCCATTCTAGGGCTTTTGATTTTGGATCCTTTTCATGTACCTAATACCTGAAATCAATCTTTAATACACGTATTAGATACATATGAATGGAATGATTAAGTCATTATCAAAATATAGACAATGTATAACCTCTAGGTCAACATTCTCCCCCTTTTTTATAATGACAAACCATTCCTCAAACATATTGAAAAGGATATAGAAGTTATACCTTTACCTTGTGAATTAGGAGGATTCATGATACGAACAATGTGAATTGCTCCCCCTCAATATATGCTTCCTCTAACATGCATGGTTAGTCTATCTACACAATGCAATAGCAATATACATGTAGTGTGTAGTCCTTTGCAAGTCACGTGATAAATAGTGAATGAACAAGAAAAGGATCTCAAAAGCAAATAAGCAATGGTATTAACAATATGATTGAGTTTCAAGACTTGAAATATCTCTCCCCCTTTTGACATTATCAAAAGTAGGGGGGTAGAAGTGCATAAACCAGGTCTTCTCCAAAACACAATCAACCACATATGCAAGAAGAATAAGCAACAGTTACATAGCATATATCACACAGAGACAAAAGATAACATACAATCTAAGTCATAATAAAAATATAGCAAAAGATGGCACCAACATAAGACCAATCAGAGTAAATAGCCAGAGTGCACATCAAATATATATTACAACTCAGATATATGTTCACATGAGAGAAACTACAAGCACAAAGACGATGAAAACAAAGATAAAAAATAGTACAACTCATATATATGTGCCAATATGTTTCTTATACAAAATAGTCTAGAAAGATGTATATGATAAGCATGCTAGACTATAAACTAAGAAACAACCTAAACATATAAGCTATCTATATCCACGATATCATCATCATCATCTCTAAGCGTGTAGTCCTGGTATCCATCAGAGGGTGCAGTAGTAGTGCCATCATCACTAGAATCAGCACCATCACCATCATCCGAAGCATCCTCTCCATCATCGTCGTCATCGACATCATCAACCTTAGCATCGTCAGCCTGGTTCGACATCTTCTCATCAGGAGGAGGTCCAAAAGAACGAATGGGCCAACGAGCATTCTTCTCAGCCCAAGACATACCAAGAGCGTGAAGCTCATTGGCATGTGGAAAGGACAGAGTAGAGTCTCCAAGGTTGGAAAGCAGAGTGGCCAGGGGGCCAGCAGGAAACAGGAGGTAGACAGGAGTAGAGCTACCAATAGTAAAAGGTGGAGGTGGAGGAGCAACAGTGGAAGGCTCGGGAGCAGAATAGTAATGATTATATACATAGGAGGCATACTCATTACCGGGGTAGGGCTGGTAGGTGGGATAGTGTTGAGCATAGGATAGGTTCATGGTAGACATGATGGAACACAGATCCTGATGCAGATGGTCCTGAACCTATTAGTTATATGCTTGTTGGTGCATCATATAGCCTAAAAGGGTTTCATTCGATACACGTAATGAAGCACAATTAGGTCTAGGAGGGGGCTGCAGTGGTGGAGCTTGGGTGGAGGAGGTTGGGGATACAGAAGATGAGGCATAGGTAGAAGCACTAGGGGTAGAGGAAAACATAGGCACAAAATTTTGAAGTGTGGTCTCACTGATGCAAACACCCTTTCTGGCAACCTTGTAGTGGAAGTCAGAAAAGAGGGTTTTGTCAGTGGCAAACTTGAAATAACCACAAATCAAAGCCGGGTAGGGAGGGTGGGTGCCTTTTGTGTTATTACCAGTGTCGAAGCAGGTCATCCGATGTAGAATATATCTGGCCCACTTGACACTGATGTTCTCTAAAAGACAATACATAATGACAACAATGTTCTCTGTAATGTCCGTTTGGTTTTTCTTTGGATGGACATTACAGTTGATCACTAATGCCAATATGCACTTCCTAAGATCAAGGGAAGAGGAAGGCATGGTATAATTCTTCTTGTAGGCCACGTCAGGTTTCTTCAAATAATGATGAATGTCTAGTAACGTCAATTCATAGTGTTTGTAGAAACCTTCCGAGTCAAGAAGATCAAAATACTCACCATAATCCTTTCGCCAGGTGTTGTTTTCCTCATCTCCGGAAAGAAAGACATTTAAAGTATCCTCGTAGATTTGGAAACGGTGACCCACGATCATTGATGTGAGGATCACTTGAGTATTCGGTGGTGGGATAAGTGAGTCATAGTTCCAACACAAGTTCACGTAGAACTCATGAACTGCCTTAGTTCTCACCATAGAGTTGTTAAAGCAATCACGTTCGACGACTAGGGTGGAAAGATGGTGGACAGCTAACAACCTAGTGACTTGAGTGATAACCGATTGATACCTAGGAGAGGGATCAATTAAGGCATGAAAAGGAAAAGGGCTTCTAGAAAGAAGTTCCTTGTACCAATTTACAGCCTCTATTGACACAAAAGAGGTATCATCAAATAGAATCAAGCAATTAGACGATGAAGATGCAGGTGCATTACTTGGAGCAGGTTGTTTTCTTCTGTGGGAGGCCATGAAGGAGAAATAGAGAAAGGAAACGTGCAAACAAGAAAAACAAACCTCAAAAGCCGAACAAAACCACCAAGGAACACCCGAGAAGGTCTAGGTTGAGCTACCTAGGTCAGGAAACGACTAGGATCAGAGGGCTAGGGCTAGGGTTGAGAGCTTAGGGCTTGAGGATGAGGAATTGGTCGGCTATTTTCTAGTTGATAGGAAATATAGTCGGCCGATCCTAACTTAAGATTGGCTCAGCCCAGGAATCGGTCAAGTTCTGAGAGTGGTAAACTCGACCAATTGGTTCTCTGAAGAACAACTCTCACCTCTTGATCGGTCGAGTTTGTCCTGGGGGAAACTCGAACGAAGGTCAACCTGACCTAAAATAGTCATTCTTAATTTATAGCCATATACATGCCAATTAAATTCAATTTTCAATTCTATTATGTATAATTAACATACTTAGGCACATGTAGCTCATAATTGGGTACTATTTTGCCATAAAACATGAAATTCGATAAAAACCCAAAAACAAGAAAAACTAAGCATGTTAACCAGCAAGTTAGGCACATTTTAAGCATATATAGGAAGACAAGGTGAGGAATGACATGAGCAAACATATAGATTAGAGACAACTAGCTAGATCACATAGCAACATCATCCAAATCAATAATAATAAGTTTAGATCGAATAAAATTGAATTGATCTCTAGCTAGAGGTTTAGTAAAGATATCTGCCAACTAGTTTTCCGTGTCCACATACGTGATATAAATATCCTTCTTGGCAATGTGATCACGAAGAAAGTGATGGCAAACCTCTATATGTTTGGCTCTACTATGCAATATAGGATTGTAAGAGAGATTAATTGCATTAGTATTATCACAAAAGATAGGAGAAGCATCAAAAAATATGTTATAGTCTTGGAGCATTTGCTTCATCCATAGGACCTGGGCACAACAACTCCCGGTTGCAATGTATTCAACCTCAATAGTTGATAATGCCACGATGCTCTATTTCTTGGAGAACTAAGACACCAAGCATGGTCCTACAAGAAAGCAAGTGCCACTTGTGCACTTTCTATCAACCAAACAGTCTGCGTAATCTGCATCACTATATGCTCTAAGATTAAAATCCCTTGATTTAGGATACCATAGTCCAAAATTTTAAGTTTTGGCTAGGTACCTCAAAATCCTCTTAACAACAATAAGATGTGATTTTCTAGGGCTAGATTGAAAGTGAGCACACAAGCCAACACTAAATATAATATCAGGTCTAGAGGCAGTTAAATAAAGTAAACTTCCAATAATACCTCTATAGAGCTTCTCATCTACCTTCTCACCTTCTTCATCTCTATCAAGTTTGGCGGTGTTGGACATGGGTGTATCCATCGGCTTCATGTTCTCCATCCCAAAGCATTTGAGTAGTTCATTGGTGTACTTGCCTTGGTTGATGAAGTTTCCTTCTTTGGTTTTCTTGATTTGAAAGCTGAGGAAGAAAGTCAACTCACCCATCATGCTCATCTCGAACTCACTCTGCATAAGAAAACTAAACTCCATGCAAAGATAAAGATTAGTTCCGCCAAAAATGATATCATCAACATAAATTTGAATCATAAGAAAATTGTTAGAAGTGTGTTTTAGAAACAATGTAGAATCAACTTTGCCCATGACATACCCATTATCTAACAAAAAGTTCTTTAATTTCTCATACCAAGCTCGAGGTGCTTGTTTGAGTCCATAGAGAGGCTTTTGTAACAAATAAACATGATTGGGTAGCTTGCCATTTTCAAAGCCCGGAGGTTGAGCAACAAATACTTCCTCCTCAATTGTACCATTCAAAAATGCACTTTTAACATCCATTTTATATAACAAAAAAAATTATAATAGCAAAGGCAAGTAGCATTCTAATAGATTCAAGTCTAGAAACATGAGCATAAGTTTCATCAAAGTCAATACCTTCCTATTAATTGTAACGTTGTGCCACTAACCTTGCTTTGTTTCTTACCACCTTGCCTTGCTTGTCTAGCTTGTTGCGGTAGACCCACTTGGTGCCAATGATTTTTCTATCACTTGGTCTTGGCACTAAAGTCCACATGCGATTCTTTTCAAATTGCTCTAGCTCTTTTTGCATGGCTAGGATCCACTCATCATCACCAAGGGCTTCTTTGATGTTCTTTGGCTCCAGTTGTGAGATGAAGGCACTGTCTGCTTGTTCTTTGTTGTAGGTAGCTCATGTCTTCACTCTCTCAAATGGGTTGCCAATGATTAGCTCCTTGGGATGGTTCTTTGCAAAGCGGGGAGTGGGATCCTTCTTTTCTTCTTCTTCTTCTTCTTCTTCTTCTTCTTCTTCTATCACCTACTTACCTTTGTTGTCGATGTTGAGATCTTTCAGGATAAGAATTAAGTCATCTGCAACATCATTATCCACAACATTCTTGCTAACAACGGGGTTAGTTTCAATAAACTTAATGTTTATAGATTCTTCAATTTTAGACAATTCAATGTTGAAAACTCTATAAGCCCTGCTTGTAGTGCTATAGCTTAGGAAGAAAGCCTTGTAATATTTTGGATCAAACTTGTCAAGAGAATCCTTCATGTTTAAAACAAAACAAGGACATCGGAAAACATAAAAGATATCGTTGGATATCTTCCTACCACGCCATAGCTCATAGGGGGTTTTCTTCAAAGAAGGATGTGTAAAAACTCAGTTTTGCACAAAACATGAGGTGCTAACGGCTTCAGCCCAAAAATTCTTAGGAGTGTCATACTCAAGAAGCATGGTCCTATCCATCTCTTGTAGCGACCTATTCTTCCTCTCTACAACCCCATTTTGTTGAGGCATACGAGGAGAAGAGAAATTATGCGAGTAACCAGATTTTTCACAAAAATGCTCAAAAAGATCATTTTAAAATTCTCCCCCATGGTCACTACAGATAGAAATAATCTGGCAAGAAGCTTCATTTTTAGCCTATTTGCAAAAGCTCCAGAAAACATCAAGAGTATCGCTTTTAAAAATGAGAAAGAAGGTTCAAGTATATCAAGAGAAATCATCAACAATAACAAGACAATACTTGGAACCACGAAGCGTTTGCATTCTCATTGGTTCGAATAGATCAATATGAAGAAGCTCAAGAACTCTTTTAGTAGTCATGACTCTTTTAGATTTGAAGGAGGATTTAGTTTGTTTCCCTTGTGTACAAGGTTGGAATTCCTCATCCTTTTCAAAATCCAATTTGGGAAGTCCTCTAACCAAATCCTTTTTGCTCAACTTCTTCATTTGATGCATATTCACATGACCCAAACGACAATGCCAAAGAGAAATATCATTTTTATCTACTACCAAGAATCTATCAAATACAGTTTTAAGAGCATCAAGAACAATAACATAAAGATTACCATTTCTAGTTCCCTTATATATGACATTGTAAGAGAGGGAATCTAGAAGCAAGCATTTTAGGGATGTAAACAACACAAGATATCCATTATCACATAGTTGACTTACACTAATCACATTGTGATGTAGGCCATCAACAAGCAAACCATTTTTAATACATAGCTCATTGCCTACATCACCCTCAACTATGACCTTACCCTTATTGTTGTCCACGAAGGTTACTGATCCTCCTTTCTTTTTCATAAACTTGTTGAAATGGCTAATTTCTCCAGTCATGTTCTTAGAGCAGCCACTATCAACAATCCATCTCTTTTTAACCTGTAAGAAAGAAGGATGTCAGAACCCAACTCAAACTTTGGGATCCAGGGTTAGCTTAGGGACCCATTTCATCTTTGGGTTAGTCCCCTTGGGCTTGTAAGGACAATAAGTGGATTAATGGTCATCACATTTGCAATGGATACATACCATAGGGTTCTTAGAGCCGGAAAACTCTCCATGGAAGATAGGAGGTTCCACACTCTTCTTCTTACCCTTACTTTTGTTCTTTCTCTTGCTCTTACCTTTTGGAGCAGTCCCATCATATCCCAAACCGCTAGTACCAATTTTTTTGGTAGATTGCTCTAGGACATCATTGAGGGATTTCTTTCCCGTAAGGAACTTTTGCAAAGAAGATCTTAACTTAGCATTGTCATTACTAAGGTTAATAACAGTAGTAGAAAGACTAGCAATATCATCTCTAGCATGCAATAGGTCAGCCTCTAAATAGAGGGCTTTAATGAGATAAGAATCATGCTCTAAATCAACATCATTACTTTGCAAAATAGGTCTAGAAGATAGATCATTAACTTGAGCAAGTAACTTGGCATTTTTAGATTTGAGCATAACGGGTTTCCTTTTGACAATCATAAATTTCATTCCTTCTAGCATCATCAATGAGTTTAAGTTCAACATTTTTAGTTTTTAGAACATCAATCTCATCTAGGCAATTTTGGTTTTCTATCTTAAGATTTTCAATGTTTTTAATATATAAACCATTCTCAACCTCTACTCCATTGTATTGAAGCTCAAGGTTAAGCAATTGCCCTTGCAAGGAATCTATGCTATCAAGATGCAATTTTTCATTTTTACCAAGAATATCAATTTTAGCATAAAGATCATCAATAATCTTATCTAGTCTCTTCCGTTTAGATTTGCATTTAGTAAAGGAAGATTGGTAATCATTAAGCATATCAATGATGGTTTCCTTAGGAAACTCATGTAAATTGACTTCACTTACCTTACTTACCTCACTTACCTCACATGCATCTTCACTTGTAGAGGCCATGAGAGCTAGGTGGCATTCTCCATCTTCGAAGCTTGAGGAGCTTGAGGAAGACTCCTCCCAAGCTACATGAGCTGCATCTCTTAATCTTCTTTCTTTCTTGTCCTTCCTCTTATACTTTCCTTCTCTCTTGTACTCCTTGTCTTTCTTGTGGCTGCTCTTGTGATGGCTCTTCTTGGCCTTGGGACAGTCACTCTTGTAATGGCCTTTTTTACCTCATTCATAGCACCTTGGAGTTGAAGAAGAAGGCTTCCCCTTCAAGTGCTTTCCCTTGGAGTAGTTTTCTTCATACTCATTTGGGCCTTTGTCTTCACTTGAGGAAAGGGTAGGATACTTTAGAGCTTGTTGTTGATGTCACATCATCTCTTCTATTTGTGCTTTGAAGGCTGTGTCCTTTATCTTCTTGGACTCCTTCTCTTCTCTTTTCTCTTCCTCCTCTTACTTGTCTAGCCTTGGTTCATGGGCTTGAAGGTTACCAACCAGCTCCTCGGTTGATAGCTCACTTAGCTTGTACACCTCTTCAATGGATGTAACCTTGGGCTCCCATCTCTTTAGAAGAGATCTCAAGATCTTGGAGTTGATGGTGCCTTTGTCTAACACACTCCCAAGGGCTACCAATCCATTTATGATGACATTGAGCCTAGTGTACATGTCAGCCACTCTCTCATTCTTACCCATCTTGAAGTTCTCTAGAAGACCACTAAGCATGTAGATCTTGGCTTCCTTCACTTGCTCAGATCCTTCATAGGTGACACACAACTTGTTCCATATCTCATGTGCGGTGTCCCAAGAAGAGATCCGATTGAACTCGGATGGAGTGAGGGTGGCGTAGATGATGCTCACATCTTTGGCGTTGAGTTTAGCATGCTTCATTTCTTCTTCCGTCCATGTGAAGATGTCCCCCTTTGTATCTTCATACTTAAGGTGCACCACCTTCCACATCTCGTAGCTCACACCTTCGAGGTAGAACTACATCCTTCTCTTCCAATAGAGGAAGTCGGTGTCGTTGAAGATCGGAGGTCTCATGGAGAAGCTCCCTTCTAGGTTGAGGGATCCAAGTGCCAAATCACCCATCTTATCCTACTTGTAGAAGTATCTTGGAGAAGATCTGCTCTGATACCACTTGTTGGATCAATGGGCTCTAGAGGGGGGGTGAATAGAGCTTCAAAAATCTCACAAAACAGATTAGACCACCAAATTATATAAAGTGGAAAAGGTTAAACAAGTAGTAATTTGATATCCTAATCTAACATGCACAACAAGGATGAGAGACAAGGAAGATCAAGCACTTGGACAAGTGGTTTAGAGTGGTTCCATGTCCTAAACTTAGGAGCAATGTTAGTCCACTACCTAGAGTGGGTTAGTCTATACGATTTGCAATCTTGGTACTCTTATATTCCACAATACGATTACAACACACAACAACCACACATCCAAGGGCTTAGTACCTTAAGCAAATATCTTCAACCTATAGAAGGTGCTTACCCACTTGAACCATGGAGTCTTTAGCCATCAACATGAACTTACCCACTCCTTTCTTCAAGTATTCTGCCTTCAAGGGATTACTTATCTTCCTTGAGCTTCGCCTTGCCTATCTCCTTCACTTGGAGATCTAGAGCACCTATCTCCTTCAATTGGAGATCTGGAGCAGCTTGCTTTCTTCAGCCTTGAAGAACAACACCTCCTTCTCTTTCACTTGGAGAGGATATTCAACTTTATCTTCAATGGGAATTGAGGTAGGAAGATCGAAGAGGAGAGATTTACATCAAAACATGGAGTAGCTCTATTATACATGAACCTATCTCACTCATACTCACAAATTTAACTTGAAGGTAGAGGGAGAAAGGGGCTCAAAGGGTTGGAACACTCTCAACTAGGCTAGGACCAAGTTTGCAATGAATGAGCAGCCTGGGAATGAACTCCAAGGGTCCTATTTATAGATGAGGGTGCCCCTTTAAGTTGTGGGACACTTGGATAAAAAAAAGCCATTTTTTGTTCAAAGAAACGACTTTATTTTCGATCAAAACACTCACAAACGGTCACATCACTTTATTTTGCAAATTCCCTATAGTGCAATTGGTCGAGTTTCAATAAAGTTAACTTGACCAATTGAGTAAAAGACAAATTGATATTCAAACTGTTGGTTGAGTTTGTTCTGAGGAAACTCGACCGATCAATGAATGATCATTTTGGTCAGGTACTCGATCGTTCGAGTTCTGTGAAAACACAACTCGACCGATGCTATCTTTAGAAAATCGATCAAGATGGATCGGTCAAGTTTGTCCTGGGGAAAACTCGACCGATTGACAACCTGATGTCAATCTTTTGAAAATGCATTTAAAGTGATTTAACTTTGGTGCTTTATGTCCCAATCATTTTTCTCATCTAAGTTACAAGTCAATTCATCATTACAAGTGATTACAAAAATGTTCTAAGGTCATTTACATAGATTTCCACAAATACACACTTGTAGCTCTTTGACTTGAACTTGAGCCATTCTAGGGCTTTTGATTTTGGATCCTTTTCGTGTACCTAATACCTGAAATCAATCTTTAATACACATATTAGATACATATGAATTGAATGGTTAAGTCATTATCAAAATATAGACAATGTATAACCTCTAGGTCAACAACCTCTTCCATAGTTTTTTATATGGAGACTCTATAAATTCAGAAGTAAGTTCAAATCTTGTTAGGACAAAGTATTAGCTATAATTTTTATCACTAAGGTTCACCTGCACGAGAATAAGATACTATAAAATGGTAGTACAATGACAACAATATGTATAATCATGGTAAAGTGGTGGAAAAATGGGTACATATTTACTTTTGGTTGTAGGTCAAGTAATAAAAATAGTTTCAATAGATTTTCCCTCTCAAGATCAAGTTCTTTGTATACATAATCAAGAGCCATTGACACACATTTCTAGTATAATATGTTTCTACACTAGGTCTGAAATGGACCTAGGAGAATGATTGAATATGATCCAAAAGAGAAAGTGCTAAACATGTTTGCTTGAAATAGGGATTGATTATTTGAATATTTGATCCTTAGGATATCAGGAAGATTTAGGATGAGCCTCCCAAAACCCATCTGGAATAGAGATTAATCTAAACAAATTTTGAAATCATAATAATTTTGCATACTATAATAGGACTTAGAGTTTAATGTAATAGTTGGTATATAAATTGATGGCATAAAGATATCTGTATTCAAATTCAGGGTGAACTGTCAGAGATGTCCTCTCTAAAAGAGGGTTAAATACAATGTGACTTTATAGTAGATAAATTAATGTGCTTTTATACCTAAAAATAAAACTCACTTATTAATACAACAACCCCAATCTTTATCTTAGACCATTACAAAAAATCATAGGAAAGGGGATATACATGTATGTTCTTGAATAGTTTGAACATGCAAATCAACACAATGCATAATCAAAAGTGGATCTTCATAATGAACTAATTATTTTATGCATGGGCCTTAGAGACACCAAGAAGGAAAGTTTTATGATAGGTGTAAAACATCATTTCCATAGATAAGAGAGTTATACACCAAACATTAAGACAAACCCTATAAATATATGATATGATGAAGCATATACTTTATGAGTGATGATCATCATCTTTTAGTGGTGTGATCTAAATACGTTAAAACAAAGAAACCAGTTGACATGTGATAAAAGAATATAATATCATAATACTATTATGGTACAAAATCAATTTGAAAAAAAATCATTAGTATTGTCGTGATGGTTCAATAGTTGGCCATTTTGTATACACCCCACTGAAAGAAAAAGGCCTAACAAGATTATTTATGATAAGAAAAATGGACCTAGACCTCCAAGGCCTAGGTAAAGATATGGACACAACAACACACCCAAGACTCAACATTTAGGGTAATTGTCATTTGGTGTCACCATACTTTTCTAGTATGTGCACTTACAATTATATAATGGAGATTCGATGTTGAACTGTTTAGATGTAAATATAGAAGAATCACACATTAGTCATGGGAAACATTATTTCAAAGGACATAATAGGATAAGAAACACATTAGATATATGTTAAAATGATATATCTTCTTAATAGTGGTCTAGCAAATAGGATGTTAAATCATGCCAAGAAGCACAATAAGTGCATGTAGAAATCATATATCTTCATTAATACTACTCCAGTCTTAGGAGGTCAAGTCATGCCTTTTGGATGTTTTGGAGGTAATAAGGTATATCATTTCAAGGAAGAGACACAATCAAGGAAGTAGAAATAATTTGCACATTAAGAAGAGTCATAAAAGATTTGGTCATTTTAATAGTTTGTGTAGTTGAGGCCTATGCAACATTATATAGGAAGATATAACAGTATGCATTGCCATTATCCACTATTATCATGAACATATATCATTGTTGTGGAAAGCTATAGGATATATAAACTACACTGGTTAGAATGTATAAATATACTCAGAATCAATCAAGGATAAGAGTAATATTATATTTTGACCAATATTGATCATTAGATTATTCAAGATACAAGATCTTAGATATTTATAGTACAACCAAATGACAGGGTTAAATCTAATATTATAAGTAGTTGATGTGTATTTCTCTTTTTTTATAATCAAAACCATAATTTCAATAGATTTTTAAGTTTCCATTTTTTATTTGCCTTTTATTTATTGTTTTTCTAGATAAAATGGAGAAAATAGATGTCAATGACTAATACTTCTTTAGTATATGTGATATACTACTTTTAGCATTTATACATAAGATTTTTGGGTTGGATTTACATGAAAGTATTTTAGTATGTGTTGTTCTTGAATCTTTACCACACTTTGTGAGTTGATAGTCCACATAGATTATTTTAGATGTTATTGGATTTTTGACCGATGACGTATTGTATCATGATGGTCTTCCAATCTTTTCACATCTTACCCATTGATTGGAGTGCAAACATTTATGTAATTTGGCATCTAAATCAAATTGATTCTGCATTTCTAAAACATACCCAATGTTGTCATATAAATAAGGAAAATTTTTAATTCATGATTTTTCTATATACTTATATCTACATCTATCCAAAGTATCTCCTTTGTTTCTATAATTACCTGATACCATCTTCCATTGTTCAATGGTACCTTAATCACTATACTTAGCTTTGTTAGATTTATGATTTTTTTTAAATTTATCATATGTTGCCTGCAACCTCTCAATATCATGTATGTGAGTGGTGCTCCTTTTACGTCTTTGTGTGGGAGCCAACAACCTCATTTGTGTCCTCGTGATCAATGTGGTTGTTAGCCTTGTAGTTCTCCCATGCTTTGGGTTGTTGTGAGAAATCCATTATTTCTAAATGTAATGACAATTTAGTTTGGTAAAAAATATGAGTGATCATCAACATATATCACTTCCTCATGATCCATTACGTAGTATAACTCTTTGTTGTTTTCTTCTACATTAACTGTTGGTACACCAACAGGGAAAAGAATTCAATGCTTATGATAATCAGAGTATTCTTCTTTGTTGTTTGTGTCTGTGGTAAAATGCTATTTTTATGAACAACAACATGCCTACTGTTGTATATATGTTCATCAATGTAAGAAACATGCCCAACTATTGAACCCAAGATAAAAAATCTTATTTTTCACTTATATTTTTAGAAGTTACCATAGTGAACCCAAGATCATCCACCTTTAGTTATTAATTATAAATCCACACGAATGTGTACTTCAGTTTCTGTAACGACCCCGTCTCCCGGAAACCCCCAATTAAGGGAGGCCCGAAGGTCAAAGCCGTTATACAATTAACATGATCAAAGGTTCAACAAATAATCAATAATATTTATGAAATTCTACTAACTAACTGGAATTTGGTATAAAATTAAAACTTTACTTACCTTTGAAAACCTTGGAAATCTATCTATCATGGTCTTGAATTATTCTATCTAATCCTCCTTGCACTTTATTTCTTTTTCCACAATGTGTCATTTTACTGTTTGTTCTTTCAATTGTTGTTCCTAAAATGCCGACAAACAAAACATCGGTCAGTATATTGAAATATACTGGTATGTGGGAACAACTAAAAATTTGCAAATATGGCTAACAATCTAATTATCACAATCAAGTTAATTAACAAGCCAATTTACACTTTTCAGTATGACATTCTCCACCGTTTTTTCCCTAACCCTGGAATACCCACCTTAGGGTTTCCCTTGCCAATGACTTAAGGCCACCTTCTCAATCCCGAGCTTGGTGCCTGGGGGTCACCACCCATGATGCCCACTAGTCATGCAATATCATAGGTGATACTCGTCGCTTTGCAATATCAATCACTAAGATTTGTTTATCCTAGACTTTAAACCTTTTTTACTTCCGGTTTTAAGGGTAGTATAGAAGGGTCGATCCCACAGGACAACTAATTAGAGATTGTTTTTAGAACCCAAAGATTTGAAGAACGTTTATTAATTTTTTTGGTATTTTTCTTTTTAAAGCAGAAAGTAAATTCTAGTTGGGGGTTTGAATGATTACACTAATGCCAGAAGGAAAGCACTTGAAAAGAATTAACATGCACAAGGGAAAAATAAAAAGATTGTTAACACAAGAAAACTAAATGAATGAAAGACTAAAAATTAAAGGAAATGAAGATGCGGTGTTTAAAACAATAGATGGAAATCGAGGCTCGTAGGGGTTTTCACCACCTTAGCCTGGGTGATAACAACTAAATCTTAAACAACAATTCGATGAAGGCTTGCGAATTAAAAACTCACAAAAGAGAAACTCCACAAGAGCCCATTGGTCTTGGTGCTTATGCTTCCTAGTTGATCAACCTAAAAGACGAGAATCCACGGTCATATCAAAACGTCTATGTAATCGATTTTATTGTTCTAAATCCAGATTTCCATGGTCACATCCATCCGGATTAACATGCGATCCAAAGACCGGCTATTCAATTAAAATTGATTACCATCTAGTCGTTTAAGAAGAAGTCGTTAAAACCATGGCTAAGAGGTTATTCCCCTTGCCCCGATAAGAGACTACTCACACATAGAGAAATGGGAGTCGGAGGAAGAAAGAATTGAAGCCATAGTCTAGCCCAGAAATCAGGAAATCAATCCTTATGCTAGAGACGATGAAATGGCTTAACTCTTTATTCCTTGCTCCAGAATAAAGCGCGGATAAAAGCAGATCAAGACTAAAGCGGGAAGAAGAGACAAGAATGAGAATGGAAGAACGTTGCTTGAATTTAAAACTACTTTATTGCATAAAATGAAAATGATTACAAGCCTAATTGGTGCAGAATCATAATACAAAGAAATCCAAGATGCCCCTTGGGAGGAGAAAGTGCCATTCCTTTTAAAGGAGAAGGAGGAGTAGGATATTTAAAAAAAGAGGGGGAAAAAAGAGAGGGAGCCATCCTTTTGAATTTTCAGATCTAGTCAACAAACTCTTGATTGTCTTTCTTTAATGCAGATTTTCGCAGCAGCAATTTCAAGCGAATTTCTGTTGTCCAGAGAATTTAAAGTGCGCCCGAAAATATGATTTTCCTGTAGGCCTTTGAATTCTCTTTCCAAATCATATTTGAACATTAAATTCCGCCTTAGTATGTGAGATTTATGCTAACTTTGGTGCAAGGTATGCATTTAAGTCAGCATTGCGGGAAACTGAATTGCCTCCTATCTTCATCTCTTCTTTTCTCAATTTAATTACTTAGATAATTCCTGAAAATTAGGAAAAATATCATAAGAATTCAGGAAAAGTATATCAAGAAGATGAAAGTGCTATTTATTTTTGAATTAGCTAAAATTAACAAAAAAGTCCTAATTACTTATTCTAAATGAAGTAAAAATAAGAGATGAATATGCATTCATCAAAATACCCCAAACTTAAACTTTGCTCGTCCCGAACAACATTAAAATCAGGAAATACTTTCAAGACATACTCTCAACCTATCATCCTCACTCTCCTAACAATCACTGGATTCCTTCTACCAAAATATGGCCAAGCGACCCTGACTTCCTGAATTCACAAAAAGTGACTTTTATATTTCCTACTTCACAAACTTACATTTATTCAAGACCCGCAATAAAACAAACTTTCATTTCACCTTTACATTTGGTACTCCATTTTTTTTAAAGTTTTACACAAGAACAGGGCTGATTTGGATAGTTGGGGTTTTTGTAGTTTTCCCCTGTGTAGAAAATTGGAGTGAAGGAGGTATGGAAGAAGGACAGTCTCTTCTCTATTCGACTCGAGACCTTTTTATTTAGTGGACATGCAGTTACATTGACCACATTTTTTTTTCTTTGATTTTTGGTGATACACCCAATTGCGTGGGTATGGAAGAAGCGAAAGAGGGGGAAGGGGTGCCACCCCAAACTTAGCCTTTTTGGCATTATTGGCTTTTTTTTCTTTTTGACGAATGGAAATATTTGGAAGTGGTAGAAGAAGAGTAGAAGAGGCTGTTCTTGTGCAACTTTTTTTTTCATCTTTTTTTTTAGAGTACCATGCATTGGTTCAACTATTACCGAATCATGTGAAAAATCAAGAAAATTTATACAAGTTGTACATGATAAGAAAGCATCACTCTTGAATCCTATCAGTCCTCTATGGCTTGCCATCTTTTCCAAGGAGTGATTATTATTTGAGGTCCTAAGTGACAGGAGGATTTCTAGTCATGAAAGTTTCAAAATTTTGATTGCAAGGCAGTCACATCATTAAGGGGAGTATTTTGACAAATGATCATATCAAGGCCGACTAGATAAAGGCCATGAACAAAACAACTAAATGCAAAATTAAAAAAAGGTAGAAATAATGCAAGAATAAAAAGATAAGGGGGTGGAATAGAAACATACCACCCACCTCCACCTCGGACTCAAATTTTTGCTCGTCCCGAGCAAAATCGAAACCCGAGATGGAGGGAAGAGAAGAGCAAAGATTTCCAGGTGGCCCTGGTAGCTCAAAAAACATCCAGCTGAAGGGGATGTGTATGAGGGCTGGAACCTTTATCTGAGGAGCTTCATAGTGTACCCTATGATAGGGTAATTGTAGAAGCTCAGTAGGGTGCTCATATTTGCTTTCACCTCGCATTCCCTCCAATAGGATCCACAGATCTTCCATCAATAGCAAAGGAAGTGTTGAAGATGGATGTGGATTGGGGGAGGTTGGTGGGTACCCAACTGGTAACACATGCAGTTCCAGATGTGCAAAGTTAGGCAGAGGATCAGGCTTTGGTTTCCCTCGGTCATATTGACCTGCATATAAGAGAATTGGTGGTAATATGAAAGGGACAACTAAATTTAAATCAACATGATAAGTAATTTTGCTCTGCTCAAAATTCATGCAACCAACCTTGTGATAGATGGGATTCATGGTTGATATAGCATGTAAATCTAGTTCCTCTATGCAAGGAGTTCCCAAGGGTTCATGAGGGATAAAATTGGGAACATATTCCTTGTAGTCAGTGGAAGGGGGTATGTAGACTTCTCCTAAGGGTTGTGTCTCTTCTTCTAAATCAGTTGTGCATGGAATGGGAATTGGTTGCAACAGAACATGTGGAATCATTTTGTCAAAGGGGGTTGGATGCTTATTATCCAAAATAGACTCAAAATAAGGGTATTGGTCTTTGATGTCTATATAAGACTCAAAAATGGAAGCCAGTGGATTTGGTGTGGAAGACTCACAAATGGCATAATTGTCGTCATAATCATAAAAAATGATCAATCTAGGTTTTTCCATCTCTATTGGGGAGTTCTCCATCTCTTCTTCATAAAAGATCTCATCAACATGGATGTCTATGGAATCAATTGGATCCTTTACTATACTGAAGGGGAGATCTGATTCCTTTATAGGACAAGTGCCCAACTCAATCGGCTCAGAAGGGATCACCTCACAATATAACGGTGTAATGTAAGGTTCTTGTAGTGGTAGAATCACCTCATCAGGTTCAACCAGATGTGGAAAAAGAGGTGGTTGAGTGAGGTCATAGTGCTCTTGATGATGAAGTCTTTCAAAAGAATCCATCAGTGCATGTTGGGTAGGTGATGGTACATTGGTCACAATAGGCTCAACCAAGATGGGATGATTATTGCAAACATCTAAATATGGGCCTACAACCGAGAAGGGTGGAGTCTTAGGTTTTTGGGATGTTCTTTGAGCCCACCAGTCATTAACCTTTTTGTTAAAATATTCTTGATTCATGAATTTATCAACATAGGCCTCCATCCACTCATTTTCTGACTTATATGGATAGTCAGGGCCCCATACAGCTGCAGCCCTAGCTAAACAAAATTCTTCATTTACAACATCCTGAATTTCTTTAAAACACCTATCCATCTCCTGATCAAGGTTGTGTGGAATCTCAACTATATCACATTGGACTTCTTCTAAGGGTGGTGGTTCATTATAGAGAAAGGGTTCCAATGAAGTAGATTGGCCATTAGAATCAACTAGATTAACATCCACAATGGAAGTGATTGGTGGAGCTTTAGGTACTCGAGTTGGTTCTACTTGATTGAAGATGATATAATCATCGTCATCATCATCTATTAAAATCATCCTTATCCTCTTTGGTTCTAGGTTAAAAAATTGCCCCACGGAATTGGCATTCGGCGAGCGTCGCATACACAAATAAAGCAGTTAATTCGTGTGCAGAAAAAATGTACTGCCAGAATGGAAACTCGGCAGAAAGAGGAGTACACTTCCGGAATGTTACTCGGAAGGCATGAAAAAAAGAAAAAAAGTTTTTCAAAAAATTTTTGGGGGTTCGAAAAAAAACAATCCGTTGTCCCCGGCAACGGCGCCAAATTGATACTCGTCGTTTTGCAATATCAATCACTAAGATGGTTAATCCTAGAGTTTAAACCTTTTTTACTTCCGGTTTTAAGGGTAGTATAGAAGGGTCGATCCCACAGGACAACTAATTAGAGATTGTTCTTAGAACCCAAAGATTTGAAGAACTTTTATTAATTGTTTTTGGTATTTTTCTTTTTAAAGCAGAAAGTAAATTCCAGTTGGGGGTTTGAATGATTACACTAATGCAAGAAGGAAAGCACTTAACAAGAATTAACATGCACAAGGGAAAAATAAAAAGATTGTTAACACAAGCAAACTAAATGAATGAAAGACTAAGAATTAAAGGAAATGAAGATGCGGTGTTTAAAACAATAGATGGAAATCGAGGCTCGTAGGGGTTTTCACCACCTTAGCCTGGGTGATAACAACTAAATCTTAAACGACAATTCGATGAAGGCTTGCGAATTAAAAACTCACAAAAGAGAAACTCCACAAGAGCCCATTGGTCCTGGGGCTCATGCTTCCTAGTTTATCAACCTAAAAGACAAGAATCCACGGTCATATCAAAACGTCTATGTAATCGATTTTATTGTTCTAAATCCAGATTTCCATGGTCACATCCATCCGGATTAACATGCGATCCAAAGATCGGCTATTCAATTAAAATCGATTACCATCTAGTCATTTAAGAAGAAGTCGTTAAAACCATGACTAAGAGGTTATTCCCCTTGCCCCGATAAGAGACTACTCACACATAGAGAAATGGGAGTCGGAGGAAGAAAGAATTGAAGCCATAGTCTAGCCCAGAAATCAGGAAATCAATCCTTATGCTAGAGATGATGAAATGGCTTAACTCTTTGTTCCTTGCTCCAGAATAAAGCGTGGATGAAAGCAGATCAAGACTAAAGCGGGAAGAAGAGACAAGAACGAGAATGGAAGAATGTTGCTTGAATTTAAAACTACTTTATTGCATAAAATGAAAATGATTACAAGCCTAATTGCTGCAGAATCATAATACAAAGAAATCCAAGATGACCCTTGGGAGGAGGAAGTGCCCTTCCTTTTATAGGAGAAGGAGGAGTAGGCTATCTAAAAAAAGAGGGGGAAAAAAGAGAGGGAGCCATCCTTTTGAATTTTCAGATCTAGTCAACAAACTCTTGATTGTCTTTCTTTAATGTAGATTTTCGCAGCAGCAATTTTGAGCGAATTTCTGTTGTCCAGAGAATTTAAAGTGTGCCCGAAAATATGATTTTCCTGTAGGCCTTTGAATTCCCTTTCCAAATCATATTTGAACATTAAATTCCGCCTTAGGATGTGAGAGTTATGCTAATTTTGGTGCAAGGTATGCATTTAAGTCAGCATTGCGGGAAACTGAATTGCCTCCTATCTTCATCTCTTCTTTTCTCAATTTAATTACTTAGATAATTCCTGAAAATTAGAAAAAATATCATAAGAATTCAGGAAAAGTATATCAAGAAGATGAAAGTGCTATTTATTTTTGAATTAGCTAAAATTAACAAAAAAGTCCTAATTATTTATTCTAAATGGAGTAAAAATAAGAGATGAATATGCATTCATCAATAGGCCACCTTCTCATTCCCGAGCTTGGTGCATGGGGTTACCACTCAAGGTGTCCATTGGTCTACCCATCTGGCCTTAACCTTTGGCATCGTCCATCAGGGTAGCATGTGGGTGCGAGAATCCATACTTCTATTATTAATGTGATAATCATAGTGACTTTATAATTTGCAAGTATGAACATCCAAACTGATAATTTGCATTCAATGCGATTAACCATCCGGAAAATCCTCGGGAAACTAAGGCGGTTATCCATAATTAACCACATACCTGATCTGACGATTTGAACAGAAATATCCATGCAAGTAAGAATCCAAGCAAGCAAGCATTTTCAACAAGATCCTGAAATAATCATGTAATTCTCTTTTTATTATTCATGTCATCAAGATCCATTAAACCTAGCTCGCTTCCTAGGGTTTCTAATTCACTTTTAGGGTTTCTATTGCAATTAGGGCTTCCTTTCATCTTTTACTATTTTAAACCCTAATTTAATGCAATTGATCACCAACCCTAATTATTTCCACATCTAATCCTTAATTCTGGATTGAAGGCATAATTAACCATTAATTAAGCTCATTAAGCATCTTTTACATTAAATCTACTATTTTTATCCCTTTAATCTATGATAAAATCATTATACACATTTATCATCAATTTATAGTTCATTATGGTCCAAAACACATATGAACTCGATTTACAATTAATTCTATCTTTTATTCATCAGAAATCCCTAATTACTACATTTAGGGTATTTATCCACAAATTAGGAACTTCACTGCTCAAAATAGCTTATAACCATGAAAACTCAGTTTGATACATGAAATCGAATAATGAAAGCCATTAATAGCCCTAATTACCAATATTAGGGTTTCAAGGCCCATTAAAGCCTATTTATGCACATAAACTCTAAATTAAGCGAATTATGTGCAAAGTTCATCCTTTTTATTCCTAATGCCCCTTTTTATCATTAATAGGCTAATATCAACTTTAATTATCTATTAAACCCTACTAATCACATTAATCATATCAAAATAGGGTTTTTTAAACATTAATACATTAAAGTTGATATCTTCCATTACTTTTCGAATTGCAAAACGATTCAGGTTTCAATTATATTTTTAATGGATTCCTCTCATTGTTCTAAGCAAAATTCATGTATAATATGCATCCATCCGAGCTACGGTTAAATAAATATGATTTTTGCATTAAACCACTTACTTGACCAATTAGGAGATGCCACGACACTCTATTCCCATGCAAGGCGCTTCACATGAAAATATTTCAAAATGATGATTTAGCCCTCGGTTAAGTTTTCGGCTCTTCAACGCCCAGAGGGGCATAACCATCCAACTCCCTTCGAGCATCTTCAACCTCAGACTCCCGCGACCAGGCCGCCGCAACAGCCCTAGCCGCGGTTTGCGCCGCCTGCTCTCCCTCCTCTGGACCCCAAATGTCACCGGTGAAGGTTTCCTTTGCTCCTCCACCTCCTTCCGAACTAAGGGCGCCACCCAGATCTCAACTAGAGCAGCGAGTTGGAGCAGGGTCGTCGTGTGACCTACAACAGGTGCTGCAGCTATGCGGCTGTTGTTGTGCCTTGTCCAGGGCACGACCACGATGGCAACACATCTCCTTGGCATCTTGGGGCATCAAGATGACATTGCAATCCACCCTTGCCGCCTCAGGACCTCCTGATCACGCAATTCCTCATAGCTAGGGTTTAAGAACGAAAATATGGAAGAAGGATGTGTAGGATTATCTGTCCCTCTCTTGCACTCGAACTAGGGCCTTACCCCCTTTATATAGGGTGAGTATCCATGCCCTAGGACAACCACCTATGGGTTAACTTAGTTCTATTCCCACTAGGAAACAAATTCCTTCATGGAAAAGAAATCCTTCTCTCCTATTTACCTTCTTGATATTCATTATTGCATGGATAATTAGAAATACAAAAATCCTCCCTCTTATTCTCTTTATTCATGCCTTTTTATTCATTGGCCTCAAAATTATATTTTCCTTATGTAGGAAATACTTTCTTCTTAACAAAACCACATAATTCATTAATTATGTATTCCTATTACCCTTTTATTTTGTAATTTGGTATTTTTTTCTTTCTTTCCTCTTTATTGGGACTCCTTGGATCCCAAGAAACTCAAAGGTTTTGAAATCCATCTTTAAGGATACTCATTATTCTTTTACATGCATCAAAATGCATTATTCTTCTTTATCATGTTTATTTCCTATTAAAATATCTCTTTTTTGAGGATTTCTCTTTATTTCTCTTTTATTTTCCTCATTGGTATTCCTTTTAACATTAGAAATCCTTGGGATACGAAATTCCACCAAGAATAACTCAATTATACCTCTTTTCATTTGTTTTCCACATTTTACCATTATTTTCAATTTCTTTCTTAATAAAGAAATACTTAATTGATCTTTTCTTTTCTTTTTGCATTATCTTTGCAACTTTAGATTCTTTGGAACCTAAGGAACCCAAGAGGCACAAAATCCCTCTTTGGATTTGCCTTCTAGAGGTTTCCACCTCATCTCTCTTTTCTCAAAACTCAATTATTCATTTCTTAATTGAATTTCCTCATTATTGGGCCCAATAGTCAATAAAGCCCACAACACAATCATCAAGGCTATTGTAAAAAAAATCCATTTATTCAAAACAAATTATATCATTATTTGTTCCAATATCTTTAATGTGATAAATTACATTCCTCACCAAAGGAACCCAAAATTTGGGGTTGTAACATCCTTCCCCTCTTATGAGAATTTTGCCCTCAAAATTCAACCAAGCAAGCAAACAAACAGGATAAGTCTTCTTATGTCCATTAGGGCTCCCATGTGGCTTCACCCTTTCCATGGTGCTTCCCAAGAACTTTCATTATCTCATTTTCTTCCATCTGAGTTCCTTGGTATATCGTACCCTCATAGGTGACTCAGGACTTTTTCAGCCTTTCAAAACCTGAATAGGTTTAGGGCACAACACCTTGCTTGGGTACCTCACATAGTGCTCTAGATCAGACTCATGCAACACATAATTTTATCCTGAGGGGTAAGGTAAAACACAACCATCTCCACCAATCCATTTCAAATGGACCCATATATCGGGCACTCAGCTTTCTCAGCTGTAGCTTAGAGGGGTCAGATTTTCACATCACATATTCTCCCACAGTGAACTGTATGTCAGTCTGCTTTGCATCAGCTCGTGACTCATGTCACCACTGGGCTCTCTCTCAGCCATTTCACGATCAAAATGACTTCATCTACACACACTATGATTCTTTTCTGACCTTCGTGAGGCCTCCTTCACCAACATCATCTTAATGAAGTGGTGACCGATACAACCTCTCTATAAGACTTCTTGCATCCTGATAAAGGTTGTGGTGGTTAACATCACATCTTAAGAACTATCTCTTTGTATCACCCTGAACAAGCACACTTGCTCTCATCAGACCCTCTAGTCTGGATCATACTAACCATTAGTTAGGGGTGATAAACCATACTATCATCGAGTTTTTCATGTATATACTTCCACCTCATGGAAATGAACCTTTAGGTCATATGTAAGAACTTTTGAACTTGTATCATGGTGTAGTTGAACCATCTCTCTCTCTTATGTAGTTCAACAGAATCTATCTCTTGACAATACTCCTTTCTTTCTCATGTTCTCTAGGTAAGGAGATCTACCCTAACCCATATTGCATCTTGATCTTCTGGGTCAAAGGGAGACTTACCACATCATTCATAGTGATGAACTCCCATCCCCTCTCAGGAACTCTTTTATCCTCTATATCGATACACTGGGTTACTGGTGTTCGTCCTTCACCTCCTGGCTTGCATGGCCACATGCTACATGCAACTTCGTTTTAAGCATCTAGAGTGCTACCATTACTTACTATCTTTGTGGTACCAAGGTATATCGTGACCTCCTGTATTGTTATGATTCCTCAAGCTTGATACCTCAGAAACCCTAAACCACTCTCAAGAGGGTTTTATTACCTTCCTATCCAAGGAAGTGTATCTGAGGTTCTATCACCATCCTTTTACTACATCAAGGACTAAACTGGCTAACCAAACAACCATTAACTTGCACAACATATCTTGTTACATCCGTGTGTTAGCCAAAACACATCCTCTTTCCAAACATAGGGTTAGTCGAACAACCTCAACTTCTTCTAGCTTCCAGCTAACTAGGCAGCTATATCTCAACCAGAGCATTCATTACCACTTCTTATCCTTAGGTGTTAGGTAATGTTGAAGACATACACCTCCATGTATTCTACTTATCATCTCATCTCAAACTCTAAGTCTATCTTCATCAAGAATATTCTGAGCTCATCCTCTTAGTTATTAGGCTCCACCTTGTGATTCCTTGTAACACTTGCAAAAATCCACCTAGTTCAAGATAAAACATACTCACAAGATCATTTCCTTAATACTCTTAGTGTTTGTAAACCATCCCTGTCTCATTTTCTCCACAAGGGAACATTATCATCTTTGTCCTCATTCCTTGTTCCAACTCACGTCATCTTTACCCTTGGTGTATGGCATGCGTACTGTCCTATCTCTCACTCCCATAATAAGAAGAAATAAGCATTTGGCGGCCGTCCAAATACAAAGTTCTTCCTATTCCAAGAGTAGAGATGGTACAACCCATGTTACCAGTACACCTTCAATTCTAAGTTGAAACGTGCCATCATCTTGATATCTACATTACTTCCATGGAAAACTGGTCTCGAACCTACTTGGGTTGCTACACAATCCTTGGTCATCTCCTCTAGGTCTATAGGGTGCCGACACTTTTGGGGACATCCCTCTTCCCTTATGCATCCAGAAAGTGCCCTAATCATCTGCCCTTTGGGCCCCATGAGTTCATGAAGGTGATCAATCTCCTAACCCATGGCCCTTAGACAATGATAGTTGTTACTTCCCGACCCTATGGTCATGTGCAACAAGGGAAGTAGGAAACTCCTTCTTCCATCGGTCTTATCCCTACCTGACCCTAGGATAGACTTAGGATTCCATTATAGTACATGTTCAACTTATAACCTTACCCAATCCTTCATCATCTCTCTCTGCATTCTTGACTGACTTTCATCCCTTCATAGGGGGTCATGGCAACCTGCCCACCTTGGTCAGGCCCCATACCGGTTACCTCCATGGTAACACCTCCACATGCACTTAGAGATGGTTATCTATGGGTCTACAAGTTCATTCTCATTCCATGCACTTTTCACTTAGCTTCTCAAGATCCTATGAAACTTCTTTAGGTTACCTCAAAACCAGCAAAATGGGTATATACCCTACCAAAGGGTCCCGCTCCCAGGGGAGGAAACTACAACTCTTGACAACAAGGTCACAAACATCCCTAGGGTTTATATTCACATGAGCATGCTTAACCCTAGCAAGCTACTAAGGTACAAGAAGACACCTACAAACCAGGTTAGGTCACACTTTATCATCCTCATCATTAGATCAACTTAGTCGTGAGGGGTTCATCAAACATACCCTTAACTTAATGGGTTTCCTTTACCTCTACACATGAGGAGTACCATGCTCAAAACTATAGAGACTCAATTCTCATCATGAGCATTAGGTACACCACTTCCCCTCTTCGGCCAGGAACCCTAGGTTCACTTTTGGATATCCAACTACGTGCTCAACCTCTTAACCACGAATCAAGCATGTCCAAGGTATGCCGTGTACTCCCATGATCCTTTTATATGAGCAACACCTCATAGTTGAGTCCCCCTCAAGGACAACCAACTAGGTATAAAGCCCACAACTGGTTACTTGAACCACCTCTGGTCTAAGGCACTCTTTGTCTCATCTCAGCAGGTAAACCCCTATACCATAGGCACATAGGTTCTAAAAGCATCATCCTCTCTTTAGGGTTTGGTTCCCCTAAGGCCACCAAGATAAAATCATACTCCATGGATTAAGCATGAGGCAACCACTATCATCCACTTAGGTCGCATCATCCTCAACCTTCCATTGTTCCTCATGTCTCGGAATCTAAGCTTCTAACCCTCCTGCTTGAGTCCTGCTTTCTCTCTCTAGAGTTAACTCCACATCCAGCCATACCATTAGAGGTTCTCTCTCCATGAAGGATCAAGCTCACAGGCATAACTCCACATGGGTGAAGCCTATGCTCAACCTTAAGTTTGCTCATGATTATCCATAGCCCCCTATGCTTATCTCATGAGTCATCCATCCTGTCCTTCTGGCCAGGGTTTCAACCTACTACCGTACCACTGACGTACTCTGGGGGCATGCTATCCCCTACTTGCATAAGCCCATAGGGTTCTATTAACTTCATCCATGAAGGAGCTATCCTTCGCTCAAACATGCTCGACCCCTCCTAGGGTTGGGTTGCCAAAGGTGCTAGGTCATCCAACCTCTCATGGTTCATATGACAATCCAAAAGCATATCTATCCACACACCCAGTCAACCATCTAACTCATCATGTCATCTCTCTCTAACCTCCACATAGGGTTAGGGTTAACATCATCCTTAAAGGATGTGCTAGGTCTCTACTTTAATGGAGATCTCTACCTCCAAGACTCCCTTTCTCTACTCATCCTCCTGACAAGAAGGTCTAGCCTCAGGTCTCTCCAGAGGGCAATGACAACTTATGTCATACGACCTAAGCAGGTATCTACTTTATTAAGCTTATGTCCATGACATCTTATTTACATGATTTTTATTAATTTGGTGGAGAATTCTTTAATCCTTATCAACCTTACCCATACCTCAAGAGGGCGAGGAGAAGAGAGGAAACCCTAATCCTTAAGGTCCTTATCAGAATTTGAGTTGCGAAGGGATGAACAAGATGAGAGAGTCCTAAAGGTATCTTATTTCGATTCATACCCTAAGACTTTGGCTAGGCAGTCACACAGATCTGGGAGTCCTCGTATTTCGACTAGCGGTGCAGAGGAAAATATTGCCAGCCCCCGGTCGTGATCCTTTTCTAGACACCTATGTCTTTCAGATAATCCTCTAATAACTCCCCTGGGTTCTAGAAAATTTGTAAAATTTAATAATTATTAAAGATTAATTGAGGAACCTATGCTCTGATACCAATTGTAACGACCCTGCCTCCCGGTAACCCCCAATTAAGGGAGGCCCGAAGGTCAAAGCCGTTATACAATTAACAAGATCAAAGGTTCAACAAATAATCAATAATAATTATGAAATTCTACTAACTAGCTGGAATTTGGTATAAAATTAAAACTTTACTTACCTTTGAAAACCTAGGAAATCTATCTATCCTGGTCTTGAATTATTCTATCTAATCCTCCTTGCACTTTATTTCTTTTTCCACAATGTGTCACTTTACTGTTTGTTCTTTCAATTGTTGTTCCTAAAATGCCGACAAACAAAACGTCGGTCAGTATATCAAAATATACTGGTATGTAGGAACAACCAAAAATTTGCAAATATGGCTAACAATCTAATTATCACAATCAAGTTAATTAACAAGCCAATTTATACTTTTAGTATGACATTCTCCACCGCTTTTGCCCTAACCCTGGCATACCCACCTTAGGGTTTCCCTTGCCAATGACTTAAGGCCACCTTCTCAATCCCGAGCTTGGTGCCTGGGGGTCACCACCCATGGTGCCCACTAGTCATGCAATATCATAGGCCACCTTCTCATTCCCGAGCTTGGTGTCTGGGGTTACCACTCAAGGTGTCCATTGGTCTACCCATCTGGGCCTGACCTTTGGCATCATCCATCAGGGTGGCATGTGGGTGCGAGAATCTATACTTATATTATTAATGTGATAATCACAGTGACTTTATAGTTTGTAAGTATGAACATCCAAACTGATAATTTGCATTCAATGCGATTAACCATCCGGAAAATCCTCAGGAAACTAAGGCAGTTATCCATAATTAACCACATACCCGATCTGACGATTTGAACAGAAATATCCATGCAAGTAAGAATCCAAGCAAGCAAGCATTTTCAACAAGATCCTGAAATAATCATGTAATTCTCTTTTTATTATTCATGTCATCAAGATCCATTAAACCTAGCTCGCTTCCTAGGATTTCTAATTCACTTTTAGAATTTCTATTGCAATTAGGGCTTCCTTTCATCTTTTACTATTTTAAACCCTAATTTAATGCAATTCATCACCAACCCTAATTATTTCCACATCTAATCCTTAATTCTGGATTGAAGGCATAATTAACCATTAATTAAGCTCATTAAGCCTCTTTTACATTAAAGCTACTATTTTTATCCCTTTAATCTATGATAAGATCATTATACGCATTTATCATCAATTTATAGTTCATTATGGTCCAAAACACATATGAACTCGATTTACAATTAATTCTATCTTTTATTCATCAGAAAACCCTAATTACTACATTTAGGGTATTTATCCACAAATTAGGAACTTCACTGCTCGAAATAACTTATAACCATGAAAACTCAGTTTGATACATGAAATCGAATAATGAAAGCCATTAATAGCCCTAATTACCAATATTAGGGTTTCAAGGCCCATTAAAGCCTATTTATGCACATAAACTCTAAATTAAGCGAATTACGTGAAAAGTTCATACTTTTTATTCCTAATGCCCATTTTTACCATTAACATGCTAATATCAACTTTAATTATCTATTAAACCCTACTAATCACATTAATCATATCAAAATAGGGTTTTTTAAACATTAATACATTAAAGTTGATATCTTCCATTACTTTTCGAATTGCAAAAGGATTAAGGTTTCAATTATATTTTTAATGCATTCCACTCATTTTTCTAAGCAAAATTCATGTATAATATGCATCCATCCGAGCTACGGTTAAATAAATATGATTTTTGCATTAAACCACTTACTTGACCAATTAGGAGATGCCACGTCACTCTATTCCCATGCAAGGCGCCTTGCATGGAAACATTTCGAAATGACGATTTAGCCCTCGGTTAAGTTTTCGGCTCTTCAACGCCTGGAGGGGCATAACCGTCCAACTCCCTTCGAACATCTTCAACCTCAGACTCCCACGACCAGGTCACCGCAGAAGCCCTAGCCGCAGCTTGCGCCGCCTGCTCTCCCTCCTCTGGACCCCGAAGGTCACCGGCAAAGGTTTCCTTTGCTCCGCCACCTCCTTCCGAACTAAGGGCGCCACCCAGATCTCGACTAGAGCAGCGGGTTGGAGAAGGGTCGTCGTGCGACCTGCAGCAGGTGTTGCAGCCATGCGACTGTTGTTGTGCCTTGTCCAGGGCACAACCATGATGGCAACGCATCTCCTTGGCATCTTGGGGCATCAAGATGACATTGCAATCCACCCTTTCCGCCTCAAGACCTCCTGATCACGCAATTCCTCATAGCTAGGGTTTAAGAACAAAAATATGGAAGAAGGATGTGTGGGATTCTCTCTCCCTCTCTTGCACTCGAACTAGGGCCTTACCCCCTTTATATAGGGTGAGTATCCATGCCCTAGGACGACCACCTTTGGGTTAACTTAGTTCTATTCCCAATAGGAAACAAATTCCTTCATGGAAAAGAAATCCTTCTCTCCTATTTACCTTCTTGATATTCATTATTGCATGGATAATTAGAAATACGAAAATCCTCCCTCTTATTCTCTTTATTCATACCTTTTTATTCATTGGCCTCGAAATTATATTTTCCTTATGTAGGAAATACTTTCTTCTTAACAAAACCACATAATTTATTAATTATGTATTCCTATTACCCTTTTATTTTGTAATTTGGTATTTTTTTTCTTTCTTTCATCTTTATTGGGACTCCTTGGATCCCAAGAAACTCAAAGATTTCGAAATCCATCTCTAAGGATACTCATTATTCTTTTACATGCATCAAAATGCATTATTCTTCTTTATCATGTTTATTTCCTATTAAAATATCTCTTTTTTGATGATTTCTCTTTATTTTTCTTTTATTTTCCTCATTGGTATTCCTTTTAACATTAGAAATCCTTGGGATATGAAATTCCACCAAGAATAACTCAATTATACCTCTTTTCATTTGTTTTCCACATTTTACCATTATTTTCAATTTCTTTCTTAATAAAGAAATACTTAATTGATCTTTTCTTTTCTTTTTGCATTATCTTTGCAACTTTAGATTCCTTGGAACCCAAGGAACCCAAGAGGCATGAAATCCCTCTTTGGATTTGCCTTCTAGAGGTTTCCACCTCATCTCTCTTTTCTCAAAACTCAATTATTCATTTCTTAATTGAATTTCCTCATTATTGGGCCCAATAGCCAATAAAGCCCACAACACAATCATCAAGGCTATTGTAAACAAAATCCATTTATTCAAAACAAATTATATCATTATTTGTTCCAATGTCTTTAATGTGAGAAATTACATTCCTCACCAAAGGAACCCAAAATTTGGGGTTGTAACAGTTTCCATCTATTTTTTATGATTCATATTGCGACATCCGGATTGCTCTTGGTTGAGCTTACTATGCACTTGTGAATAATAATGATTTTTTAAGGAAACTCCACAATTGTGTGCATCACTCTGCTCATGTTGGCATTTAGTGAGAGTGGATATTCATTTATGTCATATCTTTCATGATAATTAACATCTGCTCTGGGATCATAAATAAGACATTTCACATTCTTAGGGACCTTGTTTGGTGGTTGTGACACTTGAGAAAACACTTTTTGTAGACCACTCAAGTTAACTACAATTATCTTCTCCTGCAAGCCATGCTGAGAACATGCATATATATAATTCCTTTAGTAGATTTTTGTTCCCATAAAGATGCTTTCTTACCTTGTATGTGTTATGTAAAATACACAAGTACACTTGTGTAACATTGGGCCCACCACCCAAGGCTCTAGTAGAGTTTTAAGAATTACGACTGGCCCCACAGATCACCACTAGCCTTAATTGTATGCTTTGTCCTCACTCACGTACAACCAGAATAACATCCTGACTGGTCACCCATCCTAGTACTACTCTGGGTTGAGCATGCTTAACCACATAGTTCTTTAGTGATGGGCTCCCTGTAAAGGAGGCACACCTTATTGATATAGATAGTCCAATCATTCCTTTAAAGATCATGTCATCTGAGGCCTCAAAACCTGGTATGTTACAATATCCCCCACTTAGACTCTTGATATCCTCGTCAAGGCTTAACTATATAGCCTCATATTATTTCTCCATTTCAATGTTGACCCAAAATGGCCCATGGACACCCAACTCCCGATCACGGAATACCAGCGTAAGGGTGGCTACATCACCATAGACAATCCTTTCCAACATGCCTAGACTGCATGACTCAATATTGGCATGCTACATGCCCATGTGGGCCCCACACAATTGGTGGGGTTGTGATGATTGACCCCACAGATCACCACTAGCCTTAACTATACGCTTTGTCACCACTCACACGCAAGTCAGGATAAACTTCCCGACTGGTCACCCAATTTAGCATTACTCTGGGTTGAGCACGCATAACCATAAAGTTTTTTAGTGATGAGCTACCTAAAAGGAAGTGCAATTGGTGATATGGGTAGTCCAATCATCCATTTTAAGATCATTTCATCTGAGGCATGAAGACCTGAGATGTTACAACTTGTATCAATGATTCATGGGTTATTATAATTACTTGTCTCCTATTTGTACCGTTTCCATAAAATTTGTCACTGCCGTAAAACATTGGCAAGTTGGAAAATCATGTGACATAAAACAATCATTATCAAAATTCATTACCCCCTCACAACATATCTTTCAACAATGCAACCTTTGATAAACCATCCTGGACGCCCCTCTTAATAACATCCATATTTCTCTCCAAAGTATACATACAATGCAAATGCACGAGAACAAATTTCTTTACATATGTAGTCAAGTGAATGACTAAGTGAATCATTATATTTAAAAATGAATGTGAAAAATACATCTCAAGTTGACAGAGAGTCATAATCACTTTTGCTCATAGCTTGTGTGAATCCTCAACGTCAATCACCTTACGACATATTTCATTGAAGGAGAAAAAAAGTCTTATGACAGAAACCCTCAAATGTCTTTAGAGTATAGCTATAGGAAAAAATTCTTGCGTCAATGTATGACAATCATGGGATTTAAGACCAATTAAAACTTTAGATCTTTATTGACACTAGTGAACATATATTAGAAGAATAACCTTGCAATATCTTTACCTTGTGCAAATAATCACAAAATATCTGTTTCTCATATCTAGACATACTATAATAAGAAAGAGGTAGATATGCCTTAGAAGATCTCCATCTTCTTGGTCAGATGAAATAGTGACAATTAATTTGTTAATTTGTTGTTGATATGATTTACCTTTTCATACACCTTATTCCTTCCAAGTACTGGTTTTGGTTGTCTTCCATCCTCTGATGAACTGTTGAAGAATTTACACTTCCTTTTTTAAGGATGTTAGGAGGAAAGTTATCAACTATGGCCATGATAAATAATCTTAGATAGAGGCTGAATTTTATTACAAACTCGGTATTCCTTTGAGCCCTTTATGCTATAGCCTGACAAATCCCACATGTGGGAAAGTCATTAGTTGTGTAGAATAACACGTCACATATTTTTGGGTCCTAAATAACATAGCACACGTCTTAGGTGATTCCCAAGAAAGTACATAGTTTTATAGCTAGGGTTGTACATCGGTCCAAACCCAGTCTAGACCATTTGGACTAAGGTCCAGACCATATAAGAACCAGTCCGTTCCCAGACTAGACCAAAAAAATGAAGGATTAGACCAAATAACCAATATGTATACACACTTGATTATACAATATAAAAGAACTATGTTATAAGAATTGTAAAAGAACTGATAAATAATTTGAGCTTGGTAACACAAGCCAAGTTATACAATTTAAATCTATTATAAAATATCAAGAATATCACTAATATAATACTTACAGAATAACACATCGATTGTCACAAATTTATAGCATAAAGAAAACTAACACTTACAATTTTTATAAAATTGAACTATACAATTGTTAATATGGAATACACTATTTTATTAACAATTATTTCAATGTGCAACATCCTTTTGTTTTTTCTCAGGAAATATTCAAATTTGTTTAGATGCCAATTGGTGATTGTATAAGTGCAATGTCTAATGCTATTGACATTTACTGATATATTGACATTAGTGTGTAGATCACAATATTAATACACAAATTGGTAGATTCTGGAGTCATTAATAATAATGCACATCCCTGTAACTCTTCATTAATGTTAGATTTAGTCAATATGACTAAAATTTGGACACCCTCACGATCGTCACACGCAAAGGGAACAATGGTTTTGGAAGAATTAGGAAGTTTTGTCTTTTTGAATGGTGGTATTGGTAGGTTGGCAGGCGATGCGGTGGCAGTGGCATTGCATGGTAATTTTAGAGAGGTGTGGAGGGGCATTTATTGGGAGAGAGAAACTTATTTCACATATAACTTTTAATCCGCTAGAATTTTTTGACAATAAAAAATGTTCGACTCCTTGCAAAAAAATACTTTCCAACAAGACCAATGTTGATACCCTTTTGATAAAAAATGATACGAAGTAGAAGAATGAGTATTATTGGATAATAGGTCGATATGATGTGATGAGAGATAATCATTGGGTGTTTTAGCCATTTTTGGTGCTTTTAACCATTTTTATAAATGGGCGCATATTCATCAATTTTGGACAATTTTTAGTGATTTTCGGGCACTTTTACATGACTTTTTGATGTTTTTAGCCATTTATGGCCATATTTTCATCATTTATAGTAGCTTTTTTGTCATTTTGGGAGCTATTTAGCCATATTTTGAGACTTTTAGTCAATTTTTGGTGGATATTCATCATTTTTAAGCGCTTTATTTATGGGAATATATTCATTAGTTTAATCATTTTTGATGATTGTATGGTGCTTTTCATAATTTTTGGTGCTATTTTGCCATCTTTGGGCACTTTTAGTCATTTTGGGTGCTATTTAGCAATCTTTAGGTGCTTTTCAGCCATTTCTGGGTACATATTCATATTTTTCAAAAGCTTTATTTTGGGCATGTATTCATCAATTTTGGGCACTTTTAGTGATTTTTGGTTGCTTTTAGCCGACTTCTAGGCAATATTAGCCATTTGTGGCATATATTTATTATTTTTGGGTGCTATTTAGTCATGTTTTGGTGCTATTTAGCCATCTTTCAGTGATTTTAGCCAATTTTAGATGCATATTCACCATTTTCAAGTGTTTTGTTTGTGGGCACATATTCTTTAGTTATCAGTGCTTTTAATGATTTTTGGGCGCTATTTAGCCATCTTTGGCCACTTCTATCCATTTTTGGGTGCATATTCACCTTATTCAAGTGCTTTTTTTGGGCACATATGATTTTTGTGTGATTTTAGAAACTTTTGTGTGCCATTTAGCCATCTTTGGGTGCTCTTAATCATTTTTAGGTACTTATTCACCCTTTTCAAGTGATTTGTTTTTAGACACATATTCATCAATTTTGGGCGCTTTTAGTAATTTTGGGCGCTTTAACCACTTTTGGGCACTTTTAATCGTTTGTGGGCATATATATTCACCATTTTTTTGGCATTTTTAGTCATTTTTGTGTGCTATTTAGCCATTTTTAAGTACCTTTAGTCATTTTTGGACGCATATTCACCATTTTCAAGCACTTTATTTTTGGGCATGTATTCATCAATTTTTCTACACTTTTATCAGTGAATACACACCTAACTATCATGAATTGTTCCTAATTCCCTCATCTCCTCCATTTACTTCTATCACTTCCCATGTCTCATTACTTCTCCAACTGCCATCCTCTCCCTCATCACGTTTCTTGTCGCTTCTCTAATTGTACATCATCACTTCCTTCTTCTTTTCTTTTTACTTCCATCCCTAAAAGTATATTAACATTATACTTTCTTTGAATATATTTTTTATCACAAATCTAACAATATTTATTTTGTTCAAAAATTTATCACGGTTGAAAAGTTATAAACAAAATAATTTTCTCTCTCATCACATCCCCTCTACATACCATTTTTGTATTTCTTCCCCAAAAATATAACAACATTCATCTCATTTTTATAAAAAATTTAATGGTTTTTTTAATCAAAAATTCATCATGATTCAAAAGTTATAAGCAAAATAAATTTATTTATCCATTACATAACTTCAACAACCACCCATGAATGGTCACAGCATAAACTTTTGGAACCAAGCGCTACTCCTGAAACACACTTGGGATTTGAGTAGCAAGCGAGACACTCCCTGGTGTAATGGGATGCATCAAAGGTATGACAAAAGCAGGGCCGTAAAATGTGGTCACTTTTCCAGGCTTGGGAAAGCAGCTATTGCTGGCAGAAGCTTCATCGATCAGAACTCCTATTACATTCCCATGAATGGTCACAACATAAACTTTTGGGAGGACGTTTGGTGGAAGAATGGGCCTATCCTTAAGGAGATAGCTCTAAAACCTATTCCCGATGATCTGAAATATTTAAAGGTCAGTTCTCTAGTTAACTTGGACGGTAACTGGGATCTGGACTTCCTCAAAGAATGGTTGCCGGAAAGTACTATTAAGGAGATCATGCTACTCGAGCCCGACCCCCTCTGAAGCGGATGGCATGGACATCCGAGCTTGGTCTCTGACTAAGAATGGGAAATTCACAACCAAGACAACATATAGCAAGTTACGAGAGGGAAAGGGCATCTGTGTTAATGGCCAATGGCGCCTTATCTGGCAGCTGAATACGTCAGAAAACATCAAATTTTTCTTCTAGTTGGTTGTTCACGGTGCTCTCATGACAAACCAACGTCGGATGCAACGACACCTGACCAGCAATGATATCGGCCCTAGATGCCAGCAGGAACCAGAAACCATCATGCACGTGTTGAGAGACTGCAGCCAAGCAAAGGTGGTTTGGGATAAGCTGTTATGCAATGCGAATGCGACTACGTTCTTTGATGAGCGGGACGTCAAGGAATGGTGCTACAAATACCTCAAAATGGATGACGATTTCAAATACACATTCCTGGCTTCCTGTTGCTCGATCTGGTTGAATAGGAATAAATACACCTTTGAAGGCACCCTTATTAGCCCTGTTCAACAGACCAACGCAGTGAGGCACAAAGCAAGAGCGCAACAGGAAGCTTTCAAATGTATAAGAATCGGTAATGAGCTTGAACAGTGCAGACGGTGGACAAAACCTACCAGCAGTATGATCAAACTCAATTCTGATGCCGCGGTCAAGGATAAACAGGCATCCTGTGCCGTAGTGGCACGTGACTCTGATGGTAAGTGGATTGGCGGGGCGGCGGAGTGCATGAAGACGGACGATGTGGTCCAAGCAGAACTCTGCATCATACACTTGGCTATGGAGATAGCGACCCAAAACAACCTACCAGAGGTTGCCATTGAATCAGACTCCCTCATGGCTATGAAGATGATAGCTGAGCCCGTGAGCATGAACCCGAGTTATGGCAAAGTTGTCAACAAAATTTAAATGCTCAAGAGAGAGAATTGGCAGATATACTACTCTAACAGGAACACTAATGAGGTAGCGGACAGTCTGGCCAAACACCACCTTAGGATCGCAAGATCGTTTCAAAGTTGCCTCATCCCTCCCCAGGATGTTAGATATTTAGTTCAAAAAGACTTTTGTAATGGTAGTAGTACTACTATGTTTCCCTTTCCCAGTTTAATTAATGATTGTATGTTGGATTTTGATTTAGCTCGCACGAGGAGGGCGGGATGAATAAGATTGCCTCGTGACTTTTCTAAAAAAAAAACCACCCATTTTGAGATGTGCATTACGGGCTGGCGTGTGTGACATGATCATTTTTATAATTAATATGTATAAAAACTTTTTTTATATTATCCCGTACAACCGATTTAGATTGAGGACCAAATTTAGGTAAAATAATAAATCGAAGACCGAACTGGAAGTCAAGTTGGTCCAAGATCCGACTGGATCAAATAGGCGGTCTGGTCTGGTCTGACATATGCACAACCCTATTTACAACTTTGTTAGGTCTTCAATAAAGGGTTTAAGGTATATATGAATTCTATTCTCTAGTTTCTTGGACCTGAAAGTCAAATATGGTAATAAGATTACTTCATACATATCTAACTAGGATAATTTACATGGCTATTGTGACACACCAAGTGTTGTGCTGGCTGTTTAAAGTCTTATATGGATTCATCCCATCAATGCATAGGTCAAGTCTAAGATCTCTTTTCTCTTCACCGGATTTAGGGAAGAAGGAATTGATTGACTTTCTTTTTGGTGCATCTGATGCCTTTCATAGTAGACCATCATCCTTTGCATAACCTTTTGCATGTCATTCTAGATTTTCCACATCAACCGTGTTAGAAAATTGACGTTGAAATCGAGCTATGATGGGTAGGTACACATCCCCTTTTATGAAGTGGAAATCCCACACTAACTACTCAAATTCTCTTCATGCCCCTATTTGTATATATTATTTTCACAATTTGTCCCCACTTAGTCATTTAATGATAAATGATTATGTGACAATATGGTCAAAATATAATAAGAAAGGGTGTTATTTTGGGATTTTGGAAATGAGTTTAAGAACAAATCTAATTATGTGGAGGTGTTTGTTGAGTCACTGATTTATTAGTGTCTTCAGTAATTCCTAGATCAATGAAATAATTCAGAGGCATTTTATAGGAATATTAACAATCATGTGATGCATTAACATCTTAGATGAGTCTCAATATTAATCTGATAGGAAAAAATAATTTTTTTTGCAAAATTAGCCTTGATGGAAAAAATATTTTGTAAAAAGGAGTGTCTTTAATTTCATAGTTGTCCAAGATGGATGCTAACTTATAGGGAAAAAATATCTTTCAAATTGTTTTCAAAATTAAATAGTTTGCAAGCCATCAATTTTTGTTGAAGAAAGTTTTAGTGTTTATTGCCTTTATAAATTTCAACTGAAGTAGATCATAAGCATCATAAACATAATTTTGTGGTCTAGCATATGATGATCCCTAATAATTAAAAGGAACATCCTTTTGAGTTATCCTAGCTTTTAAATTATTAGTTAGAGAGTTATTTTTTTCTTCTATTAAGGCTTCTTATATTGGAAATCAATGCATCAACATTTAGTATTTAGGATTTTGGATAGCTAATTAATTTATTATAACAAGTCTAGTCACATATAATTGCTTTATATCTAAGCAATTAGAAAATAAGGTCATTAGAGAGAGTGACAATGTATTAAACGACCTTGGTCAAGATCTAATACATATAAAGAAAATCTTTAGTCAGAACTTCTTTACTTTTGTAATTTTTTCAAAGTTGATACTTGAAATGATTGGAATAGAAATAAAACAAGTCTTATAGAATATTTTTGAGGTTTATTGATAAATTTTTAAGATTAAAGGAAATTTTGATTTCGGTTGGTGGTCAATATTACTCACTAGACTAAGGATACCAAAAGACACATCAAATGGACAAACGTATTGGTCTACCTTCCTAGCATCAACTTTAAAGAATTACTTGGGGTGATAAATAATAAGTATGGACAATGAATTGTTAGATAGCATTTTAGTTTCTTCACAATGGATGGTTTAAAAATAGTAATGAATCATGACAATCTTTTTGAGATGCTGAATATACTTGTGAATTTTGAAAGAAGGTATCCCAATCAACTATAAATAACATAATTTTTGTACTATTTATTTTTTGGTTTAACACAAAAGTTATGCCCAATGATTGACTCCTCTTATGTGCTTTGTTATATGTACATGTCTACAAATGTTGCAATTAAACTACAAACATGGGTAAGCGCTCATCCCTTCACCTCTTGTTGCTCTCCACCTCTTGTTGAAACAATATCTCATAGTCTAGTAGGGTCCTTCAATATAGAAGGTGCTATATGCTAGGATAATAAGAGGGGTCTACTCAAATCTCAAATATACTAGTTCTATAATCTAATTCTTGAAGGTACACTTTTGTCCTCTTATTGATATACATTTGGTATTGTTTGGTTGTATGATATAAATAAGTCTTCTACCTTGGCATATGATAAACAATTTGAACTAAATGCCTTTTAAGGATATGATGTTTTTCATTATAATTATGATTATATTTTGAAATAACTTTGAAAAAATACAACTGAGTATCGAAATCTCAACATGCAAATAGATCCTCAACTTTTAGTGTAGTGTATGGATACAAACAAGCTCTCACCTAGGGGTTATGAAAGGGACTAAAGTAAATTAAACAAAAAAGTGACACACTTATGGTGCAGTAAGGAGATCCAATGTGTGGTTAAAAAGAGCATGACATATGGTTGTAGAGAAACATGGTCCACTACCTTGAATATCCACAAACTTAGGCAACACAAGAAATAATGGCCATGAACTATATATTGGAAAATGTGATAAAATACATTGGGTGTTCATGAGAGATTTAAATTTGTTAATGTTTTATCTATCTGATTGATTTTATAAATCTAGGAGTTTATATTATCATGCAATTTCACATGTTTCTGAATATCGTACTTGTGTATATGCACTAACAATGTCTTGATTTTTTCCTGTTAGGTAAAAATGATCACTCATAAGATCTGATTCCACACTCAACTACTTTGATGATGAAGAAATAAAAAGGTCTCACTAAATCTTGAGGGATCATCTTAATGTAAAGGGAGTTTTTTATATATTGTAAAAACAGTTTGTTCTTTCATCTTTTCCAAGTTGGGCACTCATACTTAATGAAAATGATTATTTATGGTTTGGCATGGTCTTCATTGTTGGCATCAATGATGGGATTGAATGAAACTCTAACTTTCAGTGGGATAAAAAAAGGAAATGAGCTATAAAACTTTCCAAAAAACTTTTTCAGTTAATTTTCCATTAATTTGGGCCATGAAATCTCATTTGATTAGATACCTCAAATATTGAGTATCCCTTAGATATAATACATATAAATAGTATATCAAATAATAATCAACCATTTAATTCAATGGATATTATGCTACTAATGACTTCTTGTATAATACAACATCTCAATTTTTGTTTAAATTCTTTTACATGGGTTCATACATGGTTTCTATATTTGGAAAAAAGTTAATCAGTTCTAAAAAATTCTTTTAGCATGTATAACTAATTATCATTAGTATATTCCAAGTTAACATCTTTTATTTAGAATAATATACTTTTATTAGTTCCACATCTATGAATTATTAGATAAGGAGAAACAAGTGAATGCATGGTAAAACCAATTTATTTTGATTGGATTATGTTGAAAAACACTACATGGCAGCAAAGTAGTTCATGATGTTATATCCATGGACTAGATTGTCATATTTTTGCAAGTGAAGAGAATTGACTAATTTAGATGCAAGACACTATAGGGGAAAATGAAATGACGACATGTGATAATTGAATAAATATAAGAATGAGACTTGAAATGACAGAACCAATATGTAAATGGAATCAAGATAAGAGTATTGAACTAAATTGCATATTGGAGTCTGATTTTAGTATGTTACAATAATATTACTCAAAATAAGACACTAATTATGCTAAACAACATCAGTAACTAGTAGTTTATGACCAACAGATAGTGAATTTTCTAAAAGATTGTGTAGAAGGTACAAATTTCATTCATTCTTAATGGATCATGACCATTGTCACAACCTATATACAAAAGATATATGATTATCATAGTTACAACATGTGCATATACACAAGACATGCAAGTCAAAACTTGAGTCATAGATACCTTTGGCCTAGACCTCATATTATAAGGATGAATGTAAGACATCACAAGATGATCTTCACCAACCTCCAAGCCACTATCATTCTCCATAGAAAAGCTCCTCTCCAAAGAAACCATGATTATGTTGTTAGTCACCTAAGAGATGTGTATAACCACGAGGTGAGACCCATGTCCCGACGAGAATGATTTTGATAGGGATCAAAGATCTAAATAGTTGGTCCTTATGATATCAACAAAAACTCAGACCCACCTCCTAAGCACCATTGGAGGGAAAAGAGGTGAAAATAATTTTTTTTTTTGAAATCACTAATGATTTACACACTATGATAGGACTTAGATTGTAATGTAATAGTTGGTAAAATCACTAATGGCATAAATATATTTGGACTTACATTTAGGGTGAGTGGGAGGAGATCTCCTCTCTAAAGGATATTTGAATGCAATGTGACTTTATAATAGATAGCATATGCATTCTACCTAAAAATAAAACATCACTTGTTGATACAATGATCCCAATCCTTATCTTGGACCCTTACATAAAATCATAGGAAATGTAATCGGCATGTTTGTTCTTGAACAGTTTGAACATGCAAATCTAGACAGTGAGTGCATTATGGTGTGTATTTCCTTTCCCTGAGATTTACACACCTAAATCAATTGAATTTTGATTAGATGTGCACCTCACAAGCTAGAACACACTTGGTATCTTTCAAAATTTTATAAAGCCGTTATAGGACCTCTATCATATAATAATACACTCACCTACAAGCGTACAAGGTTATGTTATAGTATATGAAAGTGGCAAGTTAGGGGTCGAACCCAAAAGAGAAAGGGGGAACGATAACTTAGTTAGCTTTAACTAGGTTCCTACCGCGGAGTCTAGGTTTGAAGGGTTCGAAGGTTGATTTTAGTTATTAAACTAAAATGATCAAGCAAAAAATTATAGGAAAAATAACAATGAAAACCTAAGCTAACCCTAAACAACTAATTCTAATGAGATAAAGAGAGCAACTAAAAAAGGAAAATAGTAAATTACAATAAGGTAGAAAAAGCAAGACTAACACTACACTAAACTAGCAGTTAAGACTAGAATACAATTAAACAACTAATCTAGGAAGAACAAGGCAAAAGAAACCACAATTAACTAAGAAAGTAAAGGGGCTTTCTAAGAAAGCATGAACTAAGTAAGAAGGCAAATACAATTTTAATGCAATAAAGGGAAGTGTGGGATGTTTGAGGGATGTACTTGTCAATTAGGTTGGGTATGATGACATGTGAATATTATTCTTTCATCTAGATTAACAAACCAAACAACAACCTAGATGCTAATAAATTGCCCTAAACTACTAATTGGACATGGATGAGGTAGGATGTGTACATGGGAACTAGTGCCTAACACCTCCTATCCACCATTATGTGGCTCACTTGAATTAGGGTTTAGGTGAAATTCAATTAGGATCTAGTCAATCTTAGGTTTCTAGGATAGGAACTCTTAGGATAATTAGGGGCCGAGGGTAGTAATGGAGGGTGGAAGTGAGGTTTTATACCTCACATCACCTACATTCTAGCCTGAGGTAACTATACTAAATTCTTATATACTAGCTACTTAAATCTCTCACTTATGTGTAGGAGCATTTATTAACATGTAGGAATGTAGATCCGTTAATTGGACTAAAGAGCAATTCACAAATTAGCTACATATAAGTATTTTCCAAAAAACATAGGTGATTTCAAGCAAAAACAAAGAAGTAATTTATGGGAAATGAGATAGAAATATAACATAATTGTTAGAAAATGAAATGAAAATGTTTACATATCATTTCCCCCAACATGGTATCGAAAGTAACATTTTTGGCCCCAAACAACCCACCTTAGGGGCCTAGCTAGTCATGGAACAAAAAAATACAAAAATGGATAAGAAAGAGGTAGAAGTAGTCACAAAGCTCGATGTAGATGAAGAAATCCTCCTCTTCACCAGCTACAATGATGTGCATGCCCTCCTCTAAGGTGGAATGGCATGGAATGATGGTCAGAACTGGTCAAAACCCTATAAAACTAGGGTTTTGGTGGTGGAAATGGTGAGTGGAAATAAGGTGGAATGGCTAAGTCATGAAAATGGGAGCTAAGAATGAGCTAAAGGTGGATAGGGAGTAGCTAACCTCGAGCTCCATCAGACACCCACATATATATAGGTGGTGGAGAAGCACTAGGTCAAGTGGGGGTAGAATGGGAAAGGTAGTGCAAAAAATTGTAGGGTATGAGTGGTAGGACGTCTGTGTTGGGCAGCACAGCCATGGTGGGAAGGGACAAGCATGACCATGATGGTATGGAACAGTCAAGGTGAAAAATGGTGAAAGTTAAAGGTTGATTTTAGATTCTGAATGGCTGGTGACAATGTCGTGATGGTCACCACAACCATGGTGAGTCACTGGATGCATGGTCGTGGTGTCCCACACGACTACTCAGGATTGTGGAAGTGCTGCTCATACTATTGAGAATGCCCATTCTGAGTTTTGCCAACATGGCTGTTCTGACTGCCATGACTGTGTTGTGGTCTTCGTAGCATGACTGTGTTACTCGACTTGTTCTTCACTTCTTGAGTTTTCTCTTATCTGTGATTTTCAACTTAGTCATGATGACTATTCCTTTGCGTCATGGCTATGTTGGGTTCTTTACTTACATTTTGAGCTTTAAACTTCATGATCCATGAACTTTGTTTCTTTAGCTTGACTCTTGGCTACTAGGGGTACATTGGGGGAGCTTTGGGGCCTTATTTGGGCCTCTCCATCTCTCTCGTCCATCCAAGCATCGTCTAAGTACATGAAAAACATGCAGAGAAGGGTACATTCTAATAGCATTTTCCTTATTGTTTGGTTTGGTAATCTAGATGAAAGATGAGAACCATGCTTGTCCAATAACCTCCCCCAACTAATATTAAAGTTACATCCCCAAATGGCCCACCTACCTTAATCATCTTGTTTAAAACTCAAATTGCTTTGTTTGCTTGCTTATGCTAGTATAGCCTAGTTGTTCTTGCTTAACCTAGTCAATTGCTCAGTTTGGATAGTTAGGGTTAATTTAGATATTTTCTTGCTTTTAGTGGTTAACTTAGTTTCTAAATTGCTTCTTGCTCCTCTAGTGTAGTGTAACTTACCTTTGCCCTTGCTTAGTTAGTTGGTTAACCTAGATTGTTAAACTTGCTTGTTTAAGATAACTTAGGTTCAATTCTGCCCTTTCTTGCTCGTTTGCTTAGATTAATCACAAAACAAACCCCTTTTAAACCCTTCAACCCTAATCTCCACAATAGGAACATAGCCTACACTATCCTAGCTCTAGTGCCCCCTCTATCCCTGAGGACCGACCCCTACTCTTGCCAATCACCTATACTACAATAGTACCCCATGCACTTGCAGGTGACCTATTTGGTAATGTGATTGACTTGGTTAGGGCTAATACAAATTTTGAAAGATCCACATGTGTGTTCGAGTCTCGTGGAGTGCATATAGTCATCCCTTGTTGGCTAGTGTGTACACCTCTAGCTTGACGCACCAGAAACTCATCGACCGAAGAAAAATATATCACCTTAGTGACCTCACAAGTAGGTCCATACTTAGGACCCAAAACCATAAAAACTCTTAGACCACATAGGCCATATCATTATGAATATCAATATAGAGAAAAACTACCTTCAACACATGATAAAAATAGATTGGTCATCATTAAGAATCTAAAATATCAAGGAATAACCTCACGAAGGAGAACAACATCCAAAACCCTAATTTTAGCCATCAACATAAGAGAAAACTAAACCATAGCTAGAGAAGAAAACCTACATATCTAACATCATGCATGTATTCAAAAACTCTTCCATAAAGCAAGAGATAAACCCATGATCAAGAGAAGAAAAACCAATGTTTAGCATATGTATGCAAGAACCAACACCTCCATCATCAACAAGAGTTTGGGTACAAGAATTAGGGTTTAGAAAAGGAGTTTATCTACTCAAGATCATCACATAATCACCAATACTAGTTCAAGATATCATCATCCTACTGTTAGAAACTACATTTTAGAGATACATTAATTGCATGCAAGATTAAGTGCAATAATAATCATGGAGAAAGTTATGTAACTCGCCTTGATTGTAAATAATAGCTCCAAAAGCAAGATGCTCTAAGGAAAGAGAGGAAAACCCAAGCCTGATCAACACCTCATGGTCAAGATATCATCACCTCAAAGAAGAATGACAACCCTAGGTTAAAGGAGAACAAGAAAGAGGGCAAAACTCTCAGCCAAAAAGACCAGGAAGAGAGGAGATCTTCAACTCAACTTACACACTACCATGGAGAATCATGGATTCAACCAAGAAGAGAGAAGTTCCTCAAGAAGAACCACAATGGAGAACCATGGGATTGGCTAAGGGAAAGAAGAGAGGTAGGGTTGCAAGGAAACAAAGATCAAGCAAGAGAGATCACTTACCAAGATCAAGGAACACCAAAGGACCACCAAAGGAGAGTTTCTCCAACCGTAGATCACACATGTAAAGGATCGACCACCTTGATCCAAGGTTGATCTCTTCTCCACTACCAAGAACATAAGGGATGATCTTTAAGAAATAAGAGAGAGGGGAGAGGGTGCAAAAGGATTACTTGCATGCAAAGAGAGGGGTATGTATAACAAGGGTAGGAGAGAGGTAAGGGAGGTTAGGTATCATGCCACATGTGCCACTTGTCCACTATATAACATCCATGCAAGCACTAAACATATGCATGAAACAAGGGTAGTTAAAACCTATAAATAGAACATCCCTTACTTGGTCTAACTGACCATAAGTTGAAGTGAATTCTCTATAACCAAAACACATCAAAGCCCAATCGATCGCATAGGTCAAAACCCTAACTCCTAACGACCAAAGAAAGGGGTCAAGAGCTCATCGACCGAGGGGAACACTGTTGGTATGTATGCCCTGAGAGCCAATCATGGGATGATTGGTGGGATACATTAAGATTGATTTGATAAATATCAAAGGCAAGCTTCCAATTCTTTCTGATTCAGTCGTATGAGATAGTTAAAAAAAATATTGAATGTCTAGAGAATGATAGTACTCAATGATGTATGCCTTCAGGTTCAGGACTTGAACGATGAGATCATAAAGATGCTAAGAGTTTGTACATTCTTATTATGTCCCTAGTCGGATGTCATTGTGGAAGGTAGACAGACAAAAATGACACACAAGACTAGATTGTGGTGTTGGTTGATGACACAATCTGGTTAGTCATGATATGGAGATATCAAACCAAACACATAGGTACTTGTTAGAGAACAAGTTTATCGGACATACCCACCGTGAGTTTGACACATGGAACCATGAAATAGTAGTCACAGTCAGTTCTCACAGTGATGGTGGTGAGTGTGATTCTTTGACCTAAAATCACTACACTCAACACATGTGATTGGGTATACTTTGACATCATCAAACACAGTCCTGAAACATGGGTTGTTATAAAGGTGATGATTGGGTGGATTTGACACATGGGGCTTTTGAGGGGTGAGTGATAGATATGGGATTTGTCCCTCCTAAGAGAGTTTGATATCCATGACCACTTGATGAGTAGGATTGAGATAGGCGTGCACACACATGTGTGAATCAGTATGTGATATTGATGTCATACATATCTCCTTCAATCTGCTCTGAGATCAAGAAAGTGAATGAACGTTGATAGGATGACTGTTCCATGCCTTGAGTTCATTCGGGATATCAGTAACAAAGGAATTATACATTCGTTATAACACTATTCATGGATTGTAGGATTGAAAGTTGTTCTCCAACTTTCTATTTCACTTGGGTAGCACTTATGTGCGAATAGGCACCGCTCTTTGCTTGTGAAGTCATAAGTGTTATGGACTTTCACTGCCAACGTGAAATGGACCTGTAGGGTCACACACATAGGATTTAACCTGGAAGAGGATTTTATCAACAAACAATGTTTAGATTGATTACTAAAGGAGTTTAGTAGTTCAATTAAACACTCAATTAATTGATAGCTCAAAATCATAGTATTCAAGGTGTTGGATCGATTGATTAGAGTACCAGATTGATTGAAACTGCAATTGACTGATTTGCACAAGTCTGCTGCCCCAACTAATCGACTCATGTGATGAACCAATCGGCCCAGGTTGGTGAACCGATCAGCTAATGTGATGAACTGATCGACTCAAGATAGGTTGAACCGATTGGCTCAAGAGTTGAACCAATCGGCTCAACTGGCCAACCGAGATCGTTTGGAAAGTGAGAAGACTATTTTGCAAATACAATTTGTTTCACTTATACAAATTTGATTTGAACGAGGATTAATATTTGATTAATCAGAAACAAATATGAAAGTCAATTTGAGTTGGACCAGGACCACGAACTGATCATCTCATGTGATGAACCGATCGGCTCAAGTTTCCAAACGATCGGCTCAGGTGTGAACCGATCGGTTCAGATCACCAAATGACCGTTTCAAGGTTGAAACGATCAGTTCAGGTAGCACAGTTGGTTGTTTTGTGGAAAATCTTGAACCCTTCTACTCCTGCATTTATCCCCCATTGCCTGGGATAGAGAACCATGTCCCATGAACCTCCTATATATAGGGGTAGTGGGGGATTCTCAAAGACAACAACTCAGTGCACCAGTTGCTCTGTAAAGTTGTCATTCTCTCTGGTTTTGGTAACCGAGAGAGAGCTCGAGAAAGTGCTACCCGATAAGGGAGGCACAACAAGGGAAAGACAACTGCAGAAAGTGACTGGTGGTAGGAGAGTGTGTCGGTGACTAGTACTCCGACAGGAGGGCGCGACTCCTTCCGATTCCTTGTGGGATAAGGAGATCGTAGTTCCAGGGTGGTCCGTGTAGACTACTTTAGAGGCGGGAGACTTCTGCCACTCAGAAGACAGCTGTCAATCCTAACAGTCCTGGTGAGACCAGGAGGTGCCAGTCCCGGTGCGACCAGGAGCTGCACAGACACAATCTAAGACTGGAGGTGAAGACCACACTAGCTGTGAGGTAACGTCTCCGAGCAAGCCTCGGGACAAGGTACGCCTCCAGAAACCATCCTTCCTATTGTATAGACGTTGACGCGTTTCCTTTGTTCTGGGTTTGGGGAGAAGAAAATTTTTGTTTCCGCTGCCTTCTCTGTCTCCCCTAAAACCTAACAGTGGTATCAGAGCCAGGTTAACTGCTCTATACTTTAGGATTATCGATATGATCGATTTTGGTTTGTCGCCTTTATTTATTGCATATGATGCAAATAAAATTGGCTTTATGCATGTCCAATCCTAAATCCACAAATCCCAATATACATATATGATATGTAATATGAATGCACTCGATACACATCGCCCTTAAACAAATTTTGTGGTGGATGTATAGCGTGGTTATGGCCAATAAACCCTATGTGTGTGCTTGGTTGTATGTGGTTGTTTGCATCTCGGTATGCACACCGATTCCCTATCACCTATTCATGATGTAACTCAAGATAACTCGAGATTTATTTCCTACCTTTGCTCCCCCCGAATGTAACTCGGGGTTTCCCATTTAAATGTAAAATAGGATAGATCTTTTATTTCCTATTATGTCAAAGAACAGAGGACAACCTGAAGACAACTGAGACGATCGGTTCAAGGGTTGAACCGATCAGTTGGCGATCCAGATGACCAGTTCGAGGAGCGAGATGATCGGGTGGTGGACATGAGGAGATGCACGACGACCAGGCAAACCGATCAGTTGGAGGATCCAACCGATCGGCTGGTGGCACCCAAACGACCGACCTGATGCCGAGCCGATCAATCATGGAGATGAGTTGATCAAACCCAGTAAAGGAAAAGCACAGAGTTCATCTTATACATGTTGCATGTGATGTAGACCTAGATGACCGTGATTCCTCTTGGCTCGAGGAATCACATTAGGATGGCCATAATCATCGCTTTTATCATTTCACATGTTTTCTGTGGGATATAACATGTATATGATACATACTATGTATTGTGGTGATTGAATATGTATATGTACATATTAAATCAAATCCCTCATTAAATATTAAAGTTTAGATGCCTTCCAAATGCAACACATGGAAAAGCTTGATCGACCAAGTGTGGGCATGCCCTAGAATGGTGCACCGTCTATCTCGTGGAAGCGTGAAGGATGAATGTGTGGGTCTGCCCAAGCAGGGTGCACATTCATCATGTTGGCTTTGGGTCAGACTTAAAAAGGTGACCTAGATAGGATCTAGAACCTTGAGGCATGGAGGTGATAATGGCAAGGAGTTGCATATGACATATTTCAAGAGTTGCATATGATGCAATTGGAAAAAGTTGCCTACCTAGAAGATATAAGTTGTGGGTGACAGCCCTAGCTGGTCCATGACTCAGAGGATTTTAGGATCTTGACCCACTAGAAGATTGTACACTATAATCTTTCGAATTGATGGTGAGGGCTATCAATTTGAACAAAATAGTGGGAGAAATAATTAATTAAAGTCCTAATTATATCGTCAACCTTTCAAATCAATCAAATAAGTCAAAATTGAGTTTTGGACTAAATTGCATATATTTCCTTTTGTAGTACAAATGACAACAAACAACAATCACTTCTCATTGCGATCGGTCCTTGAGAAGGACAAGCTGAATGGGACTAACTTCCACAACTGGTTTAGGACATTGAGAATTGTTCTCACTTAAGAGCGCAAGCTCTATGTCCTAGATACTCCAGTTCTAGAGGAAGCTGCTCCTACCACACCACAGGCAGAAAGGGATGCTTACAAGAAGCATTTTGATGATGCCATTGATGCAAAGTGCTTGATGTTGTGCTCCATGAACCATGAGTTGTAGAGACAACATGAGAACATGGGTGTCATTGAGATGATTCAGCATCTCAAGAACATGTATGAAGATCAAGCACGACAACAGAGATATGATGTCTCCAGGGCACTGTTCAAGTGCATCATGATAGAAGGAGATCCAGTTGGTCCTCACATGCTCAAGATGATTGGGTATGTGGAGAACTTGACGAGACTGGGATTTCCACTGAGCCAAGAGTTGGTTACTGACGTGATACTACAATCGTTGCCAAAATCCTACAGTCAGTTTGTGATGAACTACAACATGAACAACTTTGACAAACCGTTGACAGAGTTGTTGGGCATGTTGAGGACAACCGAGACACAAATGAAGAAGGACAAGCCTAAGTCTGTGATGATGATCAGCAACAAGAAAGGCAAGTCCAAGCGCAAGGGCAAGGGCAAGGTTAAGAAAGGTTCTGATGCTAGCCAGGAGCCCAAGGCGTCTTCAGCTCTCAAGGCCAAGGGAGGCGTGACCAAGAGAGGCAATTGCCACCATTGTCAAAAGCCAGGACATTGGAAAAGGAATTGTCCACTCTATCTGGAAGAACTAAAGAAGAAGGAGGCAACCAACGTCTCCACCTGAAGGTGTCATGAAATAAACTTGTAACATTTTGAGGTATATGATACCAAGATATAAAATGTAAATCACTCAATAAATGGGACAAGTGTTGCCACCATAGATAGGAGTACTTTAGTTTATTTTCATCCATGAAGGCATGTAATAGAGTTATGAACTGCTATTTCATATTTTCCAATGGATAGAAACACATTATTTTTGCATATTGTATGACAATTATGGCAATTAATAAAGTTGATGTTTCAATCTTTGTGGCAATGCCTTGTTTATCTTGTGATACTTGGTATGCATAAGATAACATGATACCTAAAGGTTATTGATAACTCAAACAATCAAATTAGCATAAATCATGAGAAATTCATTTCTAGTTTCCATATGATGGATAAATATAGACTCTTTTGGTTAGAAAACTAGTAAGAGACATGAATCTCTTGAACATGATAAATCAAACTTCACTAATGGTAGTGGGAGAATGATTATCCTATTAGGTATAATACATGTGATGTATTTACATACCTATTGGACCTAATTCTAATACTTTAAATGGTGTTTAGAGAAATACCAATATGAATATCTTGAAGTGTTCAAGAATATCATAGATGAAGTACGAATTTGGTAAAGTGTTAATTCTTGATGAGATCAATGAATGAAACACTTGGAGCAAATGTTTGAGAACCTTATGAGTGATTATGATAGTGTATCATAGTAAACTCATGGTTAAGGCATGGTGATGTCTAAATCGAAAGGAGTCATACTCTAAGGAGTTAGAGGATGGTTATCAAATAACTAATTTCTTCTTAAATAAAGAATACCCCACACTAATAAAGGACATTAAGAATCACAAGGAGTTGTGAGTTCTTATATCCTTGACAGATACACCTCAATTATCTATGTGATGAGTTGCTCATGTGATGAATCAACTATCTAGATGAACATGAGGAACCATTTTTTTGAGTTATACTTTATAAACATTACATCCTAAATGACTTCCATGTGAACCATAAGGTATGACCTTGATGGTAGCACCCATTGGGATGAAATCAATAAGTGAAAATGAATCTTAAGTGTTAAGACACATGGATGACATTTTGAGAAGGATGATGCTTGTTGATTGCAACTTAATGACTAAGATATTTGGCATATGGATACTAAAATTGCATTCCTATGAGGAATAAAACAAGGATGTGTACATGACACAACCTATAAGGTTTATGAATCCATTAATGCAAATAAAGTCTATAAGTTACAATGGACTAATCAATGTGATTTATTGAGTACAAGCAACTCAAAATTGGACCTTTACTTTGATAATATAGTCAAAGGGTTTGACTGATATGGCAAAGATAAAGAAGGGATCTGTGATTTTGTGGGAGTGTATTCACATTCCACATGTTGATGTGAAATGAAAACTGTTCTAGAATGGAAATCCAAAGTGGAAATTATCTTTAAGGAAGATAGAAACATTTCCTATGTGATAGGAATAGAGATCTACAGAGATAGTTATAAAAAAACCTCTTGACCTAAAAAGAGAAAGCATACATTGGAAATCTACACTAAAGGGTTCAGTGTGCATAGATTCAGTGGGAGATCACCTGTCCAAGTTGCATGGAGTTGGTATCCCAAGGCCAAGTGTCCAATTCTTATGAAGAATGGAAACACTAAGAATAGATATGGATCTATCATGTATGTAATCATCCCATTATCTTGCATGTATGGACATAGCAAGAATAAAAACACATTTATCATCTTATATGTAGGACATGACAATATGATATGCTCATCCTGATAACTCATATGTAAGACATGACGAGTGGATGTCTGTCTAGTTCCAATAAGGGTTACTAGAATGCCATAAGAACTTGATAAGTACTAGTTTTATGGAAATAAGGAAGGGTTCACTGTAAAGAGTTACACTGATGCGAACTTCTGAAAAGCACAGAAAATTAATCGCAAAATATATATGGGATATATAAAAGTGAATGTTTGTTGATAAATGGAAACGTTCCAATAAAATCATTTAAAGGGAAAAGTCGAGTATCCATGTGTTAGAGAACAACAATGGATACTATATGGATCTGGAAGTTCATGAGATGAACTTACAGTTAATTCTGGTCATTGATGACAAGTTAGGAGTTCTTGGTCATGCAATGTGGCTAAAGGCTAGCAAAGGAATAGTAGATCACATATTACGACAACTCCATCTCATATGTATGACGTACAATGAAGAGATGAGAGACATGTAGTTGATACCGACTTTGGCAAGGTGTTGCCATAACTCACTGTGTTAGCACTAGAGCACAGTAACATGTGGACATGTTTGAAGATCACTATGAATATGATTCAAAGGTGATTGGCTCACAATGCAAGTGGGAGTCTGTTGGTATGTATGCCCTGAGAGCCAATCATGGGATGATTGGTGGGATACATTAAGATTGATTTGATAAAGATCAAAGGCAAGCTTCCAATTCTTTCTGATTCAATCGTATGATATAGTGAAAGAACAGATTGAATGTCTAGTGAATGACAATACTCAATGACGTATGCCTTCAGGTTCAGGACCTGAACGATGAGATCATACAGATGCTAAGAGTTTGTACATTCTTATTAAGTCCCTAGTCAGATGTCATTATGGAAGGTAGATAGACAGTAATGACACATAAGACTAGATTTTGGTGTTGGTTGATGACAAAATCTCGTTAGTCATGATATGTAGATATCAAACCAAACACATAGGTACCTGTTAGAGAACAAGTTTACCAGACAGACCCACCGTGAGTTTGACACATGGAACCATGACATGGTAGTCACAGTCAGTTCTCACAGTGATGGTGGTGAGTGTGATTTTTTGACCTGAAATCACTACACTCAACACATGTGATTGGGTACACTTTGACATCATCAAACGCAGTCCTAAAATATGGGTTGTTATAAAGGTGATGATTGGGTGGCTTTGGCACATGGGGCTTGACGTGTATTTTACTACGCGCTAAAAACACAAGTGAACGCGTCGAGTAGTACAGGCCTTTGTGAGGCCCGAGTCGAACACAGTGATAGTCGGAATTGTTGGAGACTCTTACTAACTATTTGCGATCAGCTAAGCCGAATAACAAATTGAGGGTTGTTGTTAAAAATAAAAGAAAACAAAAACAAAACAAAGAAAACGATCGATTAAATGTTAATTTAATCAATTCAAAAGGGTATCTTTAGGATTGCGGTTTCACCGCGGGTTTTCATTGTATTAAATTTTATATAATGCCTCAATTTTATCTCTCTATCCGGGTAGTGGCCTGAAAACAGAATTATCCACTGTCGTGGTGCAATTCACTACCTAGGTTTAGGTCGGTTCCACCGTCGTAGTAACCTATACCCTAAACTAGGTGCATTATGATCGATCTCTCAGTTTCCACCATTAATTTTGCACCACCTTGTTCAAGGGATTTGTCAATTAATGTAGATTTTGTCTCTTTTCAACCGTTAATCCTTCTTTCAAAGTGATTAAGGGCATTAGGTTATTATTATGGTGATCGAGCATAACAATATATTGAGAACACGAAACTATACCACGGATTTGAGGGATAAAAAAATGAATTACTCTTATAAAATTGTCATACAATGAATTCCCAGGCTACTCCTGGTCCTAAAGATGAAGGGGATTAGCCCCACATGTTCATCTCACACAAGTACATGGTAGAAATAGGGGAAAACATGTGAAAAACGTGGAATGAAAGGGAAAACCCCTGAACGGAGAAGAACTGGTTGATCCTTAGTGTAGAATGCGTGCTCTACCGCCTTTCGGTGGTGGATTCCGTCTCCTTCAGCCTCCGGATCAACAAGTATGAGCTTCTAGCCTCCGTTCTCCTCTCAACCGCTCCTCGGTACTCGTGCAATGGCTCATGAGATCATCCCCCCATCTGGGCGGCCATCATTAGGTATAACTCCCTCATTAGGTCCTAATTAACCACGACCGTCCGATTGGTATCAATCTGAATCAAACGCATATCTTCCGGTGTCGATACCATCGACGCGGGTCGATGGTATCGACCCAGTGTGGTAGCGGCAGCCCTTCTTTCTTTTCGTCCGAGTGTCTGATGTAGGCTCGATACCATCGACGAGGGTCGATGGTATTGACTACCCTGTAGCGACGATTTTGTCCTTTTGTGTCACTGTAGCCTCCATGTGTCGATGGTATCGACTTGGGGTCGATACTATCGACTACTTCTTCGCCTGCAACCTGAAGGTGACTCGATACCATCGACATTGAAGTCATCGACACTTTGCTGCTCCTTTCGGCTGGCAACCTGTAACCATGTCGATGGTATCGACTTCCGTCGATGGTATCGACAGAAGCAAATACTCGTTTGTCCTGAAATTCAAACATGGAACCAAATAAATTCACACAAATAATAATATTTTGATAATTGATGCTCAAAACGATAAGCTAAAGGGGATTTGGCATAATATAGCAGCAAAGACCAAAGTAGATGAATTATGCGATATTAACCATATAAATGACTAATTAAGGCATAAAACACATATGAAACAGGTCTATAATTGCGACTCAAAATCGTCGCATCAAACTCCCCTAAGCTTGAACGTTCCTCGCCCTCGAGCAACTAATCCTTAGAATAGAATTGCCAATGTCAACTGAAAAACAACACATCACAACCAACATCCAAATGACTCCCACCAGACATTCACATACCGGCCCTCTCTAACCACGGAACGGTAATTACCCTGAAGGCGACAATAATCATCAATAAAAGAAATTGACCTCAAAACCGATGAACACTATCACATAAGGCAGTTAACATAATAAAACTCACCGGTTCAGACTTGGTGCATCTTGTGATCTCCTAAACTACGTTGCTCGCCCTAACTACCATCTACATGGAAGCAGTTCTCCTGATATACATTAGTGAGGAGAAATTCACGGTGGCCTACCAATCCGAGCAACGGGTGGATGAAATGGGTGGCTCATGGAAGAAAATGGAAGTATGATACAGTTTCAACATGCATAAAACAAAAATTCCCTAAATGATGCAAATGCACATGAGAAATGCTCTAATGTCTAAGATTAGGTGGAATGATGCATGCACTAACCATCCGTCTCAAAATGAGATGGATATCTGATTAAGCTACATCATGTACTCAATTTTCTTGAATTGTAAGTGATCTTATGTTCCTTTCTCCTTCTTATTCTACTTTCTTCTAATTAACTCTTTTTTTTTCATTGTGCAGATTTTTCAGATTTTTTTTTCATTTTCCAGCCCTTATATCCCGAATTGATAAAGAATATTTTATTGAGCTTATTTTTCTTCATACTCAGAAATTTGCACTAATTAGAAGGTATGGAACAATTTAATTCACCATTGGAGGAAAATTGAGATACATGATATACTTTATGCATGAAAATTATGAATGCAACTACATGGCATGCACCTAAAGGTAATGTGCATGTATCACTATTCTACTTTTTTTTTCCATTTTTCAATATATGCAAAACATGTGAAAATAGATTCAATGCAGAGCCTATCTATATGCGATGTTGTCAAAGAAGTTAAAACTGTACATTACTTCCAAATCTTGGTGGATTGTGAAAACAATGAGGTGGAAAGATCACAAGACTAGATGACTGAACCTTAGAAAGATATTATGTGTCCCTCCTTACTGACCTGTGTATTAGTTAAGAGGTTTCTCCCCCTACTTCCAATTAGAGTCTCATTACCATTTGGTCAGTTTAGGCTCAAACAACCATTTCTGTCCACTTTCATGAATCATTGGGAGTACGGTTGTGAAATTTTGTTTTAGAGTTGAAAAAACCAATCATTTTCATAGGATATGTGCCCAAGGTTAAACAAGACAAGCTTTTCAAACACACAAAATTTTTTTAATTTGCCCTTGATTTTCCCATGCACTATTAATGAGATGACACAACTTTTATGACATCCACGATTACACTAGATAGCATGTGGATCCTACAAAAACTAAAATTGCAAGAAACAAATAACAAGAACAAAAGTAATAAAGCTAAAAACTAAAAACAATAAAAGATAAAGATGTTCCAACTACCCCCCTAAGCTTGAATTCGACTATGGCCTCATAGTAAAAAACAAACTTAAAGATTGGAACAGTTATACCGGATCATTCTTGTAGTGGTGGAGGCAGGTATTGCGGCGCCGTGGGGTCCCAAGATGGGTATTGCCCCTGAAAGGTCGGATCATACTGGGGCATTGGAGGAGGTTGTGGATACCCCCCAAAGTAATTCTGGCTCTAGTAATGATCATAAAACGGCTGCTGCTGCTGCTCCATCCTGTGCAGCCGATCGTGGATGTTCTCTTGATTGGTGAAAAGAAGGCGCTCATTTTCGAAGATCGCCTGCCGGTTGACATAGAGCCGGTTGGTGGTGTCTTGAATACCAGCATAGGCAGCTGTGTGGCTATGTTGCGTCTACTGGATGTCTTGAAGCATTGTGTACATCCCTTGCATAGAATATACATCCTCGCTCGGTTGCGAGGGCTGTGGTGGTGGAGGCCGATGCGGAGAAGACGAAGATGCACCCAGATGCATCCTAGGGCGCTTCCAGGGTGCCACTCGTGATCGAAGAGGTGTGAACGCCTCTTCCTCCTCTTCCTCCGCCTCGTCGTCATCGCCATCGTTGTTTCCGCCGTCTTCTTCATCAGAATCGATGGCTATGATTGGCCACCGGAAATGTTGCGCGCCATCGATGTTGAAGACGGGGTCAGGTAGAGAACACTCCTGATATGCTTGATTTACATGGCAGTGTGAGAACGCCACGCCATCTCGGAGAAGAATGAGACTGGACCGGTGTAAATGTTGCATGTTCACCTTGCTCTTAGTAGATAGAGGAGTGAGGGTCTGGAAATTCAAGCCTAGGTATGAAGCCAGCTTGGTGATTAGCCCGCCGAAGTGAATCAACGCTTTCCTCGTACTCCGCTTCACCGCCAAAACCCGTTGCAGAAAGAAGGCGCCCCAGTTGCACTCTTGTTGCGTCAGGAGCTTGTAGAGAAAGAAAAGGTCAGGCTCCTGAAACTTGCTAAGGGCTAGGTCGCCCCGAGAAAACAAGGTGGAGCTCAACATCCGGTGCAAGACCCAGACAAATGGGTGCTCGAAGTCGGCTACCGCGGCGTTGTGGTAGCTAACCGACTTCCCTTGCGGCACCGTCACCAAATCGGAGCAAATGGCGTCGTAGTTGGTGCGGTTATCCGGCCGCCTGTAGTCATATCGCGAGTGATTCCATTTGAAGATGTCATTGAACTGCTCGAGGGTGATGGTGTAGTCGCGGTTGTACAGCTGAAAAGACACCCTGCCCTTTTCCCACTCGTGGTCGCTTGCTGATATCTCATTGGGCACAACACAGACGTCCAGTGACGCCATGAATTCCGCCACCAGCTCTTTGTACGTTGGCCACTCGCCGAAAAATGGCTGGCCATCTTCATGGTACTCAAGCTCATCGTGTCCACGGCCCGTTTGGTGGGCCTGCCCTTTCAGTACGTAATCCAGATTGGCCTTGAAGCCAAGATCACGGAGCATCTCCAGATCCACGTACCGGATGGGCTCGATCTTGCGCTTCAGAATTTCTTCATACACCTTCTTCACCTCCGCGGATGGGTGGACCAGTCGAGGACGTGCGACCGATGATGGCAGTGGTGGCACGAACTCGGGGATGTCAATCATGTGCGCGCGCGAGGAAGAGGATCCAGATGTATGCACCATTGTTGCGATGAGAAAAGATATTAGAAGAAGAGCTCGGTGAAGATGGAGAATTTAATCTCCGCTCGGTGATGATCGTCGCTTGGTGCTGCTGTTCTTCGGGCTTGGATGGCTCGGGGGAGTACTCGGCACAAAGGAAGAAGAGAGCTCTAAAGGTGTGACGTTAAATGACGTCATGAATCTCCTTATATAGACTTGGACGGTGCCACTGTTGGTCCGTCGATACCATCGACGCGAGTCGATGGTATCGACACCTGTCGATGCTATCCGCCTCCCTCGCGAGTATCGACGGTCGTCGATGGTTGGATCTTGAAACCCGGATCGCTGACGTGTCGATACCATCGGCATGGGTCGATGGTATCGACACTGCACCCAGATCGATGACGTGGAAGCCGCGATCGCCGTTGATTCGTTTACGTGGATTGGTGACGTGGAGTGTCGATACCATCGACATGTGTCGATGGTATCGACTTGTCTTTGTTGCAACACCGCATCTTTGCGTCTCAACCTGTAGATGTGTCGATACCATCGACATGGACATCGATGGTATCGACTTTCCTGAGTCAATTTTGTTTGTAAATATCCAGAGAAGTCGATGGTATCGACGCCCGTGTCGATACCATCGACTTTTTCTTCACGACCTGCCTGTAGGTAAGTCGATACCATCGACGAGGCCGTCGATGGTATCGACTCAGAACAAAATTTGCAGTCGTCAACCTGTAACCCGGTCAATACCATCGACTAGTGTGTCGATGGTATCGACTCTGCCTCAGCCTGCACATCATACAAACCGATCACGGTATCATTTTTACACAAAAAATCAATCCAAAACAAATCAACCTACGATTGTAAATAAAGTATCCTAATGTACCGATGGTTGGGTTGCCTCCCAACAAGCGCCCTTATTTAACGTCTTAGGCTAGACTACATGAAGCTCATCATCTTTTCACTTTGGGGCATGTGCTCAGAGGATCTTGCGGTAGTTTGAATTCAACTCAATCTCCTCCAATCCCCAAGGACAGTGTACCTCTTCCTAAAGCAGTAACGACATCCGTCGTCGCTTGAAAAGGTCTTCCTAGTAACATTTCACAGCTTTGGAGCTATGGCATATCCATGACAACAAAATCCACTGGGAATATGAGTCTATCCACTTTGACGAGAACATCCTCACAAATGCCGTGTGGCCTTACAATAGATCCGTCGGCCAATTCAATGGTCACCGCTGATTTCTTTAGGTCCTTTAACCCAAGCTTCCTAAATGTGGACAACGACATGAGATTTATGCTCGTCCCCGAATCACATTGAGCTTTAGGAAAATGTCGACCACCTATTGAGCAAGGAATGTAGAAGCCTCCTGGGTCTTTTCTCTTCTTTGGCGAACTCCCGTGAATCAAAGAGCTCACTGTCTCATTCATCCGACAAATATCATCGTCTTTTATCCGCCTCTTCTTATTGATGATTTCTTTGATGAACCTCCCATAGGCGGGAACCTTCTCGATCATTTCCACTAATGGAATATTGATGTGGAGTTTTCGGAATATTTCCAAGAATTTCCTAAAATGACGATGCTCTTTCTTTGGATTCGGATTGTCCAGATTTGACACATCTGTTGCATTCACACGCCTGTGAGGTGGCACATATGAGCTTTTCGGGGCCAACTCCCCTAAGCTTGCTTCAATCACTCCCTCTGACGTGGGCTTTGGTGAGACATCATCAACAGTATTAGCTTGTTGTGATTCCTCTCTCACATTAGATGTTTCCACACGTGCACAAACATCCTTCAATTGTTCTTCTTGCCTAGATGGAGATGCAATATTCATAACTGGCTGTGATTTTTTGAAGAAAGTGTTTCTGCCAGGTAGTCCATAGTAAGTGTGTGGATACGGTATCACCGGCGTCACATGTGTATTAAAAGACATTTTGCTTTCCTCTTTTGCTTCTAGCACCTGAGATTCCTCCTCATTGCTTACCACAGACATATACTTGACCTGATGATGTGCTTGGGCCGCATTTGCATTCTCGGCCAGTTTCTGCTGATTGGCGTGCTTGATAGCCGCCACTTCACTTGAAATCTGTGCCACGGTGGTTTCTAATGCCCGCATCTGTGCTCCATGGCTTTGTAGCATCTGCCCAAATTTGGTTAGAATATCACCTTGAGATTGTAATTGTTTACTAAACATAGTCATCATCTCCTGATTTTGCTGCACCATTTGACCCAGTAGTTCGGTGTTCCTATCTTCAGCTCTAGGCTGTGGCTTGGCATCCGGATCTTGTAGAAAATTATTCGGATCCTTCCATGAGAACTTTTTGTCCTTTCTCCATGCATAGTCATTGTTTCTATAGCCCTGTTGTTGCATGAATTTGACTTGGGCTTCCTCATCCTCAGATGTATCTTCCTTAGCTAGCAGCTTCTTGGCTAGAAGATCTAACTTGTCGTTTAGCTCCTTAATTACTTTGGATTCACCTAAAACTCTGACCTGCTCCACAACGCCTCTGTCACCCCATGACTGTTTCCTAGCCATGTTCTTTAATATCTCCCAACATCGGGTGTCCGTATTATTCAAAAAGAATCCTGACCCAACTGAATCCAAGTTACTCTTATCATGCTCAGAGAGAGCAAAGTAGAAGATCTTCACCTGCATCTCTTTATCCAGCCCGTGATGTGGGCACCTCCTCAGCATGACCTGAAATCTCTCCCAGGTCTCAGAATATGTCTCACCAGCCTGTTGGGTAAAGTTGTGAATCTTCCTGATCATGTCGTTAGTCTTTTCAGGAGGGAAGAACCTCTCAAAGAAGACATCCACCATATGGTCCCAAGACTCCACAAATTCGTCATCTAGGTTGTGTAGCCATTCTCGTGTAACTCCCGCTAGTGAACTCGGGAAGAGCTTCAAGTAGAGCGCAGTCTGCGGAAATCTATCAATTTTCACCATATCGCAGTTCTCCACGAACTGACTCAGGTGTGCGACAGGATCCTCATTCTTTAAACCATGGAAAGTGTTAGACTTCACCAAATTGATTAGATCCGGATCAATCTTATACGTCGGTATATTGATTGCTTGCTTCTTTATCGGCCCTTTAGAAGCAGATGCGGAAGAAGCTTTGATCTTCACCCAAATCGTTGGTTCGTCGGCCATCTCTTCATGTTCGGATTTAGATAACAGTTCCTCTTGATGATCTTGATTATGGTCACCTTCGTCTTCCGAGCCCGCCAGTGGAACCTTTGGTGCGTGCTGCGCGTAGTCAGTGGTACGCGTCTGCACCATGCACAGTACCTGAAAATAGAAAAATCAAATTTAGTACAGTGCTTAAACAATTATTAAAAATTTATAGAACAATTTAAAAATATTTGAAGTTGTCTCAAAATAAAAAAAAATGTGGCCTAGAGTGGCCGCTCGTAGCACTCAAAGTGCCAACAAATTGCCGTATCCCCGACAACGGTGCCAAAAACTTGACGTGTATTTTACTACGCGCTAAAAATGCAAGTGAACGCGTCGAGTAGTACAGGCCTTTGTGAGGCCCGAGTCGAACACAGGGATAGTCGGAATTGTTGGAGACTCCTACTAACTATTTGCGATCAGCTAAGCCAAATAACAAATTGAGGGTTGTTGTCAAAGGCAAGCTTCCAATTCTTTCTGATTCAATCGTATGATATAGTGAAAGAACAGATTGAATGTCTAGTGAATGACAATACTCAATGACGTATGCCTTCAGGTTCAGGACCTGAACGATGAGATCATACAGATGCTAAGAGTTTGTACATTCTTATTAAGTCCCTAGTCAGATGTCATTATGGAAGGTAGATAGACAGTAATGACACATAAGACTAGATTTTGGTGTTGGTTGATGACAAAATCTCGTTAGTCATGATATGTAGATATCAAACCAAACACATAGGTACCTGTTAGAGAACAAGTTTACCAGACAGACCCACCGTGAGTTTGACACATGGAACCATGACATGGTAGTCACAGTCAGTTCTCACAGTGATGGTGGTGAGTGTGATTTTTTGACCTGAAATCACTACACTCAACACATGTGATTGGGTACACTTTGACATCATCAAACGCAGTCCTAAAATATGGGTTGTTATAAAGGTGATGATTGGGTGGCTTTGGCACATGGGGCTTGACGTGTATTTTACTACGCGCTAAAAACACAAGTGAACGCGTCGAGTAGTACAGGCCTTTGTGAGGCCCGAGTCGAACACAGTGATAGTCGGAATTGTTGGAGACTCTTACTAACTATTTGCGATCAGCTAAGCCGAATAACAAATTGAGGGTTGTTGTTAAAAATAAAAGAAAACAAAAACAAAACAAAGAAAACGATCGATTAAATGTTAATTTAATCAATTCAAAAGGGTATCTTTAGGATTGCGGTTTCACCGCGGGTTTTCATTGTATTAGATTTTATATAATGCCTCAATTTTATCTCTCTATCCAGGTAGTGGCCTGAAAACAGAATTACCCACTCTCATGGTGCAATTCACTACCTAGGTTTAGGTCGGTTCCACCGTCGTAGTAACCTATACCCTAAACTAGGTGCATTATGATTGATCTCTCAGTTTCCACCATTAATTTTACACAACCTTGTTCAAGGGATTTGTTGATTAATGTAGATTTCGTCTCTTTTCAACCGTTAATCCTTCTTTCAAAGTGATTAAGGGCATTAGGTTAGTATTATGGTGATCAAGCATAACAATATATTGAGAACACGAAACTATACCATGGATTTGAGGGATAAAAAAATGAATTACTCTTATAAAATTGTCATACAATGAATTCCCGGGCTACTCCCGGTCCTAAAGATGAAGGGGATTAGCCCCGCATGTTCATCTCACACAAGTACATGGTAGAAATAGGGGAAAACATGTGAAAAACGTGGAATGAAAGGGAAAACCCCTAAACGGAGAAGAACCAGTTGTTCCTTGGTGTAGAATGCGTGCTCTACCGCCTTTCGGTGGTGGATTCCGTCTCCTTCGGCCTCCGGATCAACAAGTATGAGCTTCTAGCCCCAGTTCTCCTCTCTACTGCTCCTCAGTACTCGTGCAATGGCTCATGAGATCATCCCCCCGTCTGGGTGGCCTTCATTAGGTATAACTCCCTCATTAGGTCCTAATTAACCACGGCCGTCCGATTGGGATCAATCTGAATCGAACGCATATCTGCCGGTGTCGATACCATCGACGCGGGTTGATGGTATCGACCCAGTGTGGTAGCGGCAGCCCTTCTTTCTTTTCGTCCGAGTGTCTGATGTAGGCTCGATACCATCGACGAGGGTCGATGGTATCGACTACCCTGTAGCGACGGTTTTGTCCTTTTGTGTCGTTGTAGCCTCCATGCGTCGATGGTATCGACTTGGGGTCGATACTATCGACTGCTTCTTCTCCTGCAACCTGAAGGTGACTCGATACCATCGACATTGAAGTCGATAGTATCGACACTTTACTGCTCCTTTCGGCTGGCAACCTGTAACCATGTCGATGGTATCGACTTCCGTCGATGGTATCGACAGAAGCAAATACTCGTTTGTCCTGAAATTCAAACATGGAACCAAATAAATTCACACAAATAATAATATTTTGACAATTGATGCTCAAAATGATAAGTTAAAGGGGATTTGGCATAATATAGCAGCAAAGACCAAAGTAGATGAATTATGTGATATTAACCATAGAAATGACTAATTAAGGCATAAAACACATATGAAACAGGTCTATAATTGCGACTCAAAATTGTCGCATCAAGGCTTTTGAGGGGCGAGTGATAGATATGGGATTTGTCCCTCCTGAGGGAGTTTGATATCTATGGCCACTTAATGAGTAGGATTGAGATAGGCGTGCGCACGCATGTGTGAATATGTATGTGATATTGATGCCATACATATCTCCTTCGATCTCCTCTGAGATCAAGAAAGTGAATGAACGTTGACAGGATGACTGTTCCATGCCTTGAGTTCATTCAGGATATCAGTGACAAAGGAATTATACATTCGTTGTAACACCATTCACAGATTGTAGGATTGAAAGTTGTTCTCCAACTTTCTATTTCACTTGGGTAGCACTGATGTGCGACTAGGCACCACTCTTTTCTTGTGAAGTCATAAGTGTTATGGACTTTCACTGCCAATGTGAAATGGACATGTAGGGTCACACACATAGGATTTAACCTAGAAGAGGAGTTTATCCACAAACAATGTTTAGATTGATTACTAAAGGAGTTTAGTAGTTCAATTAAACACACAATTAATTGATAGCTCAAAACCATAGTATTCAAGTTGTTGGATCGATTGATTAGAGTATCAGATTGATTGAAACTGTAATTGACTGATTTGCACAAGTCTACTGCCCCAACCGATCGGCTCATGTGATGAACCGATCGGCCCAGGTTGGTGAACCGATCGGCTCAAGTTAGGCTGAACTGACTGGCTCAAGAGTTGAACCGATCGGCTCATGTGATGAATCGATCGGCCCAGGTTGGTGAACCGATCGGCTCAAGTTAGGCTGAACTGACTGGATCAAGAGTTGAACCGATCGGCTCAACTGGTCCAACCGAGATCGTTTGGAAAGTGAGAAGACTATTTTGCAAATACAATTTGTTTCACTTGTACAAATTTGATTTGGAAAAGGATTAATATTTGATTAATTAGAAACAAATATGAAAGTCAATTTGAGTTGGACCAGGACCACGAACTGATCGACTCAGGTGTCTAAACGATCGGCTCAGGTGTGAAACAATCGGTTCAGATCACCAAACGACCATTTTAAGGTTGAAACGATCGGTTCAGGTGGAGCAGTTGGTTGTTTTGTGGAAAATCACGAACCCTTCTACTCCTACATTAATCCCGCATTGCCCGGGATAGAGAACCCTATCCCATGACCCTCCTATATATAGGGGTAGTTGGGGCTTTACAAAGACAACAACTCAGTGCACCAGTTGCTCTGTAAAGTTGTCATTCTCTCTAGTTTTGGTAACTGAGAGAGAGCCCGAGCAAGTGCTACCCGATAAGGGAGGCACATCAAGGGAAAGACAACTGCAGAAAGCGACTGGTGGCAGGAGAGTGTGTCGGTGACTAGTACGCTGACAGGAGGGTGCGACTCCTTCCGATTCCTTGTGGGACAAGGAGATCGGAGTTCCAGGTGGTCCGTGTGGACTACCTCAAAGGCGGGAGACTTTTGCCGCTCGAAGGACAACTGTCAATCATGACAGTCCTGGTGAGACCAGGAGGTGCCAGTCCCGGTGCGACCAGGAGCTGCACAGACATAGTCCAAGGTCAGAGGTGAAGACCACACTAGCTTTGAGGTAACGTCACCGAGCAAGCCTCGGGACAAGGTACGCCTCCACAAACCATCCTTCCTATTGTATAGACGTTGACGCGTTTCCTTTGTTTTGGGTTTGGGGAGAAGAATTTTTTTGTTTCCACTGCCTTCTCTGTCTCCCCTTAAACCCTAAAAACACAAGGCACATCCAAAAACTCATTGATCAAAGACACCATGGTCAAAGACAAATCAAGGTGGTCATTGAAACCAAAACTCAACAGTCAACACCAAACTAGGGCATCCATGCAAACCCTAGAAACATCAACACTTATAATGTAACACATCTCTCCACATCAAACCAAGGTGCAACAAGGTGCCACTCTTTTTACAACATAAAGCCAAAACATGTGAGACACATAAAGCATGCGACAAACTGCAATAAAAACCCTAAACATGGGTAAATTGCAATTAGGTCCAAAACAAGCACATATATGTGTAACTAGCTCAAACATCATCCAATCTGGATTAAACTGAAAACATAAGCATGCCACTTGTCATTAAGGCTCATCACATGATTAGATTAAAGTTTTAAGCATCTTATTATGTTAAGCAAGAAAAATCAAGCATAGAGCTAGGTTAGGGGCCTTACATATTGATTTCTCATTCAAAATCCCATTTATTAGTTTATTCTCACTTGGATAAAATTTACCATCTAGTCCCTCTTTTGAGTATCTAATGCAATCTTAAATCATTTAGTACAATTTGATGTTTTGTGCCTAACTACCTTGATTAGACCTCAAACCCACCTAATATACGAAAAAATATTGATCATATTAAAACAAATTGATATTAAAATTTATTATGAGATTAATTAAGTTAGTTGTTCCATATACATAAATAATGGTGTTAATATTTTGAATATTTAATCAAATAGAAATTAAACTCATGGTAAAAATATCAAAGCATTTGGGGACTCTATTTAGAAGTTATACAACCATGAAATAATGAGAGGGAGTAATTATCACCACTTATTAGGAGTTAATCTATAAACTAAATAAAGAGAGCCATAAGTCAATGTATTGGTATTCCAAAATTTAGTTCAAGACAAACTATACTCATGATTTAATATTTAGGGAATCTTGAATTATTTTTGAAGGAGTTATAAAAATATTCAAGTAATATGACCTTAGAAATATCAAATATACATTTTTCCATTTTTCTCTATTGAAAGAGACATGCATACCCTTACTTCTGTAACACCGTTCAGTGGTTATAGGAGTATCAAAATGAGGGTCTTACTCCTTGTCTTCCCAATGATGGCTAGAATGTTAAACCTATTCCCTCCTCCTTGACTCCTCTAACCCAACTATTCAGGTATGATAGCCCTAGCCCTAGAACCCAACAGTCAAGACTACTTCCTTCACTGTCAAGAGAAAATAGATATATAGTCGTTACATGATTGTACATAGCCCCAGACTCCAGAAACGCACATGCATTGCATCCTCCCCACTTCATGTATAGCTATTGAACCCCAACCAGGAACGAGCACAACTCTATAAACCTACAACACCACATCGTCATTGCTAGCCCTAGACAATAGTTTCTTTACTACAAAATCCCCCCATATCTCGATGACACGCTATAACTGTTGCCTCCTCCTTCATCCGGACACCAAATTCCATGCCCCAACAACCTATGGTCTGCAACTTAGACCCAACACCGCCATCCTCCCTTGCCAACAACAAAACTCGAAAACACGCAACCCGTCCAGGATCTCACCTACGATCTGAATCTCTGTAGAGGTGGATCTGAGAAGGTTACATATGCCTTGGCAAGCCTCTCACCATTGAGGACAAACCGAACATGCAACCATGTTTCTGCCAGTCCACGTCAGACATCATACACTTTCCTCCTGATTGTTGTCATGTATTCTTACAACCAACGGTGTAATTTATTCTGGTGACTGATGCAACCACGCATGAGGATGTTGATACTCCTCGAGTAAACTGATATTGGATCACCCTCGACCATGTCAGTAGTGACTGACCATGATATTCCAACTACAATTCACTATTTACCATACTAAGTATCACCATCTGTTTCCATCCTAGCGTGTTAATCACATGATTTTTTAAAGAATAGTATAACCAGCGACATTGCTTTAGGAATCATGGTGAAGTCAGAATCATGTGCCATTCATCAATGGTTTGTTTACTAACTGTCCAAATCTACTAATTTATTTTACTCAACTATACACAAATGACATGACATTTTGGATAACTACTAATTTCTACTCGATTATTATTTATCTACTTTTTCATATTTTAGTAGTTGTCATTGTCAAACTTCATCTCTGCACTTCACCTACTACACAAAAATTTCTTTTTGATGATGTAGCTTAATATCAATTTAGGCTTCTTTTGTAACCATATGATCTATTTCTTCTGTCTAAGCCGGATTCAACAGGTCCTTAAACATTTAAGGATGATTGTCTATTGCCTCATATCTAAGCTTACAAAAGGAGATCATGTTAAGTTCTTCACTGATGGTGGTTACAAAAGCACTATTAACTATCACCTATCCTTGGCACAATAACACGACTAGGAGATCAAAAGATGTCTATCATGTGATTATCTTCGATAGAAGAAAATAACTAAAAAGGAGTGTAGTGTCGTGGAAACCTCAGAGGTGTTGCTCTTCATTGGAGGTGATAAAGATATGGGAAAAGTGTGGTTAGATACTAGGTTCTATGTAGAAAGTTTCTTTCATTTATTGAAACATGTTCGGTCATTCCTACTAGATCTGAATTCTTAATTTTTTTTATTATATCTTCCCAGAGTTCATTCTCTGGGGATTTTTTTTTTCAATCATTCTTGTATACTTATTACCACTTTATTTCGAATTAGATAGAAAACAGGGTTGTTGGAATTTTGTATTTACTTTATAAATAAAATAAAGTGCTATACTGTAATCCTGCCACTGATCGATGTTGCTGGAAGCAATTTGATATAAAATACAATAGGAACCCAGGACACAGAGACTATGATATGGAGCTTCTCGATCTATGCTCATTGAGTTGTATTAACTGCCACATGAACGCTATGATGATGCAATCGAGAGATGTTAAGATGGAACCTGTCAAAGGCAACAACCTATGATCAATGGACCTTGTTGATCAGTGCCTAACAAAGGGTGTTTGTGTTGTATTGAATATTCTTGTTCAAGGACGTGTCTTTTAGAACAATTCACATTGTTATGGAATCTAATCTAGGCACTAATGTTGTGGCTACATGATGGCTCAGATGATGCTCTCAAGGTGTTTGCATCCTAAGGAAGAGGATTATGTACAATGGCACATAAAATAGATATACTTACACACCAAGGTATGTATACAAACAAATAAATGTTTTCATTACATCCAAATTTCTCTTTGTCAGACAATATGGTCCATTAATAAAGCATGTCAATACTTTTAGTTTGTTGAATTGTCAATTCTATAAGGCATTGGCATTCTACTCCCTAGATCTATCCTTTAGTGTTCAAATTGCATGTTCATATTTTAGTTCTTTTGCAAATTATACTAGGTTAAGTTCAAGTGAGAAATAACAACCTTCAACACTTCAAATCTGATCCAACACCACATAGATAAACCCTCTCTTCAAAGAGAATTTTTTATTATTATTGATGCGTTCACCTTTTATTAAGTAATACATTTTGCCAATGTGGACCTATTATAGGAAAACATAATTACAAGTTACTTATGTTACTATGTCCACGGTACTGTGTTTTAAAATACATTTAGATAAAAGGTAGAAATATGATTATACATATTATACTGATCTAGATAGTTGTATAATTAAAGAAGTTATTTCCTCTTATACTTGATCTACCCAGGAATAAATTTCTGGATAGCTATCTAACTTGGGAATAAGTTTCCCTATTATTACTAACAATATACTCTGTATATTATTTTCTTATGATGACTTCCAAATAATTCCTTGGAGTTTGTGTATCCCAATTTCATATGTATGTAATAATAAACAACATATACAGTATAATGGTAACGAGATATACATTACACCAATAATAAACATCATCCATGTCATGAACTTCTGACATAAAGAAGTTTTTTGTTCATTTGCTTTAACGTGTTCATAAAGTAGAAATTGAACATATATATATCCCTTTATTCATAAATTGCAGGAATGTATGTCTTATGGCTCATGTTTGGCATGTCCAGTTGGATTCATTAAAAATGTTTTAAAAGATATTTTAACAACATAATGGATTAAATGTTGTACATATGTGTGCATTGATTTGACAAATATCAATTCTGTTGTGTGAGAACTAATGAGGAAGTCCATAAAAGAGCTACATTCAATGGAATACTAAGTATGTCATTCAAGTCGATCTGAAATAGTGAATAGTTTCTATCTCACTGGTTCATTTAACGTACTTATTGGACTGTTCTTTTCATTTTATAGTTAAAAAGGTATACAATGTCCCAAATAAATATGTGTCAAAAGGAGGAATAAATAAAGTTAGTTAGCACAACAATAATGGTATTACAACATAAAAGTAATGAACCAACCAACATAACATTCTTGGACTATGTGGTATCCATGGAAAATTTGAACCAAATGCATTTTGTATTTCACTATTATTTGTTATATTCATGTAGTAAAAGAACTATTCTATTATTAACTATGACCATCCTCCTAATCAAAGCATAATTCATTTATTTCCATTAAAATATATTTCCAATTTAAATCAACATTGCTAGACTTTATGACTTGTAAAGTAAGTATATAGAATATGAAAACCTTCACCTTTATAAAGTTCACAACCTTCAATAGCAATGGCATATTTATATTCCAAATTATAATATTTTGAAAATAGGAAAAAGTGTAGAAGCTTTGACATTTAACTATTTATGCATCATGTGGATCATGGAATCAACAATGAAAAATAAATAGTTTTCCTTAAGTAATATCACAACCTATCTAGAAGAAGAAGAAATGTATTTAAGTATCATTCTACTATATACACAAGTGCTTGCTTGATAGAAAAAGGTAGTGTTCCAAAAACAACCTATATCGATTGTGAAGTTTTCCATATTTTATAAACCAATAGACATTATCCATGACTACTAAAAATATGAAATACTCTGCCCAAATCATTTCAATGTTGAAACAATCTAGCAGTTGTCATCTACCACCTGAAGTTTCATCCTTGTCTACCAATACAATAAGCCTACTACACTGTCATTGTTGCACCTTAGTATTGCTATTTCTCACCATGTGGAGTACCATTACTAGGTTTTATGCAGCATATTGGATAATATGGTGGTTTTGTGATGGTACAAACTTTGTTATGGGAAGTGGATATTAGCTTAGTTTCAAACAAGGAGTGGTGAGGTAGTAATGAAGTGATGATGATGGTGGCATGTAATCGTAGCAATACATAGTGGCAAAACAATGAATCCATGATGGCATTTCGATAATGATGACATGTGACAATGCATAAAGAATACAAACACAATGCTCTATGCATAAGAGGGAAACAAATTGTTTTAGTATTAGTTTGATATGGTAATTACAATGAAATCATCAATTGCTATAACAAATGGTCATTATCTTTCCGTGTTAGGTTGATAGTAACATGTAATTCTCATTAACGTATCCTGAGAGAGAAATAATGAATAATATATCATTCACTTTTTTGAAACAATATCTCTCATATGATACTTTTGATATATAACTTATAAACTCAATAAAACAATATTTCTAATACGATGCTTTTAATATATAATTTGTAAAGTCAATTATGCCAATTCTTTTGATCTAATGCTTTAAATTGACTCTAAAATTTCTTTTTATCTATAGTTTTGAACCTAAAACCTAATTATATGATAATTTAAATAAACTTTAATTTTTTACAAATTACTTACAAAAGTAAATTTTATTAGTGACAATATATTATGCATTTGAGTGAAGGTTTATCTATTAATTCTTCTAATTTTATTCGTATAAATTAGAATTTAATGTAAAGGAAATATTGTAATTCATACCCTCATTTAAAAATAATTTTTAGGTTAAGTAATATTAGAGTGTATGAAAGCATTATGAGTATAGTCTATTATGAAGAAAAGGTTTGTGCGAGAAGGCTTAACTTAGCATCGTCTTACAATTTATGTAACATTATCTATAGAAAAATATATTTTTAAAGATTTGTAGTCAACATCAATCTACCAATATGAACAAATGGTAGTTTGGTCAAAATTTTGTCATTTTGAAGGACCCAAGTTTGCTACTCATTGATTTATACTTTGTAATGGCTAAAACACTGACCACCCACGAATAAGAAGATGATGGCGTGACAAGCTTCCTTACATTATTTTTTTTGCATTTCAATTTTCATTCAATATCTAACGCTTCTCTCTCACTCTATATAAGAAGTGAGAATTCTACTCATCGTACTCTTATTAGAAAAGTGATATTCTAAAATATACTCATGAGACAATAGGAATTTCCAATTATTAAACTCCCCTCTTCCCCCCTCCCTTTCTATCTTTTCCCCTACTCTATGTGTGTGTGTCTCTCTCTCTCACACACACCCACACACAAACCAATCATGGAGGTAAAATATGAGGTCCTCACTTCATGATATGGGGGCATAAGTGGATGTCGAATCACCCAGATCAACAAATCAAATTGTTGTTCATCAAAATGTAATTAATGGGTACATATAATGATTTATTTTATTGATTCACTTTCATAGATTTGAACTCATCAAAGTGTAACCCATGTTACTTTAATTTATAAAAATTGTGTTTACATGATCAAACAATAATATTCTTGCAATATTGTTTCAAAGATTGATATAGTTATATTAATTTATTCTCATCTCATTATTAATAGGTTGGCTAAGAAAAATCATATGGGGCCTCATAATTGATCAAGTAAAGGGTCATTCATGTAATATATAATATTCGTAATATTATTTAGGGACTTTATGTTAAGTACTGAATGGACAAATGAACATCTATATATATATACATATTCTGGGAATTTGACAGCTAACGAAAGATGCTGTTATCATCAGGGAGGAAGTGGTGATTCCCTATGTCAGTATTCTAATTAGATGGGATCACCCCACCTGGTTCACGTTTTACCAAATGACCAAAGATGACAAACTTTGGTTTAGCATCATCCTTTTATGTTTTGTTTATATAAGAACGGTGCGGAGTTGTGAACGCAAAGAGTCATGCAACAACCATTGGTGGCGGCGTTGTTTCCCTTTGAAGAAATGAAGCTGAGATGCCTGCCGGGATGAATATGGATGTTATACAATTGTGGTGTCTCCCCTTACAACGATACTAAGCCTGATGGACACATTGTCTATAATACTACGCCCACCTTACCCAAATGGGTTGGGTAGGTATATATGCAGCCAACTTCAATTTGCAGTAGTTGATAATGGATTTTAGGATGGGTGTTGGGGATGAATAAGGTGGAAGGATTGGTGTGAAGAAGGCTGGCTTGTTGATCCAGCAGTCAGTCACTAGCTAGCTGTGTATGGAGTGGTGTCCAAGATTATTGGTTAAGAAACCACATCTTTGCGATGTGGAAGAGTTTGTAGTTGTGCGGCAAGACATAGTGTGAATGTAGCAAGCAGTGCGTGGTGACAGAGAAAGACCGAAAGTAGTTTTACGCTGATCAACCCACAAGTGCGCTGCGCAAAGAGCACATACACGCAGGCATTTATGTAGATACATAAGATACATATATCAAGTAAGTAGGTAGATAGCATCACAATTAATTTGTAGCTAGTTGCACGACACGTACAGAGCCATGAATTAATAATCCCATTGACATATATGGTCGTCGTGCCATGAATCCCGTTCACACGGCACCATCGAAATCGACCTTGTTGTGTGCCGCCATCTTCCCATCACCACCAGCACATTCGACGAGTACATCGAGGTTATACAGCACGGGCGTCATGGTGACCGAGCACAGGAACACCAACAGCGGCCCAACGATCCACAGCAGCAGCGGCAACGCGACGTAGAAGAGCCTGTTCCCTACGGTATTGAGTGTGAAGCCTCTGTCGAGCAGGTCGCAGACGTACTCTGGGGTGACAGCGGATGATGCCAGTGAAGCGGCGGGGATGTTGATGAGGAAGTTGACCTGGTTGATGAAGCGTATGGAGAGGGAGTAGCATAGGAACGCGAAGAGGAAGATGAGGAGTATGACGACGTACTTGAGCGCCATCATGACCTCCCCCTGTGCCCCGTAGACTGTGTTGGATAGTGGCTTCTTGATGCTGTATGTGCTGCTTAATACGGCGGCGAGGCCGCAGCAGAGGAGGATGGATGTTGTGGCCATCAGCGTGGATCCCATGATGGCGTTACGGATGGTCTGGACTGCCAGGATGTTCTTCTTGTCGTTGTCCTGCAGATATAGGACAGTCAGTTGGTGTTTACAGAGAGAGAGAGAGAGAGAGAGAGAGAGATCCGGACGAAGAAAAACAAGCAAAATCAATCAGGCACATAATTTAGTTGAAGCAAATAAGATTTGACTTATTTCCTTACCTTGATGATTGCCAGGACCCATTGGCGTCGTCCAGCGGTGTTGATCCCGATGATGGTCCGGTGCGGCTGCGTGCGCACCCGGTGCCAGAGCCAGAAGTGGTATCCAAGAGTGACACCGAGGGCAAGTGGAATAAGAATGAGGTCGAGGTAGAAGTTCCTCCACTCCATTATACCACTTGGTTTTCTGTCTATCTAATCAACCCCAAGCTAGCTAGGTCGTAGGGTACTGGAGGAGGAAGATCCGCACGTCTGAATCGATCCGTTTCAACTACCGGCGGTTCACGGAACAGGGACCTACTTGCCTCGCTATGCAAATGTGTTTCGTAGTATGCTGTAGCTACACATTAAACTGGAGAGGACGTCGCTATACGGTGACGGGTTCTTGGAAGGGAGTGCATATAGCAGGTATATATAGCGGAGGAGCCGAAGGTGGTTGCTGAATGAACGGAGACGGGTTCCTGGAAAGGGATGGATCAGGAAGTAAGGAGGTGAGTGGTGGTGGTGGTATGTATGGTGTGACTGGTTGGCTTGGTAGCGCAACAAAGTTACATTTGCTCCACATATAATGTAATGCAAAACATCCGGCAGCAAAGCAGAGAGAGAGAGAGAGAGAGAGAGAGACGCAGTGGTGCTGTTTGTGTGTGTGTGTGTGTAGGGAGAGAGATAGAGACGCAGTGGTGCATGTTTGTGTGTGTTTGGAGAGAGAGAGAGAGAGAGAGAGAGAGAGAGAGAGAGAGAGAGAGCTAGGCGGGCAGCTTCATTATGCGTGCGTGTTGATAGAAGCCTGGTTGTTGGGTGGATGATTAGTGTGAATTCCACGATGATTAGGCAATGGCTTTCCACAGAGGTAATGCGGGTTTGCATGGCACCAACTTTCGTCTCCCGTTTCCCTTTCTTCACCAATTAAATTCTCCTTTCCTTTCTCTCTTTCCCTCTATCTGTGTGTGTGTGCCCACCAACACCCGCTTCCTCCTCCTTCCCCACGATCCCTGGTATATCTGGGCATCTAGCCCAGATATACTTCCTATCTCTCAGTTCATATTGCCTTCCACGACCCACCACTGCAAGACGCACTTGCGCTAGCTTTTAAGCTTTGTCTACACCTTTTTCCCCTTTCGGATTCCTTAATCAATTCATTTGTCGGGTCTCAGAGTCCCAGTCAGTTTTCTTGCAACATATATATAATCCACGTGGAGCTTTAAACAAGTTGGGGGATTACGTGGATTCTGCTTCAAGTCGCTCCCGCGCACCATTTAAGAGCATGATCCGAGTGGAGGGCACCACTACTGTGAATGATACTGTGTATGTTACGGTTACGGCATTTCATCAGCGACAGATGAGGCAAAAAATTTATGACACAAGTCATCCAGATGAGATGCCCTAACACATTAACAGGCTGGGTGCCAAACTACGTGGCCACCAAGCCCCAATCCGCCGTCGGTACGTCCAATTCGTGCTGAGGACGTCGACGGTTTTGTACGGGGTTCCAACCTCCAACGAAACGACAAGCATCCACCGCAGAGAGAATCTTTAGCACCGATTATAACAAAGCACCACCTATTCAAGCTTTACTATATATACATGGTCTACTTACACTAAGGCCCTGTTTGGTAGGGTGTAGTCGGAGGTAGGAGGAGGAATTTAAAAAGACATGTCAAAAACATAGAAATGTAACTGCATTGATTTTATTTGGTTAGACATTGGTAGAACGTTGTGAATTTATTTTACAGTGTTTGGTGCTGTCCGGTGTTGGTATAAAACACTACCGGTTTGCTCGTACGAGAGATATCACTGCCGAGTCTACCGGTTAATTAATTCAATAATGACCTCCGCAAGTCACGCTGGTACAACTACAAACTTGTAAGCCGTAACGTGCTTCGTCTCAGTCACTCTGGAATGCTAGAAACATACGTGTAAAGACCGGACTACACCCGACCGCAGCCTTTTAAGGCGCGGTACATTTTCCAGGATTTTTAGAGAAATCAGGGAGTCGGGTGCGGCTGCAAATCACAGAACCGCATCCCATCACACCCTACCAAATGCAAAAATTGACAAAAAGTGTTGCGTTTGAACTCAATGCTAATGAACAACACCCTACCAAATAGGGCCTAAATATGCATCATCCCCTCGAGTATTTTCGTTGGCTAACCCACCCATTGATTATACTTTACATCCTTCATGTGGTCAAAAAGCCCCCTCCCTGTATCCTCCACGGTAATGCAAAGCCAAGGTGGTTGATACCGTTGCCCAGGTGCGGCAATGGGTTTGCAGCGAGGTGCATCGACGCAATGTAGAAGTTCCCTTATCCATGGCAATCATATTATAGGGGAGTGGTTTGGGGAGGTGAAATGGATCTTTCAATATTTCATCTACTCCAAGCGCATGAAGCCATCCTCGTCCATATATACCTTCTACGAACATTGTTGCCAATCAACCTTGACCTGACCTCAAATACTTCCGCTCACTGTGCGTCCCCTCGAGTACTATTGTCATTCGCCAACCCATCCATTCTTCTACATCCTTGATGGGTCGAAAAGCCCCCACGCATCATTCTTCAAAACTACTTGTTTCCTAATATTGGATGCTAACCGATTCTTTTAAACATACACTTCCTAACATTTTGTGTAGGGTTTGAAGACAGAAAGCGTAAAAAAAAAGGATCATTCTCACAGAGCTACTAGAGGTTTTGTTTAATAATAACTAGGATACCTCGTGTCACTATCCTCTTTTCTTTTTCTCCATTTTCATCCTTTTCTTATCACTCACCCAACAATGTTCCACATACATTGCCCATGCTTATTCTCGAAAATAATGTAAAATGATAAAAAATACAAATGCTTGATCACAACGAAGCTAGGTATTACAACCATAAATTGTTGGGATGCAAACAATTAGAACATTGACATTTCCCTACATAGACAATTTAATTCAAACCAACTTATTTCACTCCCCCCGTAAAACATATCATATAAATGGGAGTTTATTTTATTTTTTAATTTACAATATAATTAATTATCTTCACAGTACCATGCACATATCTATGATTAATGGAAGACATTGAGAACATTTTGACTATTCCCCATTTTTTTATTTTGGCTTATATACTCGCATCCACCAATGTTCTCATTAGAAAAATTTATTGAGACTTGCTCTATCAAAAATAAAAAATAAAAAATGTTACAATAATGCATACGCCACCTGATCACAACAAAACTATGTCATTAGGCATGCTATCAAAATAATCACAGTCTTACTTAATTAATATTTTGTATGTAATATAAACTCTATTGTAATATAAACATATCATATAAATGGGAGTGAAGCTTTGTATTCAGCCATCTATTGAATCATATGTATGTATATATATGTATGTATATATATGTATATATATATATATATATATATATATATATATATATATATACATACACTCAAGTAGTTTTCCATGATGTAATTTTTTTTTTTTAAATCTAATCTGTTGATCTTCTTAAACATCATGTGAATAGCTCATATATAAAATTTGAGCCCATTTGGACATTCATAGGTCACGTTATGAAGACCATAAAAATTATGCATTTCAAATTAGTTTCGTGCATCGATTTTGTTGCCCTCGGATGAGTGACTTATACTTATCCAAATGAGCTCAAAATTTGTATGTAGCCTAATTATAGTATGACAATAAAGATCAATGGTTTACATTTTACAAAAAAATAATTTTTTTATGCAAACACCACTTGAGTGTAGCGTGCGATCTGTACACTCAAGTGTAGCGTGCAATATATATATATATATATATATATATATATATATATATATATATATATATATATATATATATATATATATATATATATATATATAGTCAGGCTAGAATACACTCGAGTGTACGGATCACATGAATACACTCAAGTGTGTTTGCATATCAAGACTATTTTTTGCAAAATGTAAACCATTGATCTTCACCGTCATACTATAACTAGGCTAAATACAATTTTTGAGCCCATTTGGATGAGTGTAAGTCACTCATTCAAGGACAACAAAATCGACGCGTGAAATTAATTTGAAATGCATAATTTTTACGGTCTTCATAACATGAGCTATACATATCCAAATGTGCTCAAATTTTGCGTATGAGTTGCTCACGAGATGTTTAAGAAGATTAAGGGATTAGATTTTTGAAAAAAATATTGCATAATGAAAACTACTTCAGTGTATTCCGCTCCAGATACACTCGAGTGTATTCTAGCCTGACTCTCTCTCTCTATATATATATATATTCCAAAATTGACGTCTATTTTTTAGAGATACTAACTCACACCACCAACATATTTGACCTTACTCTCACTACCATCTTCTCTGAACAAACTATTACCTCGATCAAAGTGGGTGGGGTGAGATCAAGGAGTTGGTGGGGAGTCAAAGAGGGTTTAATGATAAAGTGTAGAGGGCACGGATATGAATCCATGGATATCATGTTGTTGAAGAGTATCCACACATTTAAGGTGAAAAATGTGTTTAACTTTATCTACTTAGACCATGGTCCTTAACAACTTCATTCATACCTACTACGATATGAATGGAAACATCTTTGTGAATCAAATCCACTTGACCTCAGGGGGGGGGGCACTACGATATGAATGGAAACATCTTTGTGAATCGAATGCCACCTGACCTCGAGTACTCCCCATCTCTACTTACCATACACCCCCTTGAGTAGTGTCAGTGGTGAATCAACCCATCGATTCTTTTATATCCTTCATAGTTGACAAGAACCAATTCATCAACCATTATCAACTTCTCTACTGATAGTTATGGTAAGGGGTAGACGTGATTAGGGGAAGGGTTACAGACCAAATACTTGTTTGCCATTTTATGGCCTAATACCATTCATTTGGTATAGTTTCATGTTGTGCATTGAGTTATTTTATTGAAAATCTTAAACGCGACTCGATTGTAGTAGTTTTGTATTGTCAATCATTTTACGTTGTTTGGGAAATGCAAAAAAGGAAGAAATATTGATGTTATGGCCAAGATTTTTAATATAAAAACATGTATCCCCAAGATAAAATGTGTTGCCTGCATAAGATTGGTTACATTATGAAGATAAAAAATGCAAGCTGGTAAGACAATATCAAATGATAATCAATGTTCTTATTCATACTCTTCTTACCATTTTTGGTAGGGTTTGAAGAGAGAAAGTGGTGGAAAAAAGAATCAATTTTAGAAGGACTATTGGTCTTTTTTATAGCTATAATTTGTGAGAGGGAACACATATTACAATAGGGGCTTGTGAAAGAATCAAATAAGTATATCCAACAAAATAATAAGATCAAAAGATCAACATAAGTATACATTCACTCACATGAGTTAACATCTCAAAGGAGAGAGAGGTGTATAGGTTAGCATGTCCCACAGGACCAAGAAAAAGAGAAAATATGAATGATAGTTGAATATAGAATTTAGGAAATACAGCATACCTCATATCAAGTCTATTTATGTCCAAACTCAAATCTAGTTCTATATTAGAGTCACAAACCATCTATTAGGAGCATATATGAAATTAGGGTTAAGTTCATATCAATTGCATAAATCCTAAAAATTGCATTTTTATTATTAGTGAATTAGGTTGTTGAAATTATACCATCATCTATATTACATTTTTTGATTAAATATAATATATTACTTTTTTTGTCCTATAAATTATTAGTTATGAATTTTAGAAATTAATTCCAACTGGGAAAATCCTTGAAAAATCACCTATTGATCAATTTAAAATTTGGCGATGAAATTGGCACCATTTGGTAGATTATAGTTTTCTGATTCCGAAACCTACTTTCTATTATTTTTTCAGAGCTTTATAGAATATATTATGAATTTCATATTTTCTACCAATTAGAAAATATTATAATTCCACGTATGTAGAAAGTCCACAACTAGGTGGCGGTCTTACTGAGTTGGCTCAATAAGGATTCCAAGTGGACCAGGCTTGTAGTACAACCTATAGTAGGGAATAGCTCTAGCAGAGAAAAACCAAGAGAGGAAAAGATGATAATACCACTTATTCATATATACCAACGCACGCTTACGCGTCATCCTATATCTGCAGGAAAACGACAAGAAGAACATCCTCGCAGTCCAAACCATCCGTAACCCCATCATGGGATCCACGCTAATGGCAACAACGTCCATCCTCCTCTGCTACGGCCTCCCCGCCGCATTAAGTAGGACATACAACATCAAGAAGCCACTGTCCAACCCCGTCTACGGGGCGTAGGGTAAGGTGGTGACGACGCTCAAGTATGTCGTCATACTCCTCATCTTCCTCTCCGTGTTCCTAAGCTCCTCCATCTCCATACGATTCATCAACCAGGTCAACTTCCTAATCAACATCCCCGCTGCCTCCTTGGCATCATCCGCTGCTTCCCCAATGGTCACGCCGGAGTACGTCTGCGACTTGCTAGACAGAGGGTTCATAATACAGTCGGGAACAGGCTCGTCTACGTCGCGTTGCCGCTACTGTTGTGGATCATTGGGCCGGCGTTGGTTTCTTGTGCTCGTTCACCATGACGCCCGTGCTGTGTAACTTAGATGTACTCGTCGAATGTGGTGTGAGAAGAAAGCCGCGCACAAGGCCGATTTTGAAGCTGCCGTGTGAATTGATGGCGGGTAATATGTGTTGTGTGCAACTAGTTCATAAAGCTGTGGGGATATATGTATCTAGCTACTTGATGTATCATAAAACTGTGGAGCTATATATATCTAGCTACTTGATGTATGTGTTCCTGCGTCTTGATCTTGTGTGTAGCGTTGGCAACACCTAAATGAGAGTAATTAAGCTTTTTGGTCGTTCTCTGCCAGAATGTGCGCCACTACAAATTTTTCGCGGCGCACATCTTGTTTCTCAACCAATTTGGGCACCACTTTATAGACAGCTAGCTGGATCGACAAACCTTCCCCACATCGATCCTTTCTTATTTATCCCAAGGATTGAAAGATACCTTATATCATCACTCGCCCAGTGTAACACATGATTTGGTTCGACTTCTCCTCCCTGGATGTGTCCACCCGACTGATTTGATTGTGCGCCATGTGTTGGGTTTTGTGGGACATAGAAGGCAGTGGAAACAAATTTTTTTCTTCCCACCACAAACCCATAAAATAGTAGATCACATCAACGACTATGAAATAGGAAGGATAATTTTAGCAAGGTGTACCTGGTCCTGAGACTTGCTCAGCGACAATACCTCGCAGCTAGTGCGGTATTCAACCACCTAGTCTTAGACGGTGTCTATGCAGCTCTTGGTCACCACCTGGACTGCGGTTGACCGTTGTCCTCTTGAGCGGCAGAAATCTCACGCCTCTACAGATAGTTCACACGGACTGCTGGAAACTCTAATCGTCCTGTCCCACAGGACACTAGAAGGATTCGTCCCCTCATGTCAGCGTACTAGTCACCGACACACTCTCTCGCCACCGGTTGTCGTCATGTAGTTTTCTTTCCCTCGTTGTGCCACCCTAGTCAGGTAGCAGTTGCTTGGGCTCTCTCGATTACCAAAATCAGAGAGGACAACTTTACAGAGCAATTGATGTTCTGAGTTGTGCTATCTAGAAAGCTCCATGTACCCCTCTATTTATAGTAGAGGGCAGGGTCAGGGTTCCCAATATGTGTAGGAGTAGAAGGGTCCGAAATTTTTACGAACTAATTACACTGTCGTAGGCAAACCGATCGTTTCACAAACGAACCGGTCGGTTGGGAGTGTGAACCGGCTGTTTCACCCAGTGTACCGGTCGTTTCACATTCCTGACCGGCCTACAATTAACTTTTACTCTTTCATTTTCAATTAATCCAAAGATCAATTCTTGTCCCAATCGAATTGTAAAAGTGAAATGAAAATATTTTCTCACAAACTGAGACAACCCTACCTTGCTCATCTGGTCCAGCTGAACCGATTGGTTCATCAAGGTGAACCGATCGTCTCACTGACCATGAGCCGATCGGTTCACCCAGTGAACCGGTCGGTTGGTGGTCCAGGTTTTGCAAAACCCAGTCAATGCAGTTCTAAATCAATCTGACACTCAAATCAAATTGGTTCAACACTTGAACTTGATGATTCTGAGTCAAGTCTATTGATTGAATGTTTAATTGAATATGTAAACACTTTAGTAATCAATCTAAACATCAGTTGTGGATAAACTCCTCTTCCAGGTTAATCCTACATGTGTGACCCTATATGTCCCATTTCACATTGGCAGTGAAAGTCCATAACCACTTATGACTTCACAAGCAAAGAGCGGCCTAGTCGCACATCAGTGCTACCCAAGTGAAAAGGAAAGTTGGAAAACAACTTTCAACCCTATAATCCGTAATTGGTGTTACAGTGAATGTATAGTTCCTTTGTCACTGATACCCGAATTGAACTCGAGGCATGGACATGTCATCCTCTACAAAGATTCAATCCATGTTTCTTGATCCAAAGTAGACTGTTTGAGATATATGTAAGCTCAAAGTTACACATTGACTCACATGCGCATGGCCATGCTTTTCTCACTCTCACTCATTAAGTGGACAAGATATCATACTCCCCCAGGAGGAACAAATCCCATATCTATCACTCACAGTAAAAAACCCCATGTGTCAAAGTCACCCAATCATCACCTTTATAACAGTCCATATTTTAGAATTACGTTTGATGATGTCAAAATGTACCCAACGACAAGTGTTGAGTGTAGTAATTTCAGGTCTAAGAACCACTGTCACCACCAATATAATAAGAGCAGATCCTAACTAACCAAGTGTGGTTTCCATGCATCACTCTTATGGTGGGTTTGTCCGATACACTGTTCTCTAACATGTATCTATGTGCTTGATTTGATATCCTATATCATGACTAATGAGATTCTGTCATCAACCAACACACAATCCAATCTTTTGTGTTATTGATGTTTATGGTTATTTCCACAATACCAACTGACTAGGGACAAAAAAAGAATGTATCATCTTCAACATCCATATGATCTCATCGTTCAGGTCCTCAACCCGAAGGCATACATCATTGAGTAAATAATTCTTTAGAATTCTATCATGTTATACTATTTGTCTCAAAATAGTTAAAACATATAGACAGAAATTACCTTTATTATTATTCAAATCATTTACAAACCATCCCATTACAATCTTCATATGACTTGCTCTACGGGCATACATACTAACAGACTCCCACTTGCACTTAGAGCCAATCACCTAGGAACCTCAGTCCTTATGACCTAGCATGACTGTAATGCTTCTACTGTGAAAGTGTCTTCGTTAGGGGATCAACAATATTGTCTTCAGTTGGTGCTCTGCAAATCTTCACATCTTCTCACTATACGATCTCTCGTATGAGATAGAAGTGCCTTAGTATGTGCTTGGACCGCTGATGTGATTTGGGTTCTTTAGCTTGAGCAATAGCTCCATTGTTGTCACAATAAAGCTCAATTGCATCACAGCTGCTAGGAACCACCCCAAGTTTAGAGATGAACTTCTTGATCCACACAACCTCCTTTGCTGCATGGGATGCAACAATATACTCGACCTCTGTAGTAGAATCCACAACTGTCTCTTGCTTGGAACTCTTCCAACTCACAACTCTGTTGTTAAGGCAAAATTCAAATCCTGTCTGTGATATGTAAATATCTTTATCAGTTTGGAAGCTCACATCGGTATAACCCTTTAAAACCAACTCTTCCTCACCTCCGTAAATGAGGAACTAATCCTTAGTCCTTATCAAGTACTTTAGGATGTTCTTCGCGGCTGTCCAGTGAGCATTTCTAAGATCTGAGTGGTACCTACTCGTCATGCTGAGTGCATACGAGACATTGGGATAGGTGCACAACATTACGTACATGATGAATCCAATGGTTGATGCATATAGAATATCATTCATACACTCCCTCTCTTCACAAGATCAAGGACATTGAGCTCTAGAGATGGTAACTCCATGCACCATGGGTATATTTCCTCTCTTTGAGTTCTCCATGCTGAACCACTTTAGCACTTTGTCAATGTACGTGCTCTGACTTAGTCCAAGAAGCATTCTAGATCTATCTCTATAGATCTTAATTCGTAAGATATATGATGCTTCTCCTAAGTCCTTAATTGAGAATGTAATCCCAAGCCTTGTCTTTACCTTCTATAAGACAGAGATGTCATTCCTCATCAACATTATGTCATCTACATACAATATGAGGAATGTAGTCATGCTCCCACTAACCTTCTTGTACACACAAGGTTCATCTTCATTTTGACCAAAGATAAACTCTTTGACTGCTTTATCAAATCAAAGATTCTAGCTCCGAGATGATTGCTTCAATCCATAGATTGACCTTTATAGCTTACAGTCTTTATTGGCATTCTTTGATTCTATAAAACCTTCAGGCTGTGTCATGTACACATCCTCCACAAGATTTCCGTTAAGGAATGCTATTTTAACATCCATATGCCAAATCTCATAGTCATAGTAGGATGAAATAGCAAGCATGATCCTAATGGACTTAATCATGGCAACTGGAGAAAAGTTTTTGTCATAGTCAACACCTTGAACTTGTCTGAAACCCTTTGCAACCAATCTTCCTTTATAAGTTTGCACATTGCCATCCATGTCGGTCTTTTTCTTGAAGACTCACTTGCACCCTATGGGTTTTACCCCTTCAGGTGGTTCCACCAAGGTTCATACCTTGTTGGTATACATGGATTTTATCTTAGATCTCATGGCCTCAAGCCATTTCTCAGAATCTATTCCCTCCATAGCTTCTAGATAGGTAGTTAGCTTGTAACATCCCTGACCTGGGTTATGCTTTAACCCTAGGTGTTTTGATTAAGAGAGATGATTATATGCTTAATATTATCTTATGAAAAGTGATTAGGGCTCAAGAGGAACCTATGTTTCAGTTTTGGTCCTATTTGAACAATGTTGAAGCAATGTTTGCTTATTTTGGACTAAAGTGCAAATTACCCAATTTGAGGGGTCAACTTGCAAATTGCACATGATAAGATGTTCCTATGATGTTGAGACATCATAATAATTAATATAATGTAGTGGTATGGTTTCTACAAGCTTGGACACCTAGATTAAGCTTGTAAAGCAATCCTTGTGCATTAAAACCTAGTTTTGGAGTAAAGTGCAATTTACCCAAAATCTAGGGTTCAATATGCAAATTACCACTTCAACAAGGTCCCTAATGTTTCTTGGCATCATTTAGAGCAAAGAAAATGAGAGGGACTCCTCATTTGAATTAAGTTGGAGGAGAGAGAATCTTGACATTAAAATAATCAAGATTAATGCCTAATTGAAACCCTAATTTGATTTAGGGCAAAAATGAATAAAAATAATTGAAGGGCTTTCAACCAAAATGTTTTGGGTTGATTTTGAATAATAATGGACGTTCCTTTGCCAAGATAAGGAACGAAAATATCTTAAGTAGGTGAAATTCCACTCACCTTATTATAAAGAAAAGTAATTTCCACTCACATATGGAATATTAATATAATAAGCATTAAGGTGCTTAATTTGTTTTTCTTTAAATTGAGGATAATGAAGGAGAATTAAAGGAAAAGGAAGGTGCCTCGTCCTTAAGGGATTTAAGGGGGAAGAGGCGGCCATATTTTTGGAATTTAATGCATTTTAATAATGCATTTTCTCTCTCATCAATTTCCTTATAAACGTGACTTTTTCAAGCCAAATGAAAGGCTATTTAGGATTTTCTTCTTTTCCTTGCTTTCAAAACTGACCAAGGAGCTTAGGAGCAACAGGAGGACGAGCCCCAACCTGTTGGTAAGCCCTTGACCTTCGTTCTCCTTGATTTCATGGTGGAAATCGAAAATAAATTATGGATTCCTTCTAATTTCGATCTCCTCTTCAACCCTAGCCAACTTTTGCAATCAAAAGCTTGAGGACGAGCCTAGGGGGAGTTGCTAGAGCTTCATCCACCATTAATGGCGTGAGCTTGGAGCTTTGGAGCTCAATTGGAGGCGGGTTTTATAACTCAAACCCTTAATCATTGTTATTGCATCAATCATCTATGCTTTGTTGATTGTTTTCTTCAATTTGATACATATTTGATTTTTTGCTGCAATTTCCATCAAGAACGGTTGCTGTTCTTGGGTGAACGAAGGAAGATGATGATGCCATCATCATAATCAAGTACCTCACCAAATATCTTAGGAGAAAATGATCTCATTGGTTGGGACCAAACGGGTTCACCAAAACCGTTTGGTGACCAAACGGGTTGCAAACCGTTTTGTGGAAAACGGGTTCAAACCCATTTGAAGGAGTTGACCAAGCATTGACCATTTGGGAATTTCGTTACTAATTATGTAGGATAATTACCTTCCAAATTTTATGGGTTAACTCCAAATGAATCATAGGTTGAAGGCCAATCAATTAGACAAATCGAATTGAATTAAGTGCTGATTTTCAACCTGATTAACTTAACCTGCTTGGGAAAACGGGTTCAAACCCATTTGAGTGAGTTGACCAAGCATTGACCGTTTGCGATTCCTGTTCTTAATGATGTTGGTTAATGACCCTCCAAATTTGATGGGTTAACTCAAAAGGAATCATAGGTTGAAGGCTAATCAATTAGGAAAACCTAATTGGATTAAGTGCTGATTTTCAACCTGATTAACTTGACCTGCTTGGGCAAAAGGGTTCAAACCCGTTTAAGTGCGTTGAACAAGCATTGAACGTTTGGGATTATTGATCCTAATTATGTTGGCTAATGACTCACCAAATTTGTTGGGTTAACTCCCTAGGAATCATGAGTTGAAGGTTAATCAATTAGGCAAACCCTAATTGAAATCAGTGCTGAAATTCCAATGAGTTAAGTTGAGATTTTGGGTTGATTAGCCCAAACGGGTTCAAACCCATTTGGGGATCACCCAAACGGTTTCCAACCCGTTTGGGGGTCACCCCAAGACCGTTTGGAGGTCTGGGGTCAAGTATAGTCGACCAATTGAAGGTCCAAAAGTACTAATCATATTGCAATGTAGTGCTGATTTGTTGATCAACTCGATAGACCAATCCATGATGATTTTTCACTCAAGTCCAAGGGTTGGATGAGTCAAACGGGTTCAAGACCGTTTGGAGCTCATCCAAACAGTCTCAAGACCATTTGGTGGTCACCCAAGACCGTTTGTAGGTCTAGGGTTGAGTATAGTTCAGTGGTTGAAGGTCTAAAGATATCAAGTTGATCTACAATAGATTGCTGATTTGGTGAGTACTTCAATGAACCAAACCCTAATTGGATTGCTTGGATTTGAGTGATATGATGGGCAAATGGTCTCAAGACCGTTTGGAGGTCATCCAAACTACCTCAAGACCGTTTGGGGTCAGGTCATACCCCATTTGAATGGTGGTTCAATAGTTATGAAGTAACTAGTTACACATTGATGAATATTGAAGGTTCATTGATTCCAATCCCTAATCCAATTGAATCAAATCCTAATTGATGATCAATTGAGGGTCAAATCAGTTAAAGGTTGACCTATTAAAATCAATTGAAGTATGGGTATAGGTCCAATTGATGATTGGTTCCATGAATCCAATGATTGAAGGAATTCAACATTGGAAACCCTAATTCAATTGGATACATTATGTAATGGAGACCCAATGTGATTGAATTTTTTGGGAATTAAGATGATGAATGTTTTATTGATCCAATGATGATTAGTAATGGTAATCAATGAAGGTACAAAGGTTGAAACCCTAACAGTACCTAACTGATTAAGTGCCAATTAAAGGATGAATCCCTAATTGCTTATAGGATCAATGACTTGATACACTATGTTAATCATAGTTGTATGTACTTGATTGAAGAGTTGATATGACCTAATCAAGTTAAGAAGTTAATAGCATGAATTCATACATGAATATGATTCATGTGGTGATAAAGGGTTATGATCCTTAAGCAAAGAGATCATGAAACCCTAAATTTGAACATAAACCCTAACTGACAGGGTTATTGAACTGAAACCCTAGTTGAAGGTGCATCCATGTGAAACCCTAGTTGAGGGTATATCCAAGTGAAACCCTAGTTGAGGATGTATCCATGTGAAACCCTAACTGAGGGTGAATCCATGTGAAACCCTAATTGAGGGTGTATCCATGTGAAATCCTAATTGAGGGTGATTACATGAGAAACCCTAATTGGGAATGATTAGTAAACCCTAATTATGGGCAATGTGATATGAAATCCCTAATGAAGGGTGATGCTATATGCAATCTCTATTCTAAAGAGGGGAGATGGTATGTGAAACCCTAATCCCTAATGAAAGAATAGAATTCATACCTTGTGATGATAATCATTTAATGATACATGATGAATGTAATAAGTATGAATGAATACTTATGATATCAATAAATGCTCCTAGAGGAGTGTAGCAATAAGTTAGGGTTGGAATGATAATACAAATATGAAACCCTAATTGATAAGAAAGGAATATCCTAACCCTAACTTTGGGAAAAAGGATGAAAAGCCCTAATTGATGGCAAACCCTAACCCTGGTAAGGGAATAGAGGAGTTACCCTGTATTGCATGATATGTTGTGAACTTGATAAGTCTATTATCATGTGTGACAATCATGCAGGTCTCATGAGGTGATGATCATAGCCAGGTATGAGCTATGATGTTCATTTGATAAGAGTTGATTGGCCATATGTGCCATTATGTTTTTGTTACTTAGAAAGAAGTAACAAGATTAGTATGGGCTTGTAAGCCTTTGTTTTAAAGTTGTTGCCTAATGCGAGGTGACAAGATGTGAATGGCTTTTGAGCCATGTGAATAAGTATCTGATGAAAGTGGTACATGTCTCTTTATAGCAATTGTCTGAATAAAATATGTTTGAGAACTTGACTGATGCTAAAAGAATATGATAATGTACTTAATTAATCAAGTGAAATCTATTCATGTAGTGCTTTGACCATAGATCCATCATCGTCAGGTATAGGTGATGGTGAAACAGGTTGCTCCGCGGCATATCCGGGATTTCATATATTTTTGAATATACGGGGATCAATGGGCGAAAATATCCTGACGTCCTCTTGAAGTGATTGTGAGGAGGTAAACAAGAAACCTCTCAAATCCTTCATGAATAGGCCGGGATAGATGTATCACTAATCTCCCGATGATTTGGGCCAGATGCTGTACACATCTCCCAAGGTTAATACCGGATCGATGGAGATAAACATAAAATCTCATGATCACGAAGAGAGAGCAGCTGACACTGCCTCTATAGCGAAGTTTCCAGTATTCCCTGGCTAGCTATATAGCAGAGACACAAGATGTCCTGCAGGTTCTCTCGCACTGACCGGGAGGAGTGAGGTCATGGGAACTCGGCTCTTCCCTAGACCTATGTAAGGTACCGGTTTTGACTTCGCAATGGCCGGTTGGAGTATGAGCGGTATACCTCATCTCCTCAGAGCTTAAATATGATTGTAAAATGTAATCACCCGTATAGCATGTTTGCTTAAGGATTGAATACAGAGATTCATTGGCTGATGTTGTATTTCTTTGTACATTCCTTAGCGGATAAATGTTATTTATGTCTCTTTATATTCTCTACAAAATAGACAGATGAATTATTTATCTACCATGGGTAGATGCAATGCTCTCCTTGAGAATAGGAGATTATCTTATTCTGTTCTATGATGAATAATTCTGCCTGATATGGTAAAAGTAACCCCTACTCAGTTTTAATTTAATAAACTGCAATAGTAATGTTTTGGCGGAGAGTTATATCTTCTGCTGGGGCAATTTTCAATTGTCTCACCCCCGTGAGAAACATTTTTAGGTATGCATGGAAGGCAGGGCAGGAAATCCCTAAGAACAGAGAAAGAGAAACAACAACAACAACAACAAGGACAACAATGAGATCTCAGGTGGAGATATTGTCTGTCAAGTCATATAGATAGTAGTCCTATGTGTCGTCTTTGTACTCTCAGGTCCTCAGAGTTTTAAATGAATCAATCGAAGTTTTGGCATAGTGTCTCAAAGTTTATATACTGCCTGTGTATATTTGTTAGCAGGACAGTCAATGTTGTAATCCCTGAAAAGGAATTGTACAGGTCGTGCACTTGTGAACCAGGATGTAAAGTTTGACTTTGGTTTTGAATGAAAGAGTTTTCCTGTGAATGGATCTCTTTGCAAAAAGTTTTAATTTTTAGTGATTTTTAGTAATTCCGCTACAAATGATTTGCTTCCGCATGTTTTATTATTGTTAATGACACTTGTTATCTTAATGATGGCGAGTGTCGTTACAATTTAGTGGTATCAGAGCTCTAGGTTCACTGAGTCTACAGAGACATAGGACTAAGGTAGTTGAGTCTGTGTTAGTGTCCTCCAGTATACCCTATAATGATTTCTGCTTGTGCAGAGAAAGGGTAAAGTTTTAAAATGACTGGAGAACACAAGGAACACATTTCTAAGGGCAATGTTGTTGCACCAAGAAGAGGTGCAAGGGATCATGCAAGAATAGAATGAGTGCCTGAGAATCCCCAATAAGACCTGATCAGGATAGAGAATCCTATGATCATGCTCTTGTTGGGCAGATTAGGGCAATAGTAATGCATATAGGGGACTGGATACTAGTCTTACAACCTAGGTTATCAGTCCTTAATACAGAAAGCTTGAGATTTAAAGGAGTTCCTAAATGACTTAGTCATGTTGGAACAAGGGAAAATGTGGAAAAGATTAACTTATGGAAAGAAAGTAGACTCTGCCATGAGTTTAGACAGATAATAAATCTGTGATGGTAGTGCCCAAGAAGGGGCAATAAGTTGAAAAGTAGGTGATGATCTCTATAATTTTAGAGACATTTGCCTAATGGTTCTAAAAAGCCAAGGTTTTTGGTACTAATAGTACAATAAATGCTTAATGTGCCAGGGCAGTAGCCATTAAGTAAAGGTAAAGATGTTAACCCTTTTTCCTGTAAGACCATGATGTGAGTACAAGGTATGTTATAAATGTGTACATATTGAGTACACTAAACCCCTTTTTGTTATAAAAAGGAGGATTGTTGATTTTGTTTTCCCTATTGGTTGTTATATAGGGAAGAAATGATGAGAACTAGAATTTGAATTTTGTTTAGTATTCTTTTAAATACTCTATATTGTTATTACCTCTATGAAAGAGGAAGAGGTATAGAAGAGATGTCTGGATAAAATCCAGGGATGTTAAATCTTATGTTATGATAATATGAAAAGTAAGAAATATGATAGCATGTAAGTGCATACTACTTGATCTCAGTACTTGTAAACCCTGATCAGGTATACAACTACTGAGGATAAAGTGAGTATGGAAAGTCTTAGATTGATATATGTTTGATTGCCCTGATCAAGAAATCATTCTGATACAATCTAATGAGTATCATGAAATAAAAATTATGAAATGAATAAATGTATCATACCTTGAGTACAAGAAAGAAGGATCTGATAGGAATTCAGATCAGTATGTGTATATGAGGAAGTAAAAGTATGACCCTCATATGATGAGAAAGAGAACAAGGGAGGTGATCCCTGTTCAATAAAGTTGTAAATATGATAAAAGAAAGATGAGAAAATGATATGTTTTCAACACATGTGACTGATACCAAGATAAGAGATTCTGGTATCTGAGAAATATCAGATGGTTTAGGTTGACTACCTAGAGTGGTCAACTATGAAATCAGTCTGATTATATAAATGATATGAACATCATATGTTAGGGGTTTATGCTTTGCATAAACATAACGACCAAATATGTCTTTAAGATAAGTTCTCAATTGACTCTATGAGAATATTGTGTGAAGGAACTTTGTGCTGATCAAAGTTCTATGATGTCTCCATAACAATGAGGTGTTATGAGGAGACATGATGATATGATGAATGAATAATATCTGTTCCCTTTATCTGGGATTTCGGGGACGAAATCCTTGTTAGGGGTTTATAATTTGTAACATCCCTGACCTGGGTTATGCTTTAACCCTAGGTGTTTTGATTAATAGAGATGATTATATGCTTAATATTATATTATTAAAAGTGATTAGGGCTCAAGAGGAACCTATGTTTCAATTTTGGTCCTATTTGAACAATGTTGAAGCAATGTTTGCTTATTTTGGACTAAAGTGCAAATTACCCAATTTGAGGGGTCAACTTGCAAATTGCACATGATAAGATGTTCCTATGATGTTGAGACATCATAAGAATTAATATGATGTAGTGGTATGGTTTCTACAAGCTTGGACACCTAGATTAAGCTTGTAAAGCAATCCTTATGCATTAAAACCTAGTTTTGGAGTAAAGTGCAATTTACCCAAAATCTAGGGTTCAATATGCAAATTACCACTTCAACAAGGTCCCTAATGTTTCTTGGCATCATTTAGAGCAAAGAAAATGAGAGGGACTCCTCATTTGAATTAAGTTGGAGGAGAGAGAATCTTGACATTAAAATAATCAAGATTAATGCCTAATTGAAACCCTAATTTGATTTAGGGCAAAAATGAATAAAAATAATTGAAGGGCTTTCAACCAAAATGTTTTGGGTTGATTTTGAATAAGAATGGACGTTCCTTTGCCAAGATAAGGAACGAAAATATCTTAAGTAGGTGAAATTCCACTCACCTTATTATAAAGAAAAGTAATTTCCACTCACATATGGAATATTAATATAATAAGCATTAAGGTGCTTAATTTGCTTTTATTTAAATTGAGGATAATGAAGGAGAATTAAAGGAAAAGGAAGGTGCCTCGTCCTTAAGGGATTTATGGGGAAGAGGCGGCCATATTTTTGTAATTTAATGCATTTTAATAATGCATTTTCTCTCTCATCAATTTCCTTATAAAAGTGACTTTTTCAAGCCAAATGAAAGGCTATTTCGGATTTTCTTCTTTCCCTTGCTTTCAAAACTGACCAAGGATCTTAGGAGAAACAGGAGGACGAGCCCCAACCTGTTGTTAAGCCCTTGACCTTCGTTCTCCTTGATTTCATGGTGGAAATCGAAAATAAATTATGGATTCCTTCTTATTTCGATCTCCTCTTCAACCCTAGCCAACTTTTGCAATCAAAAGCTTGAGGACGAGCCTAGGGGGAGTTGCTAGAGCTTCATCCACCATTAATGGCGTGAGCTTGGAGCTTTGGAGCTCAATTGGAGGTGGGTTTTATAACTCAAACCCTTAATCATTGTTATTGCATCAATCATCTATGCTTTGTTGATTGTTTTCTTCAATTTGATACATATTTGATTTTTTGCTGCAATTTCCATCAAGAATGGTTGATGTTCTTGGGTGCACGAAGGAAGATGATGATGAAATCATCATAAGCAAGTACCTCACCAAATATCTTAGGAGCAAATGATCTCATTGGTTGGGACCAAACGGGTTCACCAAAACCGTTTGGTGACCAAACGGGTTGCAAACCGTTTGGTGGAAAACGGGTTCAAACCCGTTTGAAGGAGTTGACCAAGCATTGACCGTTTGGGAATCTCGTTCCTAATTATGTAGGCTAATTACCCTACAAATTTTAGGGGTTAACTCCAAATGAATCATAGGTTGAAGGCCAATCAATTAGACAAATCGAATTGAATTAAGTGCTGAATTTCAACCTGATTAACTTGACCTGCTTGGGCAAACGGGTTCAAACCCATTTGAGTGAGTTGACCAAGCATTGACCGTTTGGGATTCCTGTTCTTAATGATGTTGGTTAATGACCCTCCAAATTTGAGGGGTTAACTCAAAAGGAATAATAGGTTGAAGGCTAATCAATTAGGAAAACCTAATTGGCTTAAGTGCTGATTTTCAACCTGATTAACTTGACCTGCTTGGGAAAACGGGTTCAAACCCATTTGAGTGCGTTGACCAAGCGTTGACCGTTTGGGATTATTGATCCTAATTATGTTGGCTAATGACTCACCAAATTTTTTGGGGTAACTCCCTAGGAATCGTTAGTTGAAGTCCAATCAATTAGGCAAACCCTAATTGCAATCAGTGCTGAAATTCCAATGAGTTAAGTTGAGATTTTGGGTTGATTAGCCCAAACGGGTTCAAACCCGTTTGGTGATCACCCAAATGGTTTCAAACCCGTTTGGGGGTCACCCCAAGACCGTTTGGAGGTCTGGGGTCAAGTATAGTTGACCAATTGAAGGTCCAAAAGTACTAATCATATTGCAATGTAGTGCTGATTTGTTGATCAACTCGATAGACCAATCCATGATGATTTTTCACTAAAGTCCAAGGGTTGGATGAGCCAAACGGGTTCAAGACCGTTTGTAGCTCATCCAAATGGTCTCAAGACCGTTTGGTGGTCACCCAAGACCGTTTGGAGGTCTAGGGTTGAGTATAGTTCAGTGGTTGAAGGTCTAAAGATATCAAGTTGATCTACAATAGATTGCTGATTTGGTGAGTACTTCAATGAACCAAACCCTAATTGGATTGCTTGGATTTGAGTGATATGATGGGCAAACGGTCTCAAGACCGTTTGGAGGTCATACAAACGACCTCAAGACCGTTTGGGGTCAGGTCATACCCCATTTGAATGGTGGTTCAATAGTTATGAAGTAACTAGTTACACATTGATGAATATTGAAGGTTCATTGATTCCAATCCCTAATCCAATTGAATCAAACCCTAATTGATGATCAATTGAGGGTCAAATCAGTTGAAGGTTGACCTATTAAACTCAATTGAAGTATGGGTATAGGTCCAATTGATGATTGGTTCCATGAATCCAATGATTGAAGGAATTCAACATTGGAAACCCTAATTCAATTGGATACATTATGTAATGGAGACCCAATGTGATTGAATTTTTTGGTAATTAAGATGATGAATGTTTTATTGATCCAATGATGATTAGTAATGGTAATCAATGAAGGTACAAAGGTTGAAACCCTAACAGTACCTAACTGATTAAGTGCCAATTAAAGGATGAATCCCTAATTGCTTATAGGATCAATGACTTGATACACTATGTTAATCATAGTTGTATGTACTTGATTGAAGAGTTGATATGACCTAATCAAGTTAAGAAGTTAATAGCATGAATTCATACATGAATATTATTCATGTGGTGATAAAGGGTTATGATCCTTAAGCAAAGAGATCATGAAACCCTAAATATGAACATAAACCCTAATTGACAGGGTTATTGAACTGAAACCCTAGTTGAAGGTGCATCCATGTGAAACCCTAGTTGAGGGTGTATCCAAGTGAAACCCTAGTTGAGGATGTATCCATGTGAAACCCTAACTGAGGGTGAATCCATGTGAAACCCTAATTGAGGGTGTATCCATGTGAAATCCTAATTGAGGGTGATTACATGAGAAACCCTAATTGGGAATGATTAGTAAACCCTAATTATGGGCAATGTGATATGAAATCCCTAATGAAGGGTGATGCTATATGCAATCTCTATTCTAAAGAGGGGAGATGGTATGTGAAACCCTAATCCCTAATGAAAGAATAGAATTCATACCTTGTGATGATAATCATTTAATGATACATGATGAATGTAATAAGTATGAATGAATACTTATGATATCAATAAATGCTCCTAGAGGAGTGTAGCAATAAGTTAGGGTTGGAATGATAATACAAATATGAAACCCTAATTGATAAGAAAGGAATATCGTAACCCTAACTTTGGGAAAAAGGATGAAAAGCCCTAATTGATGGCAAACCCTAACCCTGGTAAGGGAATAGAGGAGTTACCCTGTATTGCATGATATGTTGTGAACTTGATAAGTCTATTATCATGTGTGACAATCATGAAGGTCTCATGAGGTGATGATCATAGCCAGGTATGAGCTATGATGTTCATTTGATAAGAGGTGATTGGCCATATTTGCCATTATGTTTTTGTTACTTAGAAAGAAGTAACAAGATTAGTATGGGCTTGTAAGCCTTTGTTTTAAAGTTGTTGCCTAATGAGAGGTGACAAGATGTGAATGGCTTTTGAGCCATGTGAATAAGTATCTGATGAAAGTGGTACATGTCTCTTTATAGCAATTGTCTGAATAAAATATGTTTGAGAACTTGACTGATGCTAAAAGAATATGATAATGTACTTAATTAATCAAGTGAAATCTATTCATGTAGTTCTCTGACCATAGATCCATCATCGTCAGGAATAGGTGATGGTGAAACAGGTTTCTCCGCGTCATATCCTAGATTTTGTATATTTTTGAATATACGGGGGTCAATGGGCGAAAATATCCTTACGTCCTCTTGAAGTGATTGTGAGGAGGTAAACAAGAAACCTCTCAAATCCTTCATGAATAGGTCGGGATAGATGTATCACTAATCTCCCGATGATTTGGGCCAGATGCTGTACACATCTCCCAAGGTTAATACCAGATCGATGGAGATAAACATAAAATCTCATGATCGCGAAGAGAGAGCAGCTGACACTGCCTCTATAGCGAAGTTGCTAGTATACCCTGGCTAGCTATATAGTAGAGACACAAGATGTCCTGCAGGTTCTCTCGCACTGACCGGGAGGAGTGAGGTCATGGGAACCCGACTCTTCCCTAGACCTATGTATGGTACCAGTTTCGACTTCACAATGGCCGGTTGGAGTATGAGCGGTATACCTCATCTCCTCAGAGCTTAAATATGATTGTAAAATGTAATCAGCCGTATAGCATGTTTGCTTAAGGATTGAATACGGAGATTCATTGGCTGATGTTGCATTTCTTTGTGCATTCCTTAGCGGATAAATGTTATTTATGTCTCTTTATATTCTCTGCAAAATAGACAGATGAATTATTTATCTACCATGGGTAGATGCAATGCTCTCCTTGAGAATAGGAGATTGTCTTATTCTGTTCTATGATGAATAATTCTTCCTGATATGGTAAAAGTAACCCCTGCTCAGTTTTAATTTAATAAACTACAATAGTAATGTTTTGGCAGAGAGTTATATCTCCCGTTGGGGCAATTTTCAATTGTCTCACCCCAGTGGGAAACATTTTTAGGTATGCATGGAAGGCAGGGCAGGAAATCCCTAAGAACAGAGAAAGAGAAACAACAACAACAACAACAAGGACAACAATGAGATCTCAGGTGGAGATATTGTCTGTCAAGTCATATAGATAGTAGTCCTATGTGTCGTCTCTGTACTCTCAGGTCCTCAGAGTTTTAAATGAATCAATCGAAGTTTTGGCATAGTGCCTCAAAGTTTATATACTGCATGTGTATATTTGTTAGCAGGACAGTCAATGTTGTAATCCTTGAAAAGGAATTGTACAGGTCGTGCACTTGTGAACCAAGATGTAAAGTTTTACTTTGGTTTTGAATGAAAGAGTTTTCCTGTGAATGGATCTCTTTGCAAAAAGTTTTAATTTTTAGTGATTTTCAGTAATTCCGCTACAAATGATTTGCTTCCGCATGTCTTATTATTGTTAATGACACTTGTTATCTTAATGATGGCGAGTGTCGCTACATAGCTCATCATCTATGACCAACTCACCGCCTTCCAGAGTCACAAGATATCCAAATCTCTTAGGTTTAAGGCATTTCCTACTAAATGTATGAGGTACATGTGTTACTTGAGGAGATTGAAATTCCACAACACCTTGTGGATCTCTATGTTCCTCTCATACCTCTATTGGTTCAATGTTTTCTTGTTGGTCTCAAACCTCTTCGATCTCTATTTTCCTCCCACTACTTCCTTTGGAAATAAATTCCTTCTCTAGGAATACAACATCCCTGAAAACAAACACTTTGTTGTCAGATTGGGAATAAAAGTAATATCCTTTGGTCTCCAATGGGTATCTAACAAAATAACATTTATCGAATTTGGGCCCCAACTTTTCAAAAAATATTTTCTTGACATAAGCTTCACAACCCCAAATCTTCATAAAAGACACATTGGGACGCTTCCCATGCCATATATCATATGGTGTCTTTTGAACCGATTTAGATGGTACATGATTAAGTGTAAACGCGGCAGTTTTAAGAGCATGACCCCAGAAGGAAGTTGGAAGATTGGTAAAATTCATCATAGATAGCACCATATCCAGTAATGTGTGGTTCCTTCTTTCTGATACACCATTATGTTGTGGTGTTCCAGGTGGAGTCCATTGTGATATAATACCACTGGCTCTCAGAAGGTACTCAAACTCTTGGCTTAAGTATTCTCCACCTCGATCGGATCAAAGTGCCATAATACTTTTGCCAAGATAGTTCTGTACTTCATTCATAAAATATTTGAACCTTTCAAGGGTTTCAGACTTATGTTTCATCAGGTAAACATAGCCATACCTACTGAAGCCATCAGTAAAGGTAATGAAGTACTGATACCCACCTCTAGAACTTGTTCTAAAAGGTCCACATACATCAATATGTATGAGTCATAGTAGATCACTGACTCTCTCACCTTTTCCTGAAAAGGAAGCCTTGGTCATCTTGCCTAACAAACAAGATTTACATGTCTCTATTGATTCATAATCAAAAGAGTCCAAATAACCATCCTTATGGAGTCTAGATATGCGATTCTCATTTATGTGCCTATGACAACAATGCCAAAGGTATGTTTTGTTTGAGTCATTAAGTTTTTGTCTTTTGATGTTTACATTGTATACACCTATCTGTAGATCTATCAATCTAGACCATAAGACATTGAGGCACTGCCATAATAGATCCCATCTTTAGAAATGGAACGCTTTCTATTTTTAATAAGAAATTCGAATCCATCCTTGTCCAAACAAGATACAGAAATGATATTCCTATTAACGGCATGTACATAATAGCAGTTCAGTAACTCTATTATCAACCAACTTGGTAGAGATAACTCATAGATTCCTACGGCACTGGCGAAAACTCTTTCCCCATTAGCAACATGTAGTTCAACATCGCCTTTCCCTAAAGGCCTACTTCTTTTCAGATCCTTCACATTTGAACAAATGTGTGATCCACATCTGGTATCAAGTACCCATGATGAAGAAGTAGTAAAGTTAATCTCTATCATGTATACACATGCAGTAGAGATCTTTGTCTCTTGCTTCATCTTCCATGATTCCTTCAATCCTCTCAATGTTTTGAGTGCAGAAGATGTGGACTTCTGCTTGGCGAGAGAACCCTTCTCTCCCTTGCCTTTGTCCTTGGATTCCATTCCACTGATCACTATCATGTAACTATCCTTCTTCTTATCATCCTCAAACAACGTCTTAAGCATATATAGAGCGGATTCTAAGGCCACTGGTATCCTAGGATTATGTAGAACACTTCTCATAGTTTTTAACTAGTTATGGAAATTCATCTCACTTAATTTGCCTGATTTAAAAGATGATTTCTTTGCCATTTGATTCTACAAGAGAAAACATTTTCATTTTGTCAAAAATCTCATTTTTGATTTGATTTGATTTGATTTGTATAAAGTTTGATAATATTTAATTAGGCCTTTAATTAATTACCGCTCCCACTGTTTTGATCAAATTGATAGCCCTCACCATTAATTCGGAAGATTGTAGTGTACAACCTTCTAGTAAGCCAAGATCCAAAATAATTGCATTATTACCCGACCAACGCCAGCGTCCATAACCAATTATTAAGGTAGGTAACACTTACCAATTGCATCATATGCAACTCTTGGATAGATGACATGCACAACTTTTTACCATGAACATCTCCATGCCTCTAAGTGCTTAATCCCATTAAGATCACTTAGTTAAGTCTGTCCCAGAAGCTGACACGATAGAAGTGCACCCCACTTGGTGGGCCCACACAACTACCATCACACTTCCACAAGATAGACAACGCACCACCCTTACGATGCCTATGCTTGTCGATCAAGCTTTTCAAGTGTGCCGCTAATGGAAGGCATCTAAAACTTAATATTATTATAAGGGTCTGGTATTTATATACATATACATATCCAATCACCACATACATAGTACGTATCATATACATGCTATATCCCATAAGAAAACATGCAGAGCGATAAAGCGATGATTATGTCCATCCTATTATAATTCCTTGAGCCACAAGGAATTACGGTCATCTAGGTCTACATCATATGCAACAACCTATACAAGATGAAGTCCGATGCTTTATTCGTTCCGAGTTGATCAACTCATCCCATGATTGGGTGCCATCAACCTATCGTCTGTCTCCTCTAGATGATCAGTTTGTCAGGTCGTCGTGCATCTCCTCAGGCCACCAGCCGCTCATCTCGCTCCATGAGACGGTCATCTCGATCAACCAGATGATCCTATTAGTCCTCCAAATGCTTGTTCGGGCACCCACCGTCCTTCGACATAATAGAAAATAATCTATCCTATTTTACATATTGCTTTAGGAAACCCCGAGTTACATTCTGGGGGAGCAAATGTAGAAGAGAAAGCTCAAGTTATCTTGATTTACATCGGGAATAAGAGAAGGGACTTGGTACGTAGACCGAGATGCAAACAACCACAATTAACCAAGTACACATAAGGGTTTATAGGTCATAACCACACTACACATCCACCAACAACCATTTTAAGACAACGCTTATCGAATTCATTTATATACCATATCATATATGCATACTTGGGATTTAAATTGGCCATGCATATAAGTCAGTTAAATATTCACATCGCATGTAATAAATAAAAGGTATAAAACTAAAATCGACCATATAGGTTAATCCTAAAACATAGAATGTTGACGTGGATTTGATACCATTGCTAGGTTTTGTGGGACAGAGAAGATAGCGGAAACAAAAAAAAATTTCTCACCACAAACCCATAAAATAGCAGATTGCATCAACGACTATGAAATAGGAAGGATGGTTTTAGTGAGGTGTACCTGGTCCTGAGGCTTGCTCAGCGATAATACCTCACAGCTAGTAGGGTCTTCAACCACCTAGTCTTGGATGGTGTTCGTGTAGCTCCTAGTATCCACCCGTACTGCGACTGACCATTGTCCTCCTGAGCGGCAGAAACCTCGCGCCTCTATAGATAATCCACACGGACCACCAGGAACTCTAGTCATCTTGTCCCACATGACACTAGGAGGATTTGTCCCCTCCTGTCGGCGTACTAGTCACCGACACACTCTCTCGCCACTAGTTGTCGTCCTGTAGTTTTCTTTCCCTCGTTGTGCCTCCCTAGTCGGTTAGTACTTGCTTGGTCTCTCTCGGTTAACAAAACCAGAGAGGAAAACTTTGTAGAGCAACTGATATTTTGATTTGTGCTATCTAAGAAGCCCCCTATACCCCTTTATTTATAGTAGAGGGTAGGCTCAAGGTTCCCAATCTGTGTGGGAGTAGAAGGGTCTGGAATTTCCACGAACTAATTGCACTGCGGCAGGAAAACTGGTCATTTCACAAACGAACATGTCAGTTGGGAGTGTGAACCGATCAGTTCACCCAATGAACCAGTCGTTTCACATTCCTGACTGGCCTGCAATTGACTTTCCTCTTTCATTTCCAATTAATCCAAAGATCAATTCTTGTACCAATTGAATTGTACAAGTGAAATGAAAATCTTTTCTCACAAATCGAGACAACATGATGCAGGGGTTTTGAGTCACTTTTATAGGCTAGTTTTACACTCGTTTTATACGCTTATTGGTATTATTTGCAGCTAATATCGCATGATGCATTTCCTTTAGCCTATTATACTTGCTTGCATCAAATTAAGCATATTTCATTATATTTTTGTATTATTTATGAAATCCCAGTGCTGACTTGGACTTTTTCTCTTTATTTCAGGTTTTACATATTCCTGGACCCGTCGATATCATCGATGGTCTGTTGATGCTATCGACATGGAAACAACAAAAGAGCCAGAGAAGAAGTAGAAGGGTCGATACCATCGACCCACTATCGATGGTATCGAGATGCCATAAGAACGGAACTCAAATTAAAATCAAAGCGAGCGCCGGTACCATAGCGGGTCGATACCATCGACACCCGTCAATGGTATCGACGCCATCGGATCAAGAATATGCCCAGAACGATCTCAATCGAACGTCTACGATCTTTTGGCGATCGTAAGTGATACCTATACCTAAGAAAGACGGACCAAAGCTGTTAGGCACGTTTTCATCCAATTACACGAGTCCCGGAGGAGGAGGGAGCGAAGAACGGAGCCCAGAGCTATGTCCCAGACGTTTCCAGAGCCGTAGATAGAGTTTTCCACCGTCAGAAGGCTGTAGAATGCTCATCTCGCGCCGAGGATCGCCCAGTTCTCCTCTGTTCAGGGGTTACACCATCTTCATCCACATTTTCTCCATGTTTTCTTCTTCCTTCATTGTGTTTTGCATTGAGATGAACATGTAGGGCTAATCCCCTTTGTCTCTAGGACTAGGAGTAGCCCGGTCAATCATTGTATGACTCTTTTTACATAGTTCATCATAATTTGTCTCTCAAATCCATGGTATGATGTCTTTTTCTTCATTGCTATCATTGTGCTTGATCACCATAATGGTAATTTAATACCTTTAATTGCTTTTGACGAAGAATTAACGATTACAAAGAGGTGATAATCACATTAACTAATAAATCCTTTGGAAAAGGCGATGTATGGTTAATGGTGGGAACCCAGAGACATGTTTTTCATGCACCTAATCTAGGGCATAGGTTACTACTGGCATGGAACCGACCTAGATTAAGGTAGTGAATTATATCGCAGAAGCAAGCAATTCTGACTACATGCCACTATCTGGAGAGGGGGACGAGTTGTGATAATTGTGTAAGAATTAGTACAACAAGAACCCGTGGTGAAACCGCAATCCTAGAGTTTCCTTTTGAATTGATTAAACCAACCATTTAATCGATAGTTTTTTTTTCTTTTGTTTTTATTTTCTTTTTCAATCCAACTTCCAAACTTTTATAATCGGTTTAGCTGATCGCGAGTAGTTAGTAGTAGTCTACCAATAATTATGTTTCTCTGTGTTTGATTCGGGCCTTTAAACTGCCAAATGAATCATTAGAGACATCCCTTGACCACCCAGGCTCCCTCAATGGAGCTTGGGACCTTTGTCCCATCACCGCCCCGCTCCGTTCCCCGTCCGAGGTTGGTGCAACCATCGGCGGAAGTGAAGAAAGCCTATGACGAGCTGATGAAGCGGACGATAGAGCCCACTCAGTATGATGATCTAGGCCATGATTTGAGACTTGGGATTCGAGGATAACCTCAACTATGTCCTCCGTGGGCAAGTTGGGATGTCAGTACAGGAAGAACACCAGTACCCGCCACATCCACCACCGAAACTATAAAAGGGGTATCACTGTTCCACCTCTTAAGTTTGGATTTGAACTATGAGGCCATAGTTGAATTCAAGCTTAGGGGAGTGCTGGAAAAACTTCTATCTAGTTTTTCTTTATTTAATTTCATCTTTAGTTTTTTTTTTTGCAATTTTCATTTTTTTTCTTATTAGCTTTCTTAATTTCTAGATTTGCTATTTTCTAGGACCCACTTTCTATCTAGTGTAATCCGTGGGTGTCTAGTGTAAGTGTGTCATCTCAATGTTATTCATATGGGGCTAATGTGTGAAATTGAGTGAAATTTGAGCATTAATTAAAAAAATCTTTAAGAAATTGTAAGTCTGACTTGTTTGAAATTGAGTACATAACTAAGGAAAGTAATTGGGTAGATCAACTTTAAAACATATGATCATAACTGTACATCCTTATGGTTCAAGAAATGAGGACGGATATGGATGTTGAGCTTAAACTGACCAAACGGTAACCTGACTTTAATTTGAAATGAGAGAGAGAAACCTCTTAGTTACCCTGTGCACATGTCAGTAAGGAGGGACATAATCTTTTCCAATGGTTCTATCCATTAGTCTTATGATCTATCCACCTCACTTCATTCACACTCCATCATAAGAACTGGGAGCACTTTACAATTTTTCATCTCTTGATTAGATGTCATTGAGATAGGAATGCATTATAGCTAGATTTTGCATATGTTGCATAATTTTTTGTTGTTGTTGTACATTAGTCATGCATGCACACATTTTAGAGTGCATGTCATTGTAGTTGCATAATTACCTTCATATAGTTACATTTTGCATATTTTTGAGCATATAAGATATTATGTGTCTTGCCTCTTCTAAAAAATAAGAAAAGCGGGGAACTTGTTCTATACTATCTGAAAAGTAAATTATAATGCATCAATTGTAGTAGTTTTGTGGAAATAAGCCCGAGGAAAATTTTATGTATTGTAAATGTTTCCTTAGTCAATTGAGAAAAATGGGGCTTTAAAAAAAAGTAGAAATCAGAGGGAGAAAAGAACTTGTTTCACCTCCATAAAAGGAAGAATAAGCGCATGATGTAGTTTTATAGACATTCTATCTCACATTGAGACAGAATAGTAGAGCATGCATCATTCTACCTAAAATGTAGGCATTAGGTCATTTTCATATGCATATGCATCATTTAGGTTATTTTTGTTGTTTTTGCATGTTAAACTGTATTGTGCTTCCTCTTCTTCCACAACATCCCATTTCATCCACCCGTTGCTCAAAACAGTAGGCCACCCCTGATTATGTCCTCATTCTTGTATATCAGGAGATTTTCTTCCATATAGATGGTAGTTAGGACATGAGCAACGTAAATAGGAGATCACAAGATGCACCAAGCATGAACTGAAGGAATTTATTATATTAACTGCTTTATTTGATAGTGTTCATTGATTACGGGGTGGGCATCTCTCATGGACGATAATTGTCACCTTTAGGGTAGTTATCATTCCATGTTTAGTGAGGGTCGGCATGTGCCTAACAAGTGGGAATCATATTGTGATGTCTTTTATGCTAATATGTTCTTTAGTTGACCCTCGTAATTATATTTTATAGTTTTTTTACTCGAGGATGAGCAAAGTTCAAGCTTAGGGGAGTTTGATGCAGGGGTTTTGAGTTTCTTTTATAGGCTAGTTTTACACTCATTTTATGTGCTTATTGGTCATATTTGCAGTTAATATCACATGATCTATTTCCTTTTGCCTATTATCCTTGCTTGCATCAAGTTAAGCATATTTCATTATATTTTTGTATTATTTACGAAATCCCAGTGTTGACTTGGACTTTTTGTCTTTATTCCAGGTTTTACATATTCCTGGGCCCGTCGATGCCATCGACAGTCTGTCAATGCCATCGACATGGCAATAGAAAAAGAGCCGGAGAAGAAGCAGAAGGGTCGATACCATCAACCCACTGTCGATGGTATCGAGATGCCGTCAGAATGGACCTCAAATTAAAATCGAAGCGAGCGCTGGTACCATAACGAGTCGATATCATCGACACACGTCGATGGTATCGATGCCGTCGGATCAAGAGTATGCCCAGAACGATATCAATTAAACGACCACGATCTTTTAACGGCAGTAAGTGATACCTATACCTAAGAAAGACGGGACAAAGTCATCAGGCACATTTTCATCCCATTGCACGAGTCCCAGAGGAGGAGGGAGCGAAGAATGGAGCCCAGAGCTACACCTGACCAGACTAAATCGCGCGTCCAAAAGTGGAGGCAGATTTGAAGTAGTCAGACTTTTACATTTATAACCCGAAAACCTTCTAGGCCCCCACAACTTTGCTTACGGGGTCGAAGTAGTCATACAGGGTCGAACACAGGGACAAGGGTGGTAGTGTTGAGAACACAGAATCGACACGCTACACTGCGGTACGGGTGAGGATAAGATAAAATTCCCAAAAGGGAACAACAGAACAAGATCGAGAGAACAAAAGAAAACCCTATCTCCAACTGGAGTTACGAGGAAAACTTAGGTTTTAAGCATTTATCAGTTTTTAGGGGTTTTCGTGCAACGAGAATAGAGGGATAATACTAATGCCAAGGTAAGGTACGAAGGAGGAAACCTCGGTAAAACAAGCGGCAGCAGAAACATCCCGTACCCCTCCTCTCGAAGTGAGTACCTCTAACCAGGCATCAACACCCCTCTCGAGGTTGCTGGACTTAAGTTAGAGTGGGAAGGTTACTAAAGCAACTCCGATTCTGGGCACTCTCGTACTCCAGAATCGGACCAAACACTAGAGCCACAACACCTCTCTCAAGGCTGTTGCGACGGGAAAACACGATTTGGTAGCTAATCAAAACACGATCCAACGTACAAGCTAGAGTTCAGATGTCAAACATAGTAATCATCCAACAAAGGTACCAAACATAAAGCAACATGTAATTAAAACTCACTGATTCCATTGACAGATAAGGGTCTGATTACATTTGCATAAATGAAAGAATTAAATGATTGAAATAAGTAAGATAAGTATCGCCTCCTTGATTTAGAAGGGTGACAGACTACAGCAGACCCCTTAGCCCAATACCGGTCAGGGGCCTAGCCCGATACAACCGTGTCAGGCGGCACACCCTCTTAGGTGACACACCGTGACAGGTGGGTTGTATCGTACGAGGACCCTTGCCCAATACGCTCATGTCGGGTGGCACCCTCTCAGGTGACACGTCGTGATGGGTGATGCGTATCAGGGTTCAGTATCGTGCTGGGCTAGAGCGATGCTTTACTATCGGTCACTTGTATCGGGTGTCCTTGTCGGCCGATATCGGCCTGCAGTGGTGTCCGAGACGACCCTAAGTGAACCATTCCCTCCCTCTCGGGATGGGGAAGTGCTCACCTAGAATCGCCCGGCACATGCACTGAGGCACGATACACTAGCTCTTAGCAGCTCTCCTGAAGTGACTTGTGCAGGGTTCCGACCTGTACGACTTGCCCGACCTGTCTTTTCGGCTTCCTGTAGCTGCTATTTATAGGCAGCGGTTGGGGGAAGTTATGGTGCTTAGGGCGCCACGTGTCCCCCCCTTATCATCGTGGAGTTGGTGACGGTCGATATCGGTGTCGCCCGGCACAAGGATGTCAGCTGTTGGTTACGTGACGAGCGGCGCCTACTGGTGGGTGGCCCGTGTCGGGCGACAAGCTTTTAGCTGTCAGGCGAGCTTGGGCTCCCTGTCGGGTAAAAGACGTATCGCCTGCCAGTTCCTTCTTGCGCGACATCCCTATGTCGCGCGTCGTTGTGTTGCGCTTACCCTGTCGAGCAGTGATCATATCGGCCGTCTATAAAGCCGATGCAGGTCGAACTTATTTGTGGGTCGGGATGGCCTTATTGATGACAAATGGGTCAAAATAGGAGGAAAACTCTGCAAAAGATGGAAATATTGAATTAAGAGCGTCGTTTGGCCAATTATTGCGAAAGTACTAATAAAAGAGAGGAAAACAGTTAAAAAGGGCAGTTTTGATAACAAAATAAGGGCCAAAAACATCACAAAATTTGGTGTTATCAACTCCCCCAAACTTAGCGTTTTGATTGTCCTTAATCAATATTTAAGCTTTATTTTGTGATGCTTCTTCTTGCGTAGTATAGCTTTCAGGCCAAGAGGTAAAAACAAGTATCGTAATGCCTTTAGAGATAATGCTGCTCCACTATGAACAAAGGACCTTGCATTTCCTGCCTTATTATTTCAGTAAAATTTTTCTCTACAGCTTCAGTGAGACTTTGGTGCATGATTTCGAAGTTAGCTTACACACCAAGAAGCTTTAATTTTGGAGCAGAAAGTTGTGTATAGGGTAGGCTAAGGCTTTTTGGGTTTTTCTTCTTGTTTCCCATTGGTCCATCCAGGTACGGGTCCGTTAACGGGCAAGTGGTCCTTGCAGTCCAAGCCAGTTGGCTTTAGAGCAGTGATTTCACATCCTACGTACCACTGTCCCGGATCTACCATGCCTAAAGATGGGTACTTTTGGAAAACAAGTGTGTATATATTTTTTTTCTTTTTCTTTTGGCACAACTCTCATATTTTTATTCACCCTCATAAGGCTGCTTTCTCTTTTGGGATTTTAGTTGGGTAAGGGGAAACAAAAGGGATTTTTTTTGCTGTTTGGGCATCTTTTTCCTTCTCCATACTCGTCTCTTAGATGTTGCGAGATTATTATTTTTTTCAAAATTTTTGGCACAGAAAAGCATAATCTTTTGTTTTGTTGAAGCAGCATTATCAGAAAGATATAACAAAACTTGCATCTCGTTAAGCATAAAGAAAACAAACTTGGAAAGAAGTCGCATTAGGTTTTTACTAATATAGCGACTTTGTACATATATATGGGAACAAAATAAGCAGAATTTTTCCAAATGTTTATATGAGCATGGCATTTCGTATTAGCAAGGGTACATACACATGATATAAGAGAAGAATGAAATGACACAAAGGGCGGAGAAGAAGATTTTTATACCTCCTTCACTGGTACATGGGCACCCCCCCAAACTTACTCCGCACTCTATCCCAGAGTAGCGAAGAATACAGGGTGAGGTCATGTTAGCCCAGTGAAGGTTATCTAGTGGGTTCGCTTGTGCCTTGGAGAAGCTACAATATGCTCTTATTTGCAGTCTCCATTTTATTTGGCCTCCCCTTACTCCTGGTACTTCTGTTGTGAACATGAACAAAGGGACTGATTGTCAATCCCAGTATTAGTCCACTTGATTCTTCCCAGGAGTGTGCAGTCAGAGGGCCTCTCTATTTATATTATCTTTCTCTTTTGGAGGTGTCCCTAAACCACCGCAGAAGACAGACTATGATAAGGAAATGGTCTTTTCTTGCTTTCTTTTGGAGAGCCCTAGCTGTATCTGGATTCTGGCATTTCTGTCCGACTGTTGTTGCTTCTGCTTCGGCCCCAATGTCGATTCTTCTACGGTGTTTGTCCACTCTTCCGGAGGTTTGCTGTGCATTATCCATACCTGTTATCAAGTTCATAGACCATTTAAATGTTAGGTAGGAAAAGCAAAAGAAACTCGATAAAACTTGTCTCGTTGCAAAATCCGGGTATCATCCATCAAAAGAAAACACGAGACGATACAAGATTGGACGATACAGAGAGAGAGCCGCACGACACAACACACTGCCCGACACGGGTGTGTCAGGCGATAAGGTCGCTGAAGCAACGTCACAGAAGAAAAATGTGTCACCCGATATGGCGTATCGGGCAAACACTATCGACCGTCGTGTCGTGCATAACTGTGTCGGGCGATACAAGGGAAAATCGACCAAGCTCGTCAACCCGATATGTAGCGCACGATATGAAATCCGTGTCGGGCAAACAGATTGTCGGGCGATACCTTTTCTCTTTGAAGCTCTCGCCCGACACAAGGGCGAAGGCGAGCTGCCTGACATGCGAGCAAAAGGTGGATTACTGCATGTTGTACAGGTGGCTAAAAGAGAAAGTGTAGTAGCCCGACACGTTGAACCCTCCTTACTATATATAGGAAACTCAGTGGGGGGTAAATCGGGCAGTTTTGGGGCGCGCGTCAGCCGCTGAGACATGCCATTCCCGAGATGACGGTCCCATTAGTCTCATTAAGGGCATTTAACCTCATGCACGATACAGTGCATGCCGCCCAGGAATGCCATCCGTCTAGGCCGTTGCGATGCCCAAGAGTATACAGCCCGATACAAGCGGTCCGACGCGCCAGCTGAGCTGCTGCCCGACACGGTTAAAAATAGGCGGCCAAAAACTAAAGCTGGGTGAAGAAAAAAAATGATTAAAGGGTAAAACATCATTGGCTTAGGGTTAAGTCCCCGACCTCAGAAGGTATTACTCCTCAAAGCTTCGCAAAATACAGCGGTGGCCCTTAAAATAGAAGAGTCGGTACGCTCGACGCGTGTACTGAATCGGGCCTTATTACAGTCCATAATGTTTGTTTTTACAAGGAAGAAAAATGCATCCTACTCTAGGAAAGAAAGAAAAACTCGGGCTGCCTCCCGAGGAGCACTGTGGTTTCCATCTCCAGCTTGATGCCCTCAGCTCCTTCACTTTTTGGTCTTCAGCATCACCCATCTCCCTACATCTCGATCTTTGCCTTTGTCAGTCATACCCCTGCCTCCTTGACAGTCTCTGTGTTTGATGGTATCTTTCCTGACTGGTTCTTTACGAACTCGGCCATTTGAGCCTATTGCTGATCAATCTGGTGTTGATGCGTCTGCATGTTCGCCAAGTGTACCTGCAAGGAGTTCAGAACACCCGAGTTCGATAGCGTGCTTTGCGCTAGCTGATTATTAATAGTATCCTGCCTTTTCACAAAATCAAATAATTGGCCAACCACATCCGATTGGCTTGAACCTTTATATTGTTCCTTGGTAGATCCTTGGTACTTAGCCTGACCCTGGAAATTCCCTTTGTTCATATGGAAGGAGGTGTTCTTGGTGTACTGGCTTGGTCCTCGAAGGATTGGGGCGACTTAGAGGAGTTGTGCAGCTGATGTGAGTTCTCAGCCGCATCCTTGTTGCCGTTGCTGAAACCGGGGTGCTCCGAACTTTTAAAGTTTACAAAAGAGACATTTTCAGTCCCCTCGGCCTCAGAGTCAGAATCACTCGACGCATCCGGTCGGGTGTAGATGCAACTATCTACCCCATGCCCTCCTTCTCCGCAGGTCACACACTTCATTACTTTTTCAACTGGCTTCTTCCCTTTACCACCAGATTCTTTTAGCTACTTGACATCAGTCGCTATCCTCTGTATCTGAGAAGTTATAGACTCCAGAGCCTTGGATTCAAGAGAGGGTCCTTCACTAACCTTCTTAGCCTGCCCTCTATCAGATCTATCGTAGTCAGCGTCGGCCTTCAACTCGGCCATGTTCTTGATGATCCTTTCGGACCTGCTTGGCTTCTTCCCTAGGAAGTCACTTCCTGCTGCTGCATTTAGTGAAACCCTTTCATCGGGAGTTAGACCGTTATAGAAGGTAGTGATTAAGAAACCTTTCTTGTAGTTGTGGTGAGGGCAGTCCCTCTGATATTCCTGGTATCGCTCCCAGGTGTCGTGGAGGTTCTCGTTGGGCTTTTGCACGAAGGATGTAATCTTTAGCTTGTTCCTAACCGTCTTCTCAGTTGGATAGAACTTGTTCACGAAAGCATCTGCCAGTGCTCCCCATCCATTCAGAGCTTGGTGGGGTAGCCCCAGATACCATGATAGAGCCTTATCTTCCAAAGAGAAGATGAAACCCTTGCAGCAGATGACCTCCTGGGGAACCCCCCGCATCTTAATGGTATCACATATATTTTTGAAAGCGTCTAAGTGGTGGTAGGGGTTGTCATTCTTGGAACTCCCTCGGAAACTTTTGTTTTGTATCATCGATATTACTGATGGCTTAAGTTCAAAATTTGCGGCGTTGAAACGTGGGATGATGACAGGGCACCGGGAATTGTTAGCCTTTGTGGTGGCTAACTCCCTCAGAGTTTTCTCTTCTTCTGAATCATCGCTGTCACTTCCTTCCTAGCGTCGTTCTTGATTGTTGTGATTTCTTCTGTGCCTTTGGTGGCAACGCCTATCATGGTGAAGATTCTCCTCGAACTGCTCCATTTCTAGATCTTCAGGTGGATCGTTGCCGTCGTAGCGGTCGTTCTCTTCAGGTGGAGGCGAATCAGGCCTAGCCCTCCCCTGGTGTTCTTTTTTCGAAATAGGCTGGCTCAATGCGAGGTGGCATGATGGATGGTATCGATGTTCAGTCGAACAGAGTACCATTCTTCAGAGTACCTGGAATGGCACGAGAAATCAAGTCAGAAAATAATACTAGTTATTCAATTTCAGGCAAAGAATAGTAATAAGGAAAAAAAAGAGAAAAGAAAAAGAGTGATGTCAAGCTCATTTCTAAGCGTGAGGCATGGGAGTGTAGTTAGTGGATTCGGGTTCGTCAATAGCGCCATTTTGCCTTGTCCCCGACAGCGGTGCCAAAAAGTTGACCGGCCTAAATCGCGCGTCTAAAAGTGGAGGCGGATTTGAAGTAGTCGGACTTTTACATTTATAACCGGAAAACCTTCTAGGCCCCCGCAACTTTGCTTATGGGGTCGAAGTAGTCATACGGGGTCGAACACAGGGACAAGGGTGGTAGTGTTGAGAACACGGAATTGACACGCTACACTCCGGTACGGGTGAGGATAAGATAAAATTCCCAAAAGGGAACAACAAAACAAGATCGAGAGAACAAAAGAAAACCCTATCTCCAACTGGAGTTATGAGGAAAACTTAGGTTTTAAGCATTTATCAATTTTTAGGGGTTTTCGTGCAACGGGAATAGAGGGATAATACTAATGCCAAGGTAAGGTACGAAGGAGGAAACCTCGGTAAAACAAGCGGCAGCAGAAACATCCCGTACCCCTCCTCTCGAAGCGAGTACCTCTAACCAAGCATCAAAACCCCTCTCAAGGTTGCTAGACATAAGTTAGAGTGGAAAGTTACTAAAACAACTCTGATTCCGGGCACTCTCGTACTCCAGAATCGGACCAAACACTAGAGCCACAACACCTCTCTCAAGGCTGTTGCGACGGGAAAACACGATTCAGTAGCTAATTGAAATGCGATCCAACGTACAAGCTAGAGTTCAAATGTCAAACATAGCAATCATCCAACAACGGTACCAAACATAAAGCAACAAGTAATTAAAACTCGCTAATTCCATTGATAGATAAGGGTCTGATTACATTTGCATAAATGAAAGAAATAAATGAATGAAATAAGTAAGATAAGTATCGCCTCCTTGATTTAGAAGGGCGACAGACTAAAACGGACCCCCCAGCCCGATACCGGTCAGGGGCCTTGCCCGATACAACCGAGTCTGGCGGCATACCCTCTCAGGTGACACACCGTGACAGGCGGGTTGTATCGTACGAGGACCCTTGCCCAATACGCTCATGTCGGGCGGCACCCTCTCAGGCGACACGCCGTGACGGGCAATGCGTATCGGGGTTCGGTATCGTGTTGGGCTAGAGCGATGCTTTACTATCGGTCACTTGTATCGAGTGTCCTTGTCGGCCGATATCCGCATGTAGTGGTGTCCGGGATGACCCTAAGTGAACCATTCCCTCCCTCTCGAGATGGGGAAGTGCTCACCTAGAATCTCCCGACACACGCACTGAGGCACGATACACTAGCTCTTCGCAGCTCTCCTGAAGTGACTTAGGTAGGCTTCCGACCTATGCGACCTGCCCGACCTGTCTTTTCGGCTTCCTATAGCTGCTATTTATAGGCAGCGGTTGTGGGAAGTTATGGTGCTCAGGGCGCCACGTGTCCCCCCCCTTATCATCGTGGAGTTGGTGACGGTCGATATCAGTGTCGCCCGCCACAAGGATGTCGGCTGTTGGTCACGTGACGAGCGGTGCCTGCGGGTGGGTGGCCCGTGTCAGGCGACAAGCTTTTAGCTGTCGGGCGAGATTGGGATCCCTGTCGGGTAAATGACGTATCGCCTGCCAGTTTCTTCTTGCGCGGCATCCCTATGTCGCGTGTCGTTGTGTTGCGCTTACCCTGTCGGGCAGTGATCATATCGGCCGTCTGTAAAGCCGATGCATGTCGAACTTATTTGTGGGCCGGGACGGCCTTATTGATGACAAATGGGTCAAAATAGGAGGAAAACTCTACAAAAGATGGAAATATTGAATTAAGAGCGTCGTTTGGCCAATTATTGTGAAAGTACTTATAAAAGAGAGGAAAACAGTTAAAAGGGCAGTTTTGATAACAAAATAAGGGCCAAAACCATCACAAAATTTGTTGTTATCAACGCCCCAGATGTTTCCAGAGCCGTAGATGGAGTTTTCCACCACCGGAAGGCTACAAAATGCTCATCTCACACTGAGGATCACTCGGTTCTCCTCTGTTCAGGGGTTACACCATCTCCATCCATGTTTTCTCCATGTTTTCTGCTTCCTTCATTGTGTTTTGCATTGAGATGAACGTGCAGGGCTAATCCCCTTTGTCTGTAGGACCGAGAGTAGCCCGGGCAATCGTTGTATGACTCGTTTTACATAGTTCATCATAATTTGTCTCTCAAATCCGTGGTATGATGTCGGTTTCTCCATTGCTATCATTGTGCTTGATCACCATAATGGTAATTTAATACCTTTAATTACTTTTGATGAAGAATTAACTGTTGAGAAGAGGCGATAATCACATTAACTAACAAATCCTTTAGAAAAGGTGATGTACGGTTAATGGTGGGAACCCAGAGACATGTTTTTCATGCACCTAGTCTAGGGCATAGGTTACTACTGGCTTGGAACCGACCTAGATTAAGGCAGTGAATTGTATCGCGGAAGCAAGCAATTCTGACTACAAGCCACTATCCAGAGAGGGGGATGAGTTGTGATAATTGTGTAGGAATTAGTACAACGAGAACCTGCGGTGAAACTACAATCCTAGAGATTCCTTTTTAATTGATTAATCCAACCATTTAATCGATTGCTTTATTTTATTTTATTTTTATTTTCTTTTTCAAAACAACTTCCAAACTTTTATAATATGTTTAACTGATCGCGAGTAGTTAGTAGTAGTCTACCGATTAATTACATTTCCTTGTGTTTGATTTGGGCCTCACAAGACCTATATTACATTGACGCGTACACTAGCATTATACGCATGGTAAAGTCATGTCACAACCCTACCTCTCTCATCTGGTCCAGTTGAACCAATCAGTTCATCAAGGTGAACTAGTCATCTCACTGACCATGAGCTGATTGATTCACCCAGTGAACTAGTCGGTTGGTGGTCCAGGTTGTGCAGAGCTTAGTCAATACAGTTCTCAATCAATTTGACACTCTAATCAAATTGGTTCAACACTTGAACTTGATGATTCTGAGTCAAGTCTATTAATTAAATGTTTAATTGAGTACCTAAACACTTTAGTAATCAATCTAAATATCATTCGTGGATAAACTCCTCTTCCTGGTTAATCCTATATGTGTGACCCTATAGGCCCCATTTCACGTTGGCAATGAAAGTCCATAACCACTTATGACTTCACAAGAAAAGAGTAGTGCCTAGTTGCACATCAGTGCTACCCAAGTAAAAAGGAAAGTTGGAGAACAACTTTCAACCCTACAATATGTAATTGGTGTTATAGTGAATGTATAGTTCCTCTGTCACTGATATCCGGATTGAACTCGAGGCATGGACATGCCATCCTCTACAAACGTTCAATCCATGTTTCTTAATCCAGAGTAGACTGTCTGAGATATATGTAAGCTCAATGTCACACATTGACTCACATGCACATGGCCATACTTTTCTCAGTCTCACTCATCAAGGCCCGGATATCATACTCCCTCAGGAGGGACAAATCCCATATCTATCACTCATAGTAAAAAACCTCATGTGTCAAAGTCACCCAATCATCACCTTTATAATAATCCATTCAGAACTACGTTTGATGATGTCAAAGTTTACCCAACGACATGTGTTGAGTGTAGTGATTTCAGGTCTAAGAACCACAGTCACCACCAATACAATAAGAGCTGATCCTAACTAACCGAGCGTGGTTTCCATGCATCACTCTTATGGTGGGTCTATCCGATACACTCTTCTCTAACATGTATCTTTGTGCTTGGTTTGATATCCTATATCATGACTAATGAGATTCTGTCATCAACCAACACACAATTCAGTCTTTTGTATTATTGATGTCTATGATTATTTTCACAATAACAATCGACTAGGGACAAAACAAGGATGTATACGCTTAACATCTGTATGATCTCACCGTTCAGGTCCTCAACCCGAAGACATACGTCATTGAGTAAAATAGTTCTTTAGACATCTATTATGTTATACTATTTATCTCAAAATAGTTAAAACATATAGACAGAAATCACCTTTATTATTTTTCAAATCATTTACAAAGTATCCCATTACAATCATTATATGACTTGCTCTATGGGCATACATACCAACACCATGCACTTGTGTATATAGTGTTTTCATCTGTTGAGTAAGCACACCAACAACCAAAAGAACAACGAGAAACAATTACGATTAAGAAAAAAATAACAATCAGCACAAACAATAAATATATGATTTACGTGGTGTAGTCTTCATGAAAGAAGAAGAAGAGAATTTCAAAATTATAAGAAAATTACAAAGGAAGATACTTTACAAGAGAGGGAACCCAAAAAAATTGAGAATGTTACTACCAAAGAAGAGATAGAACTCTCTCCTATGTAATTATGGACAACAACAAGAAGAACATCCTCGCTGTCCAAACCATCTATAACGCCATCATGGGATCCATGCTAATGGCAACAACATCCATCCTCCTCTACTACGGCCTTGCCGCCGTATTAAGCAATACATATAACATCAAGATGCCACTGTCCAACTCTGTGTACGGGGTGTAGGGTGAGGCAAAGATGGCGCTCAAGTACGTCGTCATACTCGTCATTTTCCTCTTCGTGTTCCTATACTACTCCTTCTCCATATGCTTCATCCACCAAGTCAACTTCCTCATCAACATCCCCACTGCCTCCTTGGCATCATCAACTGCTTCCCCGATGGTCATGCCAGAGTATGTTTGTGACCTGCTCGACAGAGGGTTCATACTCAATACAGTAGGGAACAAGCTCTTCTACATCGCCTTTCCCCTGCTTCTATTGATCGTAGGGCCAGGGTTCGTGTTCTTATGCTCCATCACCATGACACCCATGTTGTATAACCTAGATGTACTCGTCGAATGTATTACTGATGGTGGGAAGAAAGGTGAGAAGATGGCGCCACACAAGGTCAATTTCGATGGTGCCGTGTGAATGGGATTCATGGCGCACTTTGTGTGTACGTGTCATGCAACTAGCTAGCTAGTACCCATAAAAAGTTGTGTGCTATCTATATATTTCTACCTACATCATATATATCTTATGTATAAATTGGTGTCTATATGTGTTTGTGCACAATGCACTTGTGGGTTTAGAGTAATTGTCAACAACCTATATACTAGATCAAAGTAAACATTTGGTCTTTCTCTGTCAGCACGCACTGCATTCACACTATGTCTTGCGGCATAACTACAAACTCTTTGACATCACAAAGATGTGGCCAACACACATCTCGTTTCTCAACCAAATTTCGACACCACTCCATAGGCAGCTAGTGTTGGATCAACAAGCCTTCTTCACACCAATCCTTCGACCTTATTCATCCCAAGACCCAACCTAAAATTCATTATCAATTAGTGGAAGTTGAAGTTGCCTGCATATATTACCTATCCAACACATTTGGGTGAGGTAGGCATGCATAGTATACACAATGTATCCATCAGGCTTTGTATCGTTGTAAGGGGAGACACCACAAGTATAACATCCATATTCATCTCAGCATCTCAGCTGAAAAAGAGAGTCACCACTTCCTCCTTGACAAACAGAGTAGCAAAAACATCTCTTGTTAGCTGTCAAACTCCCAAAATGTAGTTTGTTCATTTGTCCATTCAGGGTCGCGAGAGAAGTTGGAAAAGCTTTGATTACAATCATACACCCTACCGACAAGGATGATAAGATGATACTAACAAGTATAATTTTCAACTATTCTCATTTTACCTATCCATCATATCGTAGTATTTAAAGGTACTATTAACACCTCTCTCTCCTTCTTAAGCTTGCATGATGAAGTATGAAAAGTTTCATATTTGAGGGAAGTAGTGGTATGTTTGTCCACTCTAGAGTAATAATGATGTGCATAGTTGGGGAGTGCTACCAAATATCATGGAAAACTTCCCATTTGACTCAATTTGAGACCCTTTATGTATACATGGGATGCTCGAAAACCTAAATATATACAAGGAAAACTTGATAATTTGCATGGCATGATCCTCTTATAGCGTTCACACATGTGATCAACTACCAACAACCCTTCATGCACACTTTGCCATTTTCTTCCTATATTTCTATCCACCTTCTCCCTTCCTTTTGGTGAAAGTAAAGGCTAGATCATTTTCTCACCATCACGTCGTTGCAAACCCTCGACATCTCTCTTGTGTCTTTATTTATTATCAAGACTGTGCATGATAAATTCTTTGATTTGTCACATAAAACTAAATTCTATTGTAAATAAAATAGAATTAATATGCTCTAGAAAAACTAGGTGATTGTAAGGAAACTACGAGTAGCAAAAACCTCTAACATTGGCAAAATGTGACACGATTTGTTATTGATTAATGGGTATTTGTATTAAGTTCCTGAATGGGATACATTATGTGGCCTACATGTCCACTAGGCTTACTCATTCCCATGAGAGAGGAAATATGCTACTCATAAATTGAGGAAAAGCATGGGTTTTGTGAAGCTAACTATCACATGATATGTATAGGAAGAAGTATGGAACTTGGCTAAGGAGTTAATTAGATCATCTTATCACTGGTCCTAGGAATTGGATTAATGTAACTCAATATAAATCTATAAGTTGTATAAGGAGTTAGAGTCATCTAGTTCTATATGCGCTAATTAATTATTTTTGATGGCAGTAGAGGAATATTACAATTCTTAACTAAAAGCTCAAACTAGTGGTAAAATCCAAAAATACTTTTAAGCAGAACTCTCCATGGCATGATGTATGTGGACATTTATATTTTTATTGATTCTACTAAATACCTATGCTTCTAATATGTTATTTCCAAAAAGTATTATTCAATTTAATTTCTATTGGGATAGTTCTTCATTCATAAGATTAGTTAGCACTCAGAACTGCTTGATGTGGAACTCATCGAGCCAAGTGCTCTCCATGGGTCGAGCTTGTGATATTCATTCAGAAGAAGGATGGGTCAACATGTGTGTGTGTTAATTAGAATATTCTAAACCAAGTGACCATCAAGAACTCCTACCTTTTCACATGATGTATGACATGCTTGACTAGTTGAAGTCTGGTATTGTTTTCTCAAAGATAGACCTAAGAAACATCTACACCAAATGAAGGTGAAAATGATTAAAGATGAATAAGGTGCATATCTGTACTTGATATGGGCACAAGAAATTCCTAGTCATGCCCCTTGGAGTGTCCAACGTCCCAATAGTATTCATGGGAATGAACCTGCAAAAATATTGACTGTTCAAATATCTTAACGAGTAAAACTTCACCATCATATACCATCTATGTAAAGCAAACACAATGGTTAATGCATTAAGTAGGAACAAAAAAGTAAGCATGTAAGGACTTCTAACTGGAAAAGTTACATATACTAGAAGAGTGGTAGTCTGAGATAGGATAACTATATGCGAAGAAGATGAGTGTTTCTGTTACTCTTGGCTCAATCACTATAATGTTAAATGCCCAAAAAAATAGTCATGAGTTAGAGGATATGTTGAAGATGACCAAGAAACCTAAGACTGGCATCCAGATTGGAGTGGATGAATCTATGTGATTCTAATAGAGATTATGAGTTGTCAATGATGTTTGATTGAGAGAGAAGACTTTGAAAGAAGCTCATTGTTTGAGATACAACATATATATAGGGACGAAAAAAGTATAGAAGAATATTTAGCATTCTTTCTGGTAGAGGACCATGCATAATTACATTCCTAAGTTGGTAGATTAGTGCCTTGCTTGTCAGTAAGTGAAGATAGAGTACCAAAGATCTGGAGGATTTTCACACCCATTATATATTTTTGAGTGGAAGCAAGAATAGATTATGATGTACTTTACAAGTTCCTTTCCTAACACAAGTAAGGGTTATAATGCAATACATGTAGTCATTCATCACCTTGTGAATTGAATCCACTCCCTTTATCTTAAAGACTATGATGGATACTAGTCATTCTAGAGTTATATATAAGGATTTTTTTCATCTTTATGATAAGGCTAAGGTGAAAGATTCTAATAGAGAGTTTTCAAATTTACCTCGACATTATGGAAGTATATTCTTGACTAGTAGGGAACTCAAATGCGTTTATCAATACATATCATTCACAAACCAATATCTAGTAAAAAATAAAAGTTAAAAGTTTAAGAGACATTAGTAGATCATGTGTTATGGGAAAAATGGTTCTCTAGACATGTACTTGCCACTGGATAAGTTTGCATACAATAATAGTTATCATGAGAGTATTAGGATGCACCTTACGAGGTCTTTCTTTTACCCTTATATTGGAGTGATGTTGGGGAGTGTCCATTTATGAAGTCAGATGAATCCAGTTGTGTATTTTTAAGGTGGAAATCGTTATGAAGAGGATCCACAAAACTCAATATCAAAAAAAGAGGTATTATACAAAGGCATGCACATGCTCTACACGTGTCTACTAATATCTGATATAGGTATTATACTAACTCATATTTTCACTGGATATGACATTTGAACTGAAATAAACCCTAAATGAAATTCGAAATTGCAAAAGTAATAACATAAAGTCCCTAAATAATATTACCAATATTATATATTACATAAATGACCCTTTACTTGATCAAATATGAGACCCCATACAAATTTTCTTAGCCAAAATTTTAATAATGAAATAGAAAAAATTAATATATCTATATCAACCATTGGTACACCATTTCAAGAATTTTATTCTTTGATCATATAAACATAATTTTTATAAATTAAAGTAACATGTGATACACTTTGATGAGTTCATATTTATGAATGTGATCAATCAAATAAATCATTATATGTACCCATTAATTACATTCTGATGAGCAACACTTTAATTTGTTGATTTGGGTGATTCAACATCCACTTATTCCCCCATATCATGAAGTGAGGACCACATATTTTACCTCGACGATTAGTTTGTGTGTGGGCGTGTGAGAGTGAGAGAGATACACACATATAGTAGAGGCAAAGAAAGAAAGGGAGGGGGATAGAGGGGAGTTTAATAATTGGAAATTCCTATTGACTCATGAGTATATTTTAGAATATCACTTTTTCCAATAGGAGTACAATGAGTAGAATTCTCACTTCTTATATAGAGTGAGAGAGTAGCAATGGATATTAAATGAAAATTGAAACACCAAAAAAGTCATGTAAGGAAGCATGTCACACCATCATCTTCTTATTCATGGGTAGTCATATGTCTCATCAGTGAGATGTTTTATGCCATTGCATTTCAAAGTATAAATCTGTGAATGGCAAACATGAGTCCTTTAAAACTACAAAATTTTGATCAAACTACCAATTATTCATTTTGGTAGATTGATGTTGACTACAAATCTTTAAAAATATATGTTTTTTGAAGATAATGTTACATAAAGTGTAAGACAATGCTAAGTAAAGCCTTATCACACAAACCTTTTCTTCATAATAGACTATACTCATAATGCTTTTATACACTCTAATATTACTAAACCTAAAAATTATTTTTAATGTGGGTATAACTAGAATATTTCCTTTACATTAAATTCTAATTTACATGAATAAAATAAGGAGAATTAATAGATAAACCTTCACTCAAATGAATAATATATTGTCACTAATAAAATTAATTTTTGTATGTAATGTGTCGAAATAAATTAAAGTTTGTTTAAATTCTCATATAATTAGGTTTGAAGTTCAAAACTATATATGAAAAGAAAATTTGGAGTCAATTTAAAGCATTAGATCATTAGAATTGGCATAATTGACTTTACAAATTATATATCAAAAACATCATATGAGAAATATTATTTTATTGAGTTTACAAGTTATATATTAAAAGTATCATATGAGAGATATTGTTTCAAAAAAGTAAATGATATATTGTTCATTGTTTCTCTTTGGATACGTTAATGAGAAATACATGTTACTATCAACCTAACACGGAAAGATAATTACCATTGGTTATAAAAATTGATGCTTTCACTATAATTACCATATCAAATTCATACTAAAATAATTTGTTTCCCTCATATGCATAGAGCATTGTGTTTTTTCTCTTTATGAATTGTCACATGTCATCGTTATCGGAATACCATCATGGATTCATTATTTTGCCACTATGTATTGCTATGATTACATTCCACCATCATAATCACATCACTACTACCTCGCCTCTCCATGTTTGAAACTATGTTAATATCCACTTCCCATCACAAAGTTTGTACCATTACAAAACAACCATATTATCTGATAGGCTGCATAAAACCTAGTAATGGTACTCCACATGGTGAGAAATAGCAATACTAAGGTGCGGCAATGATAGTGTAGTAAGCTTATTGTATTGGTAAACAAGGATGATACTTCAGGTGGTAGATGAAAATTGCTAGATTGTTTCAACATTGAAATTCTTTGTGTCGATTATTTCATATTTTAACTAGTTGTGGATAAAGTCTATTGGTTTATAATATATAGAAAATTTCACAATCAATATAGGTTATTTTTGGCACACTACCTTTTTCTACCAAGCAAGCACTTGTGTATATAGTTGAGTGATATTTAAATACATTTCTTCTTCTAGATAGATTGTGAGATTACTTAAGGCAAACTATTTATTTTTCATTGTTGATTCCATGATCCAAATTATGCATAAATTGATAAATGTCAAAGCTTCTACATTTTTTCTTTTTTTTTCAAAATATTAAAATTTAGAATATAAATATGTCATTACTATTGAAGGTCGTGAAGTTTGTAAAGGTGAAGGTTTTCATATTCTATATACTTACTTTACAAGTCATAAATTCTATCATTGTTGTTTATATTGGAAGTATATTTTAATGAAAATAAATGAATCATGATTTGATCAGGAGGATGGCCATAGTTAATAATAGAATAGTTCTTTTACTACTTGAATATAGCAAATAATAATGAAATATAAAGTACATTTGGTTCAATTTTTTCATGGATGCCACATAGTCCAAAATGTTGTGTTGGTTGGTTCATTACTTTTATGTTGTGATACCAATATTATTGTGCTAACTAACTTTATTTATTACTCCTTTTTGACAAATATTTATTCAGGAAATTATATACCTTTTTAACTATAACATGAAAAGAAGAGTCCAATAAGTATATGCTAGTGAGATAGAAAAATTCACTATTTAAGATCAACTTGAATGACATACTTAGTATTCCATTGAATGTAGCTATTTTATGGACTTCCTCATTAGTTCTTGTACAACCCAATTGATACTTTTAAAAAAGAGAAACCATTGGAAATATCTCACAAAAACTTGCTGACCTAGAACAACAACACCTATTTGTTGATAGTGATCCATCTGCTAATTTGGCCCTAGTTCTCATTATAAAAGCTGAACTAGATCATGTTAAGAACTTCATGGACACTATTTGGAGGCAACATGCAAAAATCAAATGGGCTAAGGACGGTGATAAAAGAACCAAATTCTTCCACAAAACTTGTAATAACAATACTCATAAAAATTCCACTGCTAAGTTGAACATTAATGGAAGCACTACTTCAAACAAACATATGATCACTACACACATTTTTCAACCTTTTTACCGCATTTTCAATATCAGACACAAGTCCATTTTTCTCAATCGCATCAATTAGAAGCACTTATGCGGCTGTTATATCACCTCACCACAGCTCATCATATGTCCTTTCACCCTTGAAGAACTTGATTTGTCCATCCACTTGCTCAATAAAAATAATTCCCCAGTCCCTAACGGATTTAATATGGAGTTTTACCTGGATAAGTGGAACCACATCAAGGGTGACTTTTAGAAACTCCTCAGAGCTATTCAACACAACACAAATGTTCACAACCTTCTCAAACACATTAACCACACCAATATAGCACTTATCAAAAAAGTTACTCACCCCGATCAAATTTCACAATTCAGACCCATTAGCCTCATCAACATTTGATACAAAATCATTGCTAAGGTCCTCTCAAATCAAATCAAACCCCATCTAAAAAAAATCATCTCACACAACCAAAATGTATTTCTCAAAAATTGAATTATTCATGATGCTTTCATCATGGTGAATGAACTATACACCTTTACCACAAAAACAAAACGCCACTTCTAGCCATCAAACTTGGATTTGAAATAGCCTTTGATTACATCAACTGGGAATGCCTCATCAAAGACATGTCAGGATATGGTATTCCTAGCATTTGGAATAACTGGATTCATGCCTGCATCTCCACAAACTACTTCTCTACCATTATTAACAGATCACCCTTTGGCTACTTTCACAATACAAATGGGTTAAGACAGTGCCATCCCCTCTGTCCTTACCTCTTCATCATTGTAACATCCATTCTAACCAAAATGATTAAACTTGACACCACACATGGACTTATAGCCTCTCCTCATGAATGTCAATAGAACATCATACACTAGTACAAATAACACCTTAAGTATCGGCTAAGTAAGACTTTTGCCATCAGTTTAGAAGCGACACCCAAGTGGGTGACACTAAAAGTAGACTCCTTCAGTGTCGGTTACATAACCGATGACAGAAAGTCGTTCCCAATTACAATTTAATCCAAAAGAGCCAGCAGTCGGACCATAGGCGTTGGTTAATAACAAACAACCGACACGATTAAGCCTTCGTTGTTAGTTTTTTGTAATTAACCAACGTCGATGATTTTTTTCTTATCAGTTCCAGGCCTTTTGTCCGACTGGTCAGCAGGATGCAGAATCTGCAGTTTAGTTTTGAACTGTAAGTTTACAACACCCTTTGATTTTAGCCAACAACATGCCACAAATTAACTTGCAAATATTGACAAGATACAAATTATTATATGGATCATGTGATTCACACATATATGTATAATCAACACATTTAATTTTCAAATATGATTGATCACACACATGCATGTAGTAGTTCCATTTGAATCCTCCATTTATATTCACACACATTTAGCAACCACATGCAGTGATCCATTTATTTTTCTTTTGACATTCACACACACAGAAACATTTCATTCATTAATCCATCTTCACAAACACATGTATATAGATAAGAAAATTCAAAAAAATTCATTCAAACATCGTCTTTCAAAGTTGAGCATGTTATCAAAATACTAATTATGACAAAGTTTAGAAAATAACATGACACTGTAGCTAATTAAACAAAGGGGGGGGGGCTTGCTGTACCCCTAAACATGTGCATATACGGGAAAGTAAATTTGTTACTAGATTGGACGTCCTACTTTGTTAATGTTGTAGTGTCGCAGAGCTCATCGTTGTTAGACGAATTTGAACTAATGGAGGTACCAGTAGTAGGAATAGAAGGGAAATCAGGTGTACTCTCCTCATCGAATGAGTCCAAATATGCGCTATCCCCTGTCGAGTACTCAAATCAGACCAGATGATCATGCATCTCATTGTTGATGTTGGTTATCCAAACCTTGATGGTATTATGGCCAACCGGTCAAAGAAAAAGCTTGTCACTACGGCCCAATAGTATCTTCCCAACCCACTCGCACCAACTAGATGTGGATACAAGATTCCCGTCAACATCATACTCAACATTGATAACAAATGTTGAAGTTCCAAAATTTAGGGTCACTTCACCAGCCGTGTTGCTTCTTCAATTTAGATAATGCCAATGTTTAGGTATAGTGAGTTGTGCTAATGAACGATCATCTAGAATGATGTCCAACTATTCTTCAATAGGGAATAATAACATTGGGGTAGAGGCCCAAGCCATTATGCCTACAACAATGTAAAATGTTGAGAAAAAGTAATATAAATGTAAGTACTAACAACACACAACAACATGGGTTATTTCATATTCATGATGGAGAAATAATTGATGATGATTATGATGATGATGATAATGATGTGATGATGAGGATGAGGATGATGATCAGGGATGATGATGAGGATGAGGATGATGATGATGATTGATGATGAGGATCATCATCATCGTCGTCATCATCATCCTCAACATCATGGTCATCATCATCGTCATCATCATCATCATTGTCATCATCATCATCATCATCATGATCATCATCATCTTCATTATGATGATGATGATGTGGGATGATGATGATGAGGATGATGATGACGATGATGATGATGACGATAATGATGAGGATGATGATGATAATGATGATGATGATGATGATGATGATGATGACAATGATCATGATCCTCATCATCATTATCATCATCATCATCATCATTATCATCATCATACCCATCATCATTTTCATTATCATCATAGTCATCATCATCGTCCCACATCATCATCATCACATGATGACGACGATGACGACGATGATGATGATAATGATGTGATGATTATGACGATGACGACGATGATCATCATCATCATCATCCTCAACATCATCGTCATCATCATCATCATCATCATGGGATGATGAGGATGAGGATGATGATGACGACGACGATGAGGATGACAACGACGACGATGATGATCATGATACTCATCATCATCATCATCATCATCATCATCAGCATCATCGTCATCCCCATCATCAATGTCATTATCATCATCGTCATCCTCATCCTCATCATCATCATCCCACATCATCATCATCATCATGACGAGGATAATGATGATGACGACGACGACGATGATAATGATGTGATGATGATGATGACAATGAAGATGATCATCATCTTTGTCATCGTCGTCATCATCATCACACTACTACAGAAATGGCTTATAAAGTCACTTTTCAAGGTGTCGGTTGTATACCAAAACCGACACATAAACTCTACAGTGTCGGTTTTTAACACAAACCAACATCCAATCTGTGAAGGTCGACCAGACACGGGTACCGCTTTTATTATGTGTCAGTTATTTAATAAACAACCGACACCTAAACTCAATCGCCAAAACCAAATTTCCAACGAAAAAATTGGCTCCAATATTTTACATATGGCGTCAGTTCGTAACTAAATAACCGACGACTAAAGGGTATTCGCGAGACAGGAATAGTTGTCGGTTGTCTTTTACTCAAAAACTGACGACTATAATGCAGTATAGGTGTCGGTTTTTTTAAATAACCGACATTGTTGGTTTAGTTGTCGGTTTTGTTAAATAACCGACACTAATTGTCAACTTAATAGCTCACCAGCGCGACCGATTCTTCCCCTTTCCCTGTTTCATTCCCGATTTCCCGATTAGGTCCGGAGATTTCTTGCTCCCTGCCGCCGTGCTCCCTGCCGCCGTGCTTCGTCGCCGCTGCTCCTTCCACGCCGCATCCTCCACGCCGCCGCCGTGCTCACCGGCCCTCCACGCCGCCACCGCCGTGCTCACCGACCCTCTGTGCTCCGTGCTCGTCGGCGCTCCTCTTCTCATCGCCGTCGCCGCCCGCCCACCGGTAGCAGCTAGCTCTCCTAGCCTCACCGCCTCTCCGCCACTCCTCTGCTCGCCGCCGGCAGCTGCTAGGTCTTGCTCCGGCCGCTGCTCCTCTTCCCTCAAGGTGCCTGCCCTTTCTTCTTCCTTCTTCCTCTGCTCCGGCGGCTGCTGCTGGCCGTTTTTTTTTTAATTTATTTACTTGCTATGAGAATCAGTTTTAATTAGGGCTCATACACATATTGATGTACATAAACCTGTTAGAATAAATGCTAACAAGCTGTGATTTTAGGGTTTAGGTACTGATTTTGTGCTTCTACTGAGCTGAATCCTCTATTGTCTATACAATACATGTTCTATGATAAGCCTTAGTTAATTTAATATGCATACTTTGTATGTAAGACATAGTAATTGGGTACTGCTGTATGTCCAAGTAAATTACATGTAACTAATCATGATATAGATTTTAGAATGCATACTTTGGTTAAATTACTGCTATAAGTTTTGATCAAGTGATGATATGTAAATGTAGCAATAAGTTAGTAAGGTATCAATGATAAGTCTGTTGTAATGTGATGCAAAATAGTTATTGTATCATGCATATATACTTAATACTTTTTTGTTTTATAGTTGTATAGGGTGTTTTATGTGTGGCAAGTCTATTGTTTAATTGTTTAGCTATAATCATTGTTTAATAGTTTAGCTATATTGTTGCTGAGAATCTTAATCACCCTTCTTGCTTAATGATGAACTGTAATGCACACATGTGACATGCTTGGAATGTAAATGATGAACTTTTTCCTAAATTGCCAATCATGCTTTTAAAGACATCAATAATCACCCTAACTTGAAGAACTAGGATTTTAGGTATAAGAATGATAACACATTATTTGTTGGCCTAGAAACCCATCCAAGATTTCCTCATTAGGAGTAAATCTTAGATAGTCCCCGGTTTGGGACTATTCTTGAACACCTAATCTCACTTAGGATGTAAGTGTATATAATGTGTGTTGGGCGTTTTTTTTTAAGTTATTTACTTATTTGTGTTTAGGTTTAGGTACTGATTTTGTGCTTCTACTGATTTGAATACATGTACTGCAATATATGCATCTAATGCCTTAAATAGAAGACTCGAATGTTATAAAATCCCATCAAAGTAGGTAGAAACAACTTATATATATTCAGATCTTAATAATTCCATGAAGTGCACATTATCTTACTCAGGAAAAGTATGTGTATAATGTAGGATTAGTTCCATATAATGTTTCTATTTTAGTTCCATATAATGGTTCTATTTTAGTAAGCACCTAGACAAGCAATCATGACTCATGTCATGTGCAACGGGATTATACAAGGCTATACAGAATGGCACTGGCATGGAGAGATTTCAAACTCGAAACCAGTGGATGTCGATAGCAGTGCTTGTGTGGAAGAAGAAATTGCCTACGATGACATAGATGTGAATGAACCAGTTCCAGTAGACATTGTTGATGCGATGCTGGATAGTTGTGGGGTAGAGCACACCGATCCACCTCCCATTTTTAGAAACATTGTGCATGATGCTGAGATGCCGTTATACACAGGTTGTACTAAGTTTACGAAGCTTAACGCTGTGTTGAGATTGTATAAGTTGAAAGCTAACAATAGATGGAGCGACAAAAGCTTCACGTCATTGTTGTCTTTGTTGAAAGAAATGCTTCCTGAAGGGAACGAGCTGCCAATTTCAACATACCAGGTAAAGAAATTGTTGTGCCCAATGGGAATGGATGCCAAGAAGATACATGCATGCCCTAATGATTGTGTATTATTTCAAAAGGACTATGCAGATTTGAAAGATTGTCCAAAATGTGGTGCGTCACGGTATAAATTGACGACTTCGGGGGAGTCCAAAACTGGTTCTCCTGCCAAGGTGATGTGGTATCTACCTATAATATCACGGTTTCAACGCTTGTTTGCCATTCCAATAGATGCGAAGAATTTGAGGTGGCATGCAGATGTTAAGAAAAATAATGATGGGATCCTGCGACATGCGTCTGATTCCCCACAGTGGAAGAAGATTGATGTACTGTACCCTGAATTTGGTGAAGAAGATAGGAATCTAAGACTTGGGCTTTGTACAGACGGGATGAATCCGTACGGGACATTGAGCAGTCAACATAGCACTTTGCCAGTCATGCTTGTTATATACAATCTTCCTCCCTGGTTGTGTATGAAAAATAAGTACGTAATGTTGTCGTTGTTGATATCGGGTCTTAAACAACCTGGAAATGACATCGATGTTTATCTTGAACCTATGATTGATGACTTAAAGAAACTCTGGGGTGAAGGTGTGATGACCTATGATGCTTCACAAAGAGAGACATTTCGTTTGCATGCTATGTTGTTTTGCACTATTAATGACTTTCCAGCATATAGGAATTTGTCTGGATATAGTGTCAAAGGAGCTAAAGCGTGTCCTATATGTGAAGAGAACACTGATTCAACAAGACTAAAACATGGCGGTAAGAATGTATATCTCGGTCATCGAAGGTTTCTTCCAAAATTCCATCCGTATCGTAGGAAGCGCAAAGCATTCAATGGATTGAATGAGGAACGCAGTGCACCTAAACCTATACCAGGGGAGGTTGTTTATGACAGAATAAAAGACTTTGTCAATGAATTTGGTAAGAGATCACAATGTACTACACGGAGTGACAATTCTTCATTCAAGAAGAAGTCAATATTTTGGGATCTTCCTTATTGGAGTTCTTTGACAGTCAGACATTGTATCGATGTAATGCACGTTGAGAAAAATGTCTGTGATAGCATCATTGGTACTCTGTTAAATATACCAGGTAAGACTAAAGATGGGATAAAATCCAGACTGGACCTACGTGAAATGGGAATAAGGTCAGAATTAACAGAAATACGTGAAATGGGTAGTAAAAGAACATACTTACCTCCCGCATGTTACACGTTGTCTAGAAAAGAGAAGAAAGCTTTTTGTGAATGCTTGATAAATGTTAAGGTGCCAAATGGTTACTCATCCAACATCTGTAGATTGGTATCAATGAAAGATTTGAAGTTGATAGGACTTAAATCTCATGATTGTCAGACTCTAATGCAAAATATATTACCCGTGGCAATTCGATCTATATTGCCGAAGCATGTAAGGTTTGCAATCACCAGACTTTGTTTCTTTTTCAACAGTCTCTGCAGCAAAGTTATTGACCCTGAGACTCTCGATAATTTGTAAAGAGAAGTGGTTGTTACCCTATGTCAGCTTGAGATGTATTTCCCTCCTTTGTTCTTTGATATCATGGTACATCTTGTTGTCCACTTGACTAGGGAAGTGAAAATCTTGGGCCCGGTTTTCTTGCATTGGATGTATCCCTTTGAACGATACATGAGCGTTTTTAAAGGTGATGTTCGAAACCGTTATCGGCCTGAAGGGAGTATTATTGAAGGTTATGTGGCGAGAGAGGTTATGGATTTCTGCAATGATTTTCTCAGTGGTAATGACACTCCTGATAATGACAAGAATATTGACGAGCTAATTGGCAAAGGAATTTTGGGATCACGTGTGAAAGTAATCAGCCGTGAGCAGTTGGAACAAGCTCACTTGTATATTTTACACAACATGGATGAAGTGAACGTTTATATCGAGGAACATACCAATGTCATCAAAAGACAATATCCTCGAGCCAATACAATGTGGCTTGCTAGAGAGCATAACAAGACTTTTATTAAGTGGTTTGAAGATAAAGTCTTACATCAACTATCTGAAACACCAGATGATATTACTGAAACTATCAAATGCCTCGCCTTTAAACCAAAGTTGACTGTTATATCTTATGAAGGGTATGACATTAATGGATTCACATATTACACAAAGCGCCAAGATGATAAGAGTGTCGTCCAAAACAGTGGGGTTACCCTTCAAGCATCGACTATGTTTTTTGCAAGTGCAAAGGATAAGAGTCCACGTGAAGCTAAAATGTCATATTACGGTGTCATTGAAGAGATATGGGAATTTGACTACATAGATTTCAGAATTCCACTCTTCAAATGTAATTGGGTTGATAACACCAAAGGAGTTATAGTGGATGAATTGGGTTTCAGTTTGGTGAACTTTGAAAAGATTGGTGAGAAGGTTGAACCATTCATATTGGCATCACAGGCGAAACAAGTATTTTATATCGATGATCCTGCAAATGATAAATGGTCGGTTGTTCTTCATGGTAAAAGACAGTTCATTGAAGATCCTATAGATGAAGAAGAGTACTATGATAAATATGATGACTCCGATCCATTCTCAGTTGGGTTGCCAACTCCAGAAAATATTGAAGCTAATGATGACTTATATGTGCGCGGAGATCACAATGAAGGATTGTTAATTGAGAAAAGATCACAATTTTAGAGGCATGCATGTTTATATTTTTTTATTGAAGCTAAATGTTTACTTTTTTAATATCAATATCATTTTCTGATTTGATGTTTCATTATATTCTAGTTAATACAAATGCTAAACATTGTGGGAGGGTGCTAAAGAACTATAGGACCAATCTCACCCGAGATTACATACGCGATGCTGAGAGTAGGTTCTTGATCTATTCCAATTCTAGACATTGATCAGTATTTCACTAACTCTACACTAATAATTTTTTTTTGTATTCTCTTTGAAAAATAAATATAGGAAGAAGGCTATGCAGGACGGACATGACATAGCTATGCAGAATATGCAGGAAGAAGCCCCAATGAAGAGAAGCAG